>OZ026514.1:56847230-57447230 GCA_964019695.1 Loripinus fragilis
TAAATGAAGAGTAACCTAATGTGTCACACCTGGGTTACAACGCGATAAATGAAGAGTAACATAATGTGTCACACCTGGGTTACAACGCGATAAATGAAGAGTAACCTAATGTGTCACACCTGGGTTACAACGCGATAAATGAAGAGTTACCTTATGCGCGATGAATGAAGAGTAACCTAATGTGTCACACCTGGGTTACAACGCGATAAATGAAGAGTTACCTAATGTGTCACACCTGGGTTACAATGCGATAAATGAAGAGTTACCTAATGTGTCACACCTGGGTTACAACGCGATAAATGAAGAGTAACCTAATGTGTCACACCTGGGTTACAACGCGATAAATGAAGAGTTACCTCATGTGTCACACCTGGGTTACAACGCGATAAATGAAGAGTTACCTTATGCGCGATGAATGAAGAGTAACCTAATGGGACACATCTTGGTTACAACGCGATAAATGAAGAGTTACCTTATGCGCGATGAATGAAGAGTAACCTAATGTGTCACATCTTGGTAACATCTTGATGAATGAAGAGTAACATAATGTGTCACACCTAGGTTATATCACGATAAATGAAGAGTAACCTAATGTGTCACACCTGGGTTACAACGCGATAAATGAAAAGTTACCTAATGTGTCACACCTGGGTTACAACGCGATAAATGAAGAGTAACCTAATGTGTCACACCTGGGTTACAACGCGATAAATGAAGAGTTACCTAATGTGTCACACCTGGGTTACAACGCGATAAATGAAGAGTAACCTAATGTGTCACACCTGGGTTACAACGCGATAAATGAAGAGTTACCTAATGTGTCACACCTGGGTTACAACGCGATAAATGAAGAGTTACCAAATGCGTCACACCTGGGTTACAACGCGATAAATGAAGAGTTACCTAATGTGTCACACCTGGGTTACAACGCGATAATTGAAGAGTTACCTAATGTGTCACACCTGGGTTACAACGCGATAAATGAAGAGTTACCTAATGTGTCACAACTGGGTTACAACGCGATAAATGAAGAGTAACCTAATGTGTCACACCTGGGTTACAACGCGATAAATGAAGAGTAACCTAATGTGTCACACCTGGGTTACAACACGATACATGAAGAGTAACGTAATGTTTCACACCTTGGTTACAACACGATAATTGAAGAGTTACCTAATGTGTCACACCTGGGTTACAACGCGATACATGAAGAGTAACGTAATGTGTCACACCAGGGTTACAACGCGATACATGAAGACTAACGTAATGTGTCACACCTGGGTTACAACGCGATACATGAAGACTAACGTAATGTGTCACACCTGGGTTACAACGCGATAAATGAAGAGTAACCTAATGTGTCACACCTGGGTTACAACGGTCACACCTGGGTTACAACGCGATAAATGAAGAGTTACCTAATGTGTCACACCTGGGTTACAACGCGATAAATGAAGAGTTACTTAATGTGTCACACCCAGGTTACATCGCGATGAATAAGACTAAAGCAATGTTTCACACCACATTGCATTGCAATGAATAAACAGTACTATAATGTGTCACACCTGTGTTACAACGCAACGAATGGAGAGTAGCGTAATGTGTCACACCTCATTTGCATTGCGATGAATAAAGCGTAATGTAATGTGTCACACCTGGGTTACAACGTTAGTAATGGAGAGTAACGTAATGTGTCACACCTCAATTGCATCGCGATGAATAAAGAGTAACGTAATGTGTCACACCTTAGTTAAACTGGGATAAATGAAGAGTAACGTAATGTATCAAACCTTTGTTACATCGCAATGAATGAAGAGTAACGTAACTTGTCACACCTGGGTCTTGTTTTAGAGAAAGGTTCCTTTTTTACACCTTAAACATATGTTTATAGACTGTCATTAAAATAGTAAATACATAGGCAATATTCTCGAACAGTCTACAACAGTCATAATATTATTGAGACTGGGCTACAGTTTAAAGTTTCATCCAAAAGACTGATGAGGCCAGGGATCAGTTCGAGGACCCTAGTTTACAAGGCGAGTGGCTTATCTACTACACCACTTTGGCTCCTTTTCGCTCTTTGGATACATAAAAGATGATAGTCAGTGACTCACTTGGCAGAGTGTTAGACTTGGGATCTAATGTTTGTTAGTTCGAGGCTCTGGCACCGCAGTCAATGTGTTGTGTCCTTAAGCAAGACACTTTTCCTTTACTTATTACTGGTTCAACACAGGAAATTGACCTGACATGACTGAAAAAAAATGTTGACTGGGATTGGCACGTAAAGCATCAATTTAAACAAAATGCACAAAAGATTGAAGTAGGGGAAGGATAAAATAAAACAAAATAGACCAAACGTATCTGGATACGTCAGCCTGGGCAGTTAACCCATTAATTCCTAATGGAATTCCCACCCTTATCAATTGGACGACTTTATTTTGAATTTGATGGTTGTTGGGTAGTAATTTACTATTTCTTTCAAATCTTAAAGGTTTATTCTGTAAGAGAACAGTTGGGAACCTGATCTGACGCCGCGTTCTGCGGCGTCTGATCTGGTTTTGCACTGTTTGCCGATGTCCTATAAAAAGGACGCTAGGCTTATATGGGTTAAAGGAGGCTTTTGTACACCTAATATGCGATAAGTAGGAAGCAACTATAAGTGCCTAACATACCCCATAGAATAAACATTTCTGTCCTAGGACGTACGTGTAGCTTGTACTCATAGGGCGGCTTTTTTAAATCGTCATTATCTTCGTCTTTATCTAACTTTTCACTGTCCGTTTTGCTTTTAGTATCTTTTAGATCCCGCCTTTCGAAAGGACCCATGCGTTTAGTTTTTATGGTATGTGAGGGGTTCGCCATCTTTTCAAGAATTCTCTTTACTTCTCTCGCTTTAAAGATTGCATTGGCTCTGGACAAAACTGAAATAAAAGAATGAATTACTTATTAATTGGAAAATTGCTAGCGAGATTCGAACCCACCACCATGGCAACTCCGCATAGCACTACACCAGACACTGACGCTACCAACTGCGCCACTGAGACATCCCCAAAATCACAGGTGCTTGAATTTATGAATATTTGCTACTTTTTCTGATGCCTAGGGGCCTTCTCTTCAAATCTATCCAAAAAAAATCGCGAAAAAAATGGAAAATGAAAAAAATGAAAATTTTGACCAAACTGATTCATAGAAAAGGCAAAGGTCGGACACAGAAATCCTCCAGATTATTTAAAACCCAGTTATTTCTAGTCCCTACCGTTCGATTCTCAAATCCTTAGGCAGACAACGTTTGCAGTGTTTCCTGCATCTCTTGGCAATGGATGGGAAAGTTAACATTTTACGCTGCGAAGTATGTAAATCGGACAATTTTTCGAAATAAACAGCTGTCGAGTGCATTTCGTCGGGGGCCGCCATCTTTGTTTACGAGCGTGACGTAGATCGAATGACGCTTGTGCAAAACTATGCGCACTTCAATACTAGCTCACCCGGACGAGAAACGCTGGTTGCACATCGGAATTTTTTTCGTTTGGAATATATTTCGAATACGCTCGATGTTTCAAAGCATGTTAAGAGATTTTTGTGTCCTCCCTTGTCATATTCTTATACTCGATTTGAGCATTTTTTCCAAATCTTTTAATAGTCGAACTTTCGTCATTTGGTTTAAACATATTTATTCATATTTCCATTTACAGTAATATACAAATATACATTTTACAATATAATCATGATGGGATTCAGAAAAAAGTCATGCGACTTATACGAATCTGTTTCCCTTTGAACATAAAGGTGCATAGTTTGAAGTTATAACCGGTGGAAATCAATAAAACATGAGTTGTATTCAAACCAAATGACTTTCTACTCTAAATGTAGTGTGTGTGTGTGTGTGTGTGTGTGTGTGTGTGTGTGTGTGTGTGTGTGTGTGTGTGTGAGAGAGAGAGAGAGAGAGAGAGATTCCATCCTCAACGCTCAAACCGTTTACTATCCAATATGTATTTTTGAACTGTAACAATAATTCTATAGTTAGTATCAAAGTCAGATTCAGGTATACCAAATAACACAATGTTTAAATCTGGTTGACAGTAGTTTGCCAGTTCATTTAGCATTGTTGTCCTGATCTCGTCATATCTTTGGCATTCGAAAAAGTAATGTTTTGTAGTTTCAACTGCACTACAGGCACAATGAGGACTGTCAACAATATTTTTTGAAAAAAGATGATGATTGAGAGAACTGCAATCGGTTCTTAATCGGGTATGTTGTATCTGAGATAATCGGTTGCCGATGTAATAATATTTAGGGGGCTTCTTTAAATTTTTGTTCAGTTGAAATTTAAAACTTTGAATTGAGTTTGACTGTCTTACTTCAAGAGACAAATCGTTCCAAGCTCTTATACTAGAGGGTAAAAATGATCTATAATACAGCTGGGTTCTGGACAATGTGTGTCTAAAATTATTTGCGTTCCGCAGGTTATAAGTGGTAGAATCTTCCACAGAAGCAGGAATTAGGGAGGATAGATAATTTGGGGAAACGCCGGTATTCATTTGAAAAAAGAGACATAGCTTTCGTCATTTAAAAGCACATAGTACTCTTCCCTAGGCCTAAAATCACTCAAAAAACATAACTTCAAGCCCCTGTGCCCAAAAAGGGATGTTCAGGAAGCGCTGATATTGACGACGACTGATGAATCTGCATCAGTTTCTGATCATGTGTAGCTCGAAAGCAATGATGTTTGTGAAATTATATATAAATATTAAAAAAAGACACACTGGAACACTTTAATTTTTTAATTATTTTTTTCAGCAATCGGTATCATCATTGAATTTTCAAGCTGTTTGTTAACGTTATTATAACGTTGCCGTAACAAAAATCGTATTTGGCGTGGCGCGGGTATAAAGTAAAGCATTTGGCGCCCTTTATGACGCTAATTAATTAACTTACTTGTAAAAGTTATTTTTTAGTTAGAAACATTTTTCATGCTCAACAAACATTATTGCAAGTTTCATGCTAATGTATGTTGAGCATTAAAATTGTTTGTAACTAGTCTTAGTGACCCCAAAATGATACGCGATATTCTGCTAACCCAAGGTACGTCCACACTCGAAATATGAGATTCCTACGTGATAACGTGTAAGGAGATATGCTCTGAACATGCTTATTCCAGGACTGATGCCAGTGTTCAAGGTCACAGTGACCCCAAAACGCAATCGGAACTGTCTCGGCCAATTCCGCAAAATCCGTGGAATGAGACCACGGATGTACATCGATGATCTACTTTGATAACGCGGGTGATAACGTGACGCTGACATTATATAGCGTGACGGTGACGTCACAGAAACCATGTTAACACAATAACAGGTTTGACTGCAGCAAAACAAATGGCTTAAATGAAGTTTATGTATTTTCAATAAAATATCGCTGCTATAGCGATATTTTATATGAAAAAACAAGCATATACGCAGCAATAATTGGAAATGGAAGATTTATTTGGAACCTAAGCAAATTGTACAGTAGGCATATACACTTTTATTTAAAAAAAAGGTGATACAAATCGAAGTTGGATACGGGCTTATGAAGGGCGCTTAACATGTTAGCCGTAAAAGGTAGATGGAAGTGTTATGGTAACTTTCATCCAAAAAACAAAGTTAATACTTTTGTTTTATTAGAAATAAACGGCAAAACAAATAACCTATGGTTTGCTTAAACCCCTTTCTTTCCACATAGATGACGGCATTAAGCATTGCTATATTAAGAAAATACGAGGGACGTTTTTTTTATGTTCGTAGAAAGGTAGAATTAATAAGAACGGCGAAAGTAAATGCATACATCATGCATATATTTGGAAAGATTGAGCTTTTATCTATGCATGCAACCTAAAATTATTTCAAAATGCATTACTTAATAACTTTTAAGAGGCAAAGACATACCTATATATATCGCACACTGGAAATATGGTAGAAATATGACATTTCTGGACTTAGTCTCTGACAGAACGTTAGAAACAATTGCATGAAAATGGGTCCATAGCTATTTACAGCTTCTGAAAATATGGCTGCAGATCAAGGACACCACGTGCTACAATATTATATAAACGTTATAGCAAATGCGCAACAATTATTGGATATGGAAGATCTGTTTGGAACCTCAGCAAATTGAACAGAAGCAATATAAACTTTTATTGTAAAAAGTCGACACAAGTGCAAGTTGGATACGGGCCTTTGAATGTGGCTTAATGTGTTAGCTGTAAAGTAGTATTATAATTTTTCTTGTTTATATGATAGATGGAAGTGTTATGGTAACTTTCATCCCAAAACAAGGTTAATATTTTTGTTTTATTAGAAATGAACTGCAAAATAAATAGCCTAGGGTGGTGCTAAAATCCCTTATTTTGATTATAAATGACGTCATGGAGCGTAACTATAATATTTAGAAAATACATTAAAACTGTTTTTGTGCCTCTTAACAGGTTTTGAAATAACTTCATTAAGAAAAGTATGCAAATCCGATTGTTATTTTGTTTTCTACGCGGGGTTGATTTACCACCCACTTTTTATAACTAGGGGGTATGCCAGTACGGGAAGTTGCCAGCTACACGCTTAAATCGATACGTCAATATAACTGCTGACGAATGATTGATTATACATGTATCATGTGCTATGCAAAACCAGAAGAAATTTAAAAAATTTGCTCACAATCGTAATTTTAACAGATATAATAACTAGCACTTGACTGTGATTATTTTGGTATTTTGATGGGTGTTTTAAAATTGTTATAGAAGAGCAAACAATATGCTTATAGCTTTGCTGCACATGTCTTCGATTAGCGTTTGAATAATTCATTTTGATGGTGCAAAGAAAAAATCGATTTGAAAAAAATAGCGAATGAAACTTAACAGCGTCTAATTTCCTAGTGGCTGCGTGGTTAAAATGACACGGATTTCGTCCAGTGTCCTTTTTACGCCCTATTCAAAGCTATATATCTTGACCGAACTAAGCGCTAATGATGTAAAATTTATATCAAGTGATAGACAAGAGCTAGACCTTTCAAAATATATATAGACTAGTTATGGTACCGTAAATTCTATATTTGTAGAGATACAGCCCCATTCTACGAACATAAAAAATGACCCTCGTACATTAAAACTATTGTTACGCCCTTTAGCAGGTGTTGGAATCACTGCAATAAGAACATTATGCAGATCCAATTGTTATTGTTTGTTCCATCTGGGATTGATTTACCCCACCCACTTTTTATAACATGGGGGTATGACATACCGGAAGTTGTCATTGATACATCAATATAATTGCTGACGAATTATCACATATATCATGGGCTATGCAAAATCAGAAGAAATTTCAAATTTTGTTCATATCATAATTTAACATGTATTATATTAACCCAGCACTTGACAGATTATTTTTGTATATTGATTTTGTTCGTTTTGTTTGATTTGATTCTTAACGTTACGTCAACAATCTTTCAGTTAAGCAGGGACGGGTCTTCCTGGTTTAACCAGTACTTAGCTAGCATATAGTGTCTTGATCGGCGGCCCTTCGGTCTCGAGTCAAGCACTCTACCACTGAGCCACTGCGCTCCCTTGGTATATTGATGGGTGCTTTCAAATTGTTATAGAAGAGCAAACACCATGCTGTTAGTTGTGTTGTACTTTTCTATGATTAGCGTTTCAGCGAATAATTTTGATGATGCAAACGAAAAATCGTCAAGGCAATTACTTATTTTACCATAGCGAAAAAAAAACTTCATAGCGTCTTATTTCCTGCTGACTGCATGCTAAAAATGGCACGATTTTCGACCAGTGTCCTTTACTATGCCCTATTCAAAGCTATATATATCACGCTTGTGATGAAAAATTTATATCAGTTGATAGACAGAAGCTAGATCTTTTTAAAGATGTATACTTATGGTACGTAAATTCTATATTTGTAGAGATACAGCCCGATTCTACAAACATAAAAAAATCACCATCCTATAAAGGAATACAATTCATTAACTTTATAATTATTATTCCCTTTGGAATTAGCATTTGGAATTATTTAAAGGAAAATGTATAGACAGTTTGCAGCAAATCTTCGCCGTTTCTCCGGTTAACGTTGTAATCTATTTATTTACTAAAATAAATGCTCTAGACACGATGTGAACTGACGTTCCGAACGGACGGTGCGATTGCTATATGCGCTGATGGGCAGACAGACGGACGGATACCCAAATTCAAATCTTGAACGAATGGTGCATGTACCACGTTATACCTCGCACTTTTTAAAGTATTTTTTTTTAAGTATAACAATATAGACACGGGCATGTAACTTCTATTTAAATAAAAGATGACTGCCTAAAACAATGCATCTACATTAAATGGGTTAATATCCATTCAGCATAAATGAATTAATCATTGCTTGTGTGAATGTATAAGCATAGCGTCCTTTTTGTGGGATATAAGTAAACAGTGCAGATCCAGATCAGAAAACCACAGACGTCTGATCAGGATATCCACTGTTTGCTTACAAAATGTTCTATAAAAATTCGAATAAAAAGGGAAAATACCATGCAGCGTCCCTTTAAACTGAAATGGACTGGTCCAATTGATAAGAAAAGACAATTTTGGTTTAAACATATTTTATTTGATCTATCACTTTTACAAAGGTACAATATCAAAGAAGTAGGATCTGACAGTAAGCCATAAGGCTTATTTTGGTCATTTCCTAATACAGTTTGATTTTACAATATTTGAGAATGGCATGCGTAGTCTAAACACATTTAATAGATAGATAGATAGATAGATAGATAGATAGATAGATAGATAGATAGATAGATAGATAGATAGATAGATAGATAGATAGATAGATAGAAAGATTGATAGATAGATGCTCCTTTTCTAGCAGGCACTTAAGTGAACTGAATCAAAAACGTCGTGATAACGCCAATGTCACGTGATAGTGCATCATCGACGCTAACCCGGCGCTGTTGCTTCATTATTTTTTTCTTTGTTATTCGTTTGCTTCAAGTGCCTGCAAGTCTAAAAATATAATCGAAAAACAATAGCAATTCATCAAGTGATGCAGCCCACGTAACTATAGCACATACTGCATATGGGGTCCATTTTTACAAATGATTTCAGCTGGCATCTGGAAGGTTGGTGCTTTGTTCCAATTCACCAGAACCAACTAATCATGCATGTAAATGTTATGTAGCAGACAATGTTACAGATAAATTCCAGACATTTTCCCATGCATGCGCAAGATTGACCCAGAGCATATGCGATAAGTAACACTGTCCCGTTGGCTGACCAAGGTGTAACATATATAAACATATTATATAAAGAATGACTGGACTCCTATCGTTGTAGGCATGTTAGATGTGGGAAGTACACTATGCAAGTTTAAATGAATCTGCCTGACTTAATAATAAAATCTTGAACTTGCAAGAAGAGTGATTGGTTATCTTGCTCTATTGCGTTTTCTTTTCCAAATAGAAGTTCCCTAGCTGTGAAATTTTCAAGATTGTCAGGCAAATATCTTTGCCTAGCATTCGTAAAAATTGGACAGGTAAAAAAGAAATGAGTTGCACTTTCGAAACCACCACACTGACACGATGGACTGGGGACAATATGTTTCCTAAACAAATCAGAGTTTAGGGAGCTGCACTCTAGTCTTAACCTAGCGTGGAGAATTTGTCCTTTGCGTGAGCCAGCGTTGTAAAATTTAGGGGGTGCATTTAAATTTCTGTTCAGTTTGTACTTGAAGGATGCAACAGAAGGTGCGTTTCGTATATCATGCGGTAGATCGTTCCATGCTCGAATTGATGAAGGAAAGAATGAGTTTAGAAAGAGGTTAGAATGGGCTCTATAGTTTTGAACATTGTCAGAATTTCGGAGGTTATAGGTAGTAGTTTCTTGAACAAGGGGAGGTACAAGCTCTGAGAGGTAATCAGGTGCAAGACCATGGAGGATTTTGTAAAGAAGTACAAGTTTGTGTTTGTTTCGGCGACTTTGGAGAGTCTCCCATCCCAAGTCATTAAGGAGTTTCTCGATGCTGCAGAGTTTTGTGGCACCTACGATTATTCTAGCAGCCTCAGTATGGATTGCTTCCAACTGTTTCTTTGAATCAGGAGAGCAGTTGTCCCATACTGAGTCACTATACTCAAGTAGGGGACGTATGTAAGATAAATATATTTTCTCTAGTGATTTCCTGCTGACCCTGAATTTGAGAGCCCTTAAGAAATTAAGTCTTATCCATGCTTTTTCTGATATAGTGTTGACGTGGTCAGTCCATGTGCATGTGCTAGAGAAAGTGAGACCTAAGTGCTTGTGACGTGTTGTTTCTTCAATGATGGTGCCATTCATAAAAAGAGACGGGTGATGTACAGGATTGGATTTTCTAGAAAAGATCATAGATAAAGTTTTGCTGGCATTGAATGTCACCAGCCAGGCGTTCGCCCATTGTGAGATGGTTTGCAAATCAGCATTAAGAATCCTGGCAGCGTCCTCTGGGAGGTCTACAATAATGTATAAACTGGTATCGTCGGCAAACAGACGAATAGAGCCACCAATATGTTTGACAATGTCGTTAATAAAAATCAGAAAGAGCAAAGGACCAAGGATAGATCCTTGTGGGACTCCAGCTAATACTTCGACCCATTTTGAAAATTTACCATTGAATACTACTCGCTGTTTGCGTCCTGAAAGATAGCTGGAAAACCAGGCAAGAACCTTCTCTGAGCAACCTATGCCTCGCAGTTTATGAAGTAGTCCTTTATGCCAGACCCGGTCAAAGGCTTTACTAATATCGCAGAAAACAGTTCGAACTTCTTTGCCATTATCTACCGCTTCACAGAACGTGTGGTATGTATGGAGAAGCTGGCAAGTGGTAGAATCACCAGGAACAAAGCCTGATTGAAGAGGAGTTAAGATTTGGTTAGAGACAATATAGTTGTAAAGATATTTATGGATACATCGTTCCATTACTTTTCCAGCTTGGCATAAAAGAGATATAGGTCTGTAGTTACTAGGAAGAGATTTTTCATCCTTTTTAAAAATAGGCGAAACGTTGGCTTCTTTCCAAGAGTTTGGGAAGTATCCCTGTTCGAGGGAACGGTTGAATACAATGGAGTATGGTAAGGCAAGAACATTTGCTCCTTCTTTTAGAAGGCGGGGGCTGATAAGATCAGGTCCAGAGGCTTTAGAAACATCAAGGTGCTGTAGAACGTCCTCGACATCTTGTCTAGAGATTGTAATAGATTCTAGGGTATAAGGGGATGGTTCAAGATAGGGAAGAGCTTTATTAGAATCATCTACCTGGGTTTGAGAGGCAAAATAATGGTTGAGCATTTCCACTTTTTGTTGATCACTTTCCGCAAACTCATTATTCATTTTAAGAGTAGGAATGGCATTAGAAGATTTTTTTAGATTAAGGACTTGTTTAGAAGTTTTCCAAAATAATTTTGGATCATGATTATCGGATGACAACAAACGGTCAAGCTTATTAAAATACTCTTGTTTCGAATTTCTAATTTCTTTGACAACTTTGTTTCGAGCGAGTTTATATTTTTCCCCAAAAGTAATCAAGTTTTGTTTTTTTGAACTGCCGGAATATGCGTCTGCGTTTCCTAATCAGGCTTTTAATGTGACATGTAATCCATGGAGACTCATTGGGTTTAACAGTTACAATTTTATTTGGGATAGATTTCTCAGCAGCCGAGACTATGGCGTCAGTAATGTCTTGAATATTCTGGTTTAAATTGTCATTAGATTGAATTAAGTTTTCCAAACTGGCTTCCGACAGTAATTCCCTGAATTTATTATAATCTGCTAATTTATAGTACCAGATTTTTCTCTTGAATGAAGAAGCGCGTGGCGGGGTAAATTTAAGCAACACCATGACAGGACAGCGGTATCTTACTTGCTCCGGAATAAGAGGGTCTACAACACCGCTCATTAAGATATTTTCCTTGTTACGAACCAGGATCAGATCTAGTTAAGATGAGGAATGTTCCGTGAAATGTGTATCGTCAGATATTAACTGGCTGAGATTATACTCTGACATTAACTCTCTCATTTTGTTCGGAATACTTTGAGCCATATTACAATTGAAATCACCTGTTATGATTATGTCGATAATATACGAGTTACATGCTCTATCTATACTCTCCTTCAACAATTCAAAATAGTCTGGTGAACTGTTTGGTGGTTTATAAAATCCGCCTACTAATATCCTTTTACACTTCACTTGTAACTCGACCAAACAGATTCTAAATCACGTAATTCTAAGTCTGTACGACGTTTACAAGGAATGGTGTCTCGGACATACAATGCGACCCCTCCGCCTACACGATCAACCCTGTCTTTCCTGAAAGGAGGCTTGAAATTTTCGATTTGAATTGTGTCATCAGTTATGTTCGGTTTTAACCAGCTTTCAGAGAAGACAAGGACATCGAAAGCATCGGCTTCGCCTCGTATTATGTCGAGTTTTGGCACAATACTTTGTATATTAAGATGAAAAATACTCAGGAGGTTAGAAAGTGTTTCAAAAGAGGTCTCTGAGAGAGTATCACATGAAGAAAAGCTGCCCTCGACCGAGTCTGGGCCAGGATTAATTTCAATATCACCACTGAGAAGCAAAACTATAGAAAACCATAGAACAACATCGAAGATAAAAAGGGTTAAGAATATGCATTGGCTAAGGAGTCTGTTTTTTGCAATGTTTGGACGACGGATGTAAGGGAACTTGATAAGTCTGTATAGCTCATTGCATCGCTGCATATCTAGTGTCATACTCAGTACTTCTACCTGACAAGATAGTGGTCTGCACAAGAAAAACAGAATCATATTATACAAAACAATGTGTATGTAATGCTTAGTGACTCTTTTCTTTACGCCCAGCCTTGGTGAGCATGACAATCCAAAATGGCCACCAAGACCGTCTGATCTATATCTGAACATTTTCATATACTGCATAGCAGAAACTGCAAGAATAAAAATAAGACGAGCCATTGGGGCCAGTTTGGGTAGGCATGCTGGGTGTTGGTTTGCATGTTCGTACGGTTGTTTAACGAATAGGAGCCAGTCAATGGAAGCAAAGAGAAGAAGGAGAAAAGAAAGAAGAATGCATAAGAAATACTCATAAGATTTGAAAAGGTGACTTGGGTGAAAAAAAAAATATTGTTCTCGTATTATTTTGCATTAAACCATGAAATTTTACATAGGGAACAAACATAATCATTAATGGATATACAACATATAACAATCTGTTGTATTTATACAAGCTACGAAAACGGCAGAATGAAAGTGTATCTACCTTCACACGAGCCACATCAAGAGAAAATCCTTAACCCATTTAAGCCTATTGTCCCCTTATGGGACATAGGCAAACAGCGCAGACCCAGATCAGACGCCACAAAACGCGGCGTCTGAATCAGGGTCTCCACTGTTTGCTCCCAGGATGCTCCAACAGAATCCGAATGAAACTAAAACGAGAGAAAAAATTTAAAAAAAATCACCCAACCCCCACAAAATTTGAAACAGACTCGTCCTAGAGTTAGGAAAAGTTGTTCGGCCTAAATGGGTTGATGTTTATTGAAACGCGAACAACAAAGGTAGAGACCGGTTAGTGCGTCAGCTCTATTCGGTAATCTCCCTTTGTATTCGCTGCTACGACTGCTTAATTTAAAGTCTAAATCATTGAAGTTGCGGTAAGTTTAAAAGAATCGTGCATAATTGGATAACTCTGAAAACAAGAGGCTCACATCTTACCCAAGTTATAAATTGTAAAAAGACGACCATGCGACGATGACAACTGTACAATCTTTCATCAAGATCCTGAATTCTATTAACTCCTTAAGGACCGTACAACCCATATGTGGGTGTTTTAACAATCGGTGGAGACCTAGACGATATGCCACAGAAAAGACAATTTTATTAGGCTTAAAGGGAAATTCACACGTTTTTCAAATGCATTTATTATAGAGCTAACAGTATGGTAGGAATAATCATTCATTTAATGTGTGTGAAGTCCCTTCAATTAGCCTGTAATTAATTACTTTCAGTCGGCACTGGGGGTCTGGCCATTTTCAGGTCAATGAGCTCCTAATTGGAGCACTATGGCCTGCTTACACACTACCAGATCAAAGTCTTAAATCCTTGATATAAGGTACTGGGTAAGGTACCACTCTTAATCTACAGGAAAATCAGTATGATCCGATATTGGATAAAGCTTCTTATCTCTGGTGATAATTTCATACAAAGAAAGTATATATTATGTCAAAGAATGATGCAGATAATAATATAACATATAATGGCTTAAACTGGGCGTATCAAATTAAATGCATTTTAGATAGTATCGGACTCAGCTATATTTGAAATGATTAGTTATTCCTAGATACAGTGCCATTCACGTTAATAAAACAAAGATTAATTGATATGTATCAGCAGACCTGGTACGCATCTATTAATAATTCAAACAGACTAGAAACGTATACACGCTTTAAACACAAATTTTGTTATGAAAATATTTAGACATTGTTACAGAAAATAAATATAGAAAGGCATTAACCCAGTTTAGACTCTCATCACATGATTTGGCCATTGAACGAGGTCGATATCAAAACATAGATCGACAGGAAAGAATTTGCAATTTCTGTACGGGCAAACTTGTAGAAAGTGAGTATCACTTTCTACTAGTTTGCCCGCTCTACAGGGATTTACGACAGAAATATATGAAGTCATATTACTGCCGTTGGCCAACACTTAACAAACTTGACAGTTTGATATCATCAGATAACAAAAGAACAATTTTGAGTCTTGCAAAATATATATATTATGCTTCTGAGCTAAGGAGAAATAGCCAAGTGTCATGATTATCCCTGATGTTTACTAATTCTACATCAAAAAGCATGGCGATGTCAGCAGCTAATAAGGGACAATGTCCCTCAGGAGTTTCTGAAATCATTTGTTACACCAGGCGTTTTATCCGTAAAGCTCCTTGATAACTGTATGTGTTGTCCTCACTACTCTATATATGTTATTGTAGGCTATAAGCATAGATATGTTTGCTTAATGCTGAAATAAAAGTATAGTATTGGCAAAAAATCACAATGTTTCAGAGTAATATTTGAAGCAGTGTGTACATTGATGACTATATTTTGATAAATGTGCCAATGTTTGATAATTATTTCTAAATTCAACCCTTTAAACACTAATTATTACTATAATAGCAGACGACATATTTGTAACAACTTTCTTCATTTTGGGTTCAGTAAGACATAGCAAAATCACCTGAAACTCATTAAAAAACAAAATACATTTCTTTTAATAGTCGTTACATTCTAATTTGCATTAATCTGACTGTTATTAAAACAGAATATCAATTATCCAATTATAAAATGAAGCAATGTGTGGAACCACTAGCAAGGTGATTCCATGAGTCATTTAGCTGACCTAAAATAGAGGTTAATGTCTATCTCTTTAATGTCCATTACTGTGATATGGCAGCCCCCAAATGATTACTTGCAATGAACACTGCCATAATTAACTTAGCGAGATGAGGAATGGTCTATGAAAAAAAAAATAAGTACATAATGAAATATTTATTTTTGATTTAAGTAAAATTTTCAAAATCATTAACATACACTTTAAATGTGTTAAAGAAACGTTTTGGCTTACCTAACGATGTAATAAGGAGAGTTAAACACAAAAATCGGAGAGACGCCATCTTCTTGAAAGTTTGGTTTTGAAAACAACATGAATAGTTATATGAAACCAGTTAAACTTTGTTTATCTTACAATGTATCGTGTTTCGTATCATGTTGTTTGCAACTGTAACAGTATACCATAACGAAACATTTTCATAAAAAAGTATACAGTAAAACGTGTGAAAAAACGGCCACTCTCAAAAAAGATTAAATTGGTTTTCAAGACCAATTTTCGCTTAATGCAGGTCAAAGGAATTGCAGAATGCTCCAATGGGAGCATTCTACAATATTTTCGACCTTCATTATGCCACCATTTGTCGTTAAGATCTTCATTTTGTCTATTTTTGAGTAGCCATTTTACACAGGTTTTACAATATATTAAATTTGTATCATACATGTAAATGAAGTAGGCAAAATAGCAACGTTTTTTTAAACCTTATTCTAATAATTGAGCCATGAAACGAATCAACCAACACAATGATAGTGCGCAAAGGTAAGACTCATGTCTACCTTGGCATCCATCCAGTCTGCTAAAAGTTTTCACTGTGTACTCAGTGAATAACTAAGAACCGAAACTTTCTTCATGAGGACAGCGAAGACTTAGGGTCAATTTGGTTTAAACAATATTTATTTTTAAACTCAATACATTTACATATACTTGAAGTCGCAGTATAAATAGCAATTTTCAACAAGATTTAAAAACAAGCAAACATGCTTTTTAAGTAAATTATTGTCAGGTCTCAGGATGGTAGTTTCCACTAACTCCGTTCATTAAATGTACTTGTAATGTACTTAAAAAGCATGCCTTTTAAGTACATTACAAGTACATTTTATGAAGCGGCGTTAGTGAAACTATCATCCTGAGACTAACTACAAAGTGCTAAAGATAAATAACATATCGACATCATAGTTATATGTGCAAGGAAAGAATAAAGGATCTATTTCAAG
Organism: Loripinus fragilis; assembly: GCA_964019695.1. Lineage (NCBI taxonomy): Eukaryota > Metazoa > Mollusca > Bivalvia > Lucinida > Lucinidae > Loripinus > Loripinus fragilis. Next base: position 56,863,875 of record OZ026514.1, read on the forward strand.
GAGAATAACTAAATAAGAATATGTGTTTCAGCTCTAATCCTTTATATTATGTATCTCGTTTATAGAAATATTTGAATAAAATATGTTTAAACCAACCTCATTCTTTTCAGTTTAACAAAAATCATGGTTGCCATCGCAAAATTATAGTAAAATGTCTATCCGTTCACCTGCTCAAAAAGTACTTGGGCCTAACTTTATGTACCTATATTTAAACAGTGGCAATATAGTTTATAGTTTATTTAAGTGTCACATCTAAATATATACAAATAGAACATAATATATATCTAAAAATATTCGAGTTTCTTCCTAAAAGGCACATGGAAAACTATTTTATAGATTTTGGCGCGTAAACATAGCAGGTTAGTTTTTGTGTGGGTGCGTGGACTTTTGGTTTTTAATATGTCCCAGAGCTTCTAAAACAACATAACTCTTTTCAGACATGTAGAAAGCTCTCAGAAAATAAAACTTTTAACAGTTTTTATGTATTATATCAATTAGTATCCGAATATAATTATATATGCAATTTTGTAAAGTTAGAAAGGAGTAAAATATCTGAATTCTCAAATTTTCTAAATTAATTTTCTATTTTAATTTTTCTATTTTCTAAGGAAAAGATGCTTCCTTCCAAAAGAAATCATACTTCTATTACTTTTAAGGGTAAGTATAAATCTTTGAGGTTGATCAAGCAGTACCTCTATTGTTGTATATGTTATGTGATATAATATACAAAATTTTGACTATCTTATCTTCGATATGATCATTGACAGAAGCACAAGTGTGAATTTCGTTGCCATAAAATAAAAAAAAACAATTGCTGACCATTCTTATGTAATTTATACACGCTCAATTGAAGATTTGAACCACCATATGTGATTTTGGTACCTACCTCACATAGGCAAATGCACCGTTTAATCCCCCATGCTGATGCAGTGGAGCTAGCGTTTGTCTTCATCTACATATACAAGCCGCAAATGCTCTAATGTGTCTAATCATATTTTACAGGCTCGCATGAGCCTTCATTGCTGAACTAAAATCAAATGTGCATAATATTTTGATATTTTATTTACGTTACTATTTATCATCAATTTAGTTTGATTTGGAACATACAAAGGATTAATGGGATGCCATTCTTGCATCAATGATCATTTGACATGCTGAATATCGTAATGATTTTAAATGAAAATAAATCCACGCTTAGACTAAGCCTAATTGATAGAAATAATGCAAAACAAAATTTCCAATAATTTATTTGAGCCATTCATTTTGCAACAGCTACAATATAATCTTTACAATGCAAGAGAGTTGTTCTAAGTGATAAGCCTTGACCTCTAAATTGTATAACCATAAAGTACCTTGGACAAAATATCATGTTTCAATGCTCTTTAACATTGCAGAACCAGACAAAGCGTATGATAAATGACACCATCTCCTTAACCCTTTTAAGTCGAATGAAACTTCCCACTTTCATCAAATGGACCAAACCATTTTCGTCTTCATGGTTGGTGGGTGTTGTTTTTCATTCTTATTCAAATGTTAATAGAACATCCTGTAAGCAAACAGTAGAAAACCTGATCAGACATTGCAGTCTGTGGCGCCTGATCTTGGCCTGTACTATTTGTCTATGTCGCACAAAAAGAACGCTAGTGTAATATGGGTTAAATACTTTTGTTGTAAATGCTACTCACATAAGTTGTATTGTTTCTTCATCAAACTGGATAATGATTGGATATAGAGTTTTTAACCATATGAATAGGCATGACGCTTGCCATATGTGGGACAGAAACCGTTAGGATTAAAACAGTTTTTGCTATGGCAAGGATTAACGTTTGCTTTAAATGTTTCATTTCTCAACTTCGACCAATATTGTAAATAAAAAGGTAAATTTATATTTTAAGTGTAATTATTTCCCCAAATCATAGCTATCAATGTAGTGATTGTAGTAAATAGCTGAAAAGCTATAATTGCATGTATTTTGGTGGCTAACACAATAGTTGATATAGTGCTGTCATTTCATTAGATATTGTATTTAGCAAAAAGTGACATATATAACTGTAATAACAAGTGCCAAAATCAATTTAAAATTAGATTGCTAGTAATTTTCTTTCAAATAAAAGTTAATTTTGATACGTAAAAATAAGAAATAACTCGATATTAACACAATAGGAATTCCTATTATTTTAGGGTAACGTAGTGAATTTGGCCATTGCAGGGTAACGCCTTATCCGCTGAAAAGCTAATGCACTACATTATGTGGCTAATATAATTTGGTTTTAGTAATTTACAGTCTACAAACCTCATTTTCTGGAGGTTGTTTGGTAGTCCATTATCTAATGATATTACTGCATTAAATAATAATACATTTAAAAGTGTGTAACGTATATAACTGTAATATCATGTTGTAAAATGGTTAAACGCATACTGGCTGTTTGTTGCATTTCATTTAATAATATTAAGGCTATCGTCATGTCTATATATAAGAATTTAATATAAGTCACAGATGCAATATATTGCAGCAGAGATTGTACACTGAAAAATATGTAATACACGCATTCCTGAATTGCCATTTCAGGTGATATGTTCTTTCTTTGATTTGTAACAAATATAAAACATGACAAACATATTACAAGAATAATGTTTAAATATGATTATAAATATGCTATTCTACTTGATAAATTAAGAAATGGGGAAGATTTCATTTCTTTTTTGAATTTGGATACATTATATTCATGGGGGTGGGGTAAATCACCCCTTCCGTTGGACATTTTCACGTCTAATATACCATATACAAAATTTTTATATTGCTTTACTGTCGTATGCCATTGCATACATGTAATGTATAAATTAAAAGGGGAAAATGCTGAATAGGAAGCAATGGTTGAACGTGAGGCGTGTTTTCCTCTCGATTTACCTTAGCCTCATTTAGCGTAGGGTACATTCAAAGATGACGTCCTACAGCAAAACTGCTACCACAATTTAACTGTACGACGTACCTAGGAGTATTGCAGAAGATCCCAGGATTGCATTTCTGCAGTCAAACCTTTTCTGGCAGGTAAGTTGTGCCAAGTCAAAAACTAAGGCCTGTACAGAAATCAGCGCCTGGACTATAGTTATCTTAGCTAATGTCGGATTGAACATTAATGGTGGGATGCATCATAGCAATCGGGAGATTCAGGATTGCTGTAATCTTTCTGATATCCAAGATGGGCCCAATGGCATCAGGGCAATATGGTGGCCCAGAATTGCTAAATCGTTTAATCCCCATACTCAAGATGGCCAACGTGGCAGTCATCTTGACATTCTTCAAATCAATCGGAACTGCCTCGCCCAATTCCGCGAAATTCCGTGGAATCAAACCACGGATGGCAATATTGAAGATGGCAAAATTCGCGGCCATCTTGAAACTGATCATATGACATCACCTTCTAAATCATATGTTGAATGGGACCGAAACTTGACTACCTGTACGCATCAGGGCAACATGAACATTGAGAATTTCCCAGATATCCAAAATATAGCCACCGTCTTGAAATTATTCAAACGAAATCTCCTCCAGAACCATATGTCGGGTCGAACCTAATCGTGGCTGGAGGTACGGGAGCAACATGGAGTAGTGCTTGAATTGTTCCGTTTTGTTGTCCAAGATGGCGGCCATGGCAGAAATCTTGAAATTCTTAAAACAGCAACAATTCCTACCGAATCATATTTCGGATTGGGGGCTATATGGAGGCATTTGGGCTATATGGAGTTTCAGTAAGATTTGCTGAAATCATTCTTTTTAGATATCCAAGACGGTCACAATGCATGCATGGTAAGCCTAATCCAGTTGAACGATTCGGGCCCACCAGGGGTTTCCAGTTTCTTAGTCTGTCGAAATCCAAATACTGATACTTTTTTTAGTTATTCAAATCATGTCAATCATATGTTTGCACATATAAAATAAAATATGTAGTAATAAGATAAATTTAATAGTTGCTTTAGTTCACGCATATCAGTAACCCAGGTCATACTACAGCTACTATGTTACCGTTAGCTGAGGATCCATTACATCTTTTAAATATTCAATCTCTGCTATCCTTTGCAACAACACTCCGAATAAGACTAATTTCATTATTTCCAGACACTCAAAGACTCCTTAAGAAACCATTTCGGTGCTCAATTAAAATTGCCATTTCAGTATTAAAATATGTGAGCCGTGACGTGAGATTCCGAACAATGCGGTATGTGCGATCAGCAAAGGCTCACACCAGCCTGCGCATACGCGCAGTCTGATCAGAGCCTTTGCTAGTCGCTTGAAGAGTATACGAGTGTTAAGCTACTAACTGAACATCATTTAGAGTTTCTACGCGACAAGGAGACTGCACAGGCTCGTCTGAGTCTATTCATGTCAAAATGTCACATTGTTGGAAATCACATGTCACGGCTCAAATATGCCTGATTTATCTGGTACAGCTAATCATAAGAAACCAAAGTAAATTTATCCTAATTCATTCTTTCTTAAATTTTGATAATAGGCAGATAGAAGAACTGTTTTACAATGTAAAATAGAGAATGCTAACATGCGCGGCCCACTATGTCCCTTCCTTCATATAAGACACTAGCACCACTCGTATGCCATTAAAACGTGGACTTAATGAAACTGTGTCTATCCTTTTGAAGAAGAAGAAGAAGAAGAAGAAGAAGAAGAAGAAGAATTGTTGCATTTTAGTGCATATTGAACATGGGACTCTAGGTTGCAAAGCCATCTCGTTAGCACCGAATTACTTTCACGGTTAATCTTCGAACCAAGTAACCCCAATATTTGTTACAAACTAATATCATACAATTATTAACTTCTGTGATGTGAATATAAATATCTTATCAAGCTGAAAAAAATGTGTTCACCAAGCAGAAGAAGAAGAAGAATTGTTGCAGTTTAGCGAGAATTGAACATGGGACTCTCGGTTGCAGAGTCATCGCGTTAACACCGAATTACTTTCACGGTTAGTCTTCGAACCAAGTAAACCCAATATTTGTCACAAACTAATATTATGCAATTATTGACTTCGATGATGTGGATATAAATATTGTATCAAGCAGAAAAAAGTTTTATTCACCAAGTCCAAGGTGAATATAAAGTTTATAAATCCATATATTTACCTCATTGAAGTCAAGAACTTTTGTTATACCTATGTACGAGGGGATATCATTTAATTCTGGCACTAATGCGCCTCGTTACCACATGGCTGTATGAAACTCGTGGAGTGGTTTGAATAAGAGAGCAAAATTTTGTTTGAATACGTTCACTCTTTGAAAAGTTATTGAAAGTTTAAACATGCGCAATCGTAATACATGTGAGTTTTATGAAAACTCAAGCACGTTTTGAAATAAGGACCCTCATTAAAGGTCGCATTATTCTGAACATTTCAGGTTCACAGTCATATCATGAATTGTGTCAGGTACATAGGACATCTGCAGTGTTCAAAATGTTAGTTTTCATGTGGCTCAAGAATTTTCAAGATCGTTTTACTAACCACAAAGACGGTTCCCTTCCTGGTCAGCCCGACACTGTTGTTATCAGTGCTAATATTGCTGCTGTGACAGGCCTGATTAAATGAGACGCCTAACTCATCAGTTAAAACTTAGAAAGGTTTGCGCTCGGTGTGCCCATTCGCTTGACTAAAGAGCATAAAAGCTACTAGTGTGATAATGCCAATTTATTTTTTTAAAAAGTGCCAAAATTGTGACAAATCTAGAATAATCTGAACTGGAACTTCCTGTTTGGGTGTTCATGGCGCCAGTCATGAAATAGTGAAGGCAAGAAGGAAAAGACCGTTTTTTAAAGTTTAAGATTCAAGCACAGGTTTTTGCAAAAGCGCTAATGAAGAGAAAGAGTATGCTAATGCTATAAACATAATATGACGTGCAGTATTGTCTGGACAATCTAAATTAACAAAGATTTCTCATCATTGATTGTGTACTTACGGAAACAATACCCCACCCACAGCTACTACAGTAGAGTTTAGATACAACGAAAAACTATTCAAAGTCTTATGGTAGTTTATTGTAGTAAGATAAAAGATCTCTATTGATAATACATCATCATTTAAACATTGACCACCATGCCAACCACAAGGAAACCCGATAGTGACTCAAGAAAGTCTGAAAGTGAAAGTAAGAAATCTGAAGCACAAAACCCACGGCGAGAAAGTGTGTCCGGTACTCCATCGGGAACAGAACAGACCCAAACAGAAATGAAAAAGTTTATGAGAGAGATCAGAGGGATGTTCACAGAACTAAAAAATGAGGTTGCCGGAGTCAATGATAGATTTTCTGATATCATATCGGAGCTTAGATCAGACATAAATGAAATTCAAACAGAGGTTGCTCAGGTAAACAAAAAAGTACAAGATTTGGAAAGACAGGTGGGTGATATAGACAAAAGCATGAGTTACCATGCAGATAAGGTATATGAAATAGAAAAGCAGCAGGATGAACAATATGAAGAGCTAAAGGCTGTGATGGAGGAAAAGATGGAAATGATGAATAAAAAGTTACTGATGATGGAAAAACATGGAAGGAAGTACAACCTTATATTTCATGGTATAGAGGAAGAGAGATCAGAGAAACTATATGATAAAATGAGAGCCTTTTTTGTTTCCCATCTGAAAATAGAGGAGAACAGAGCAGAAAATATTGTGTTTCACAATGGTCACAGAATGCCAACAAAAGCAGTGGGTGTTCCAAAGCCCATAATCATGAGATTTGTATACTATGAGGATAGAGATCTAATCCTATCAAATGCTCATCATTTGGCTAGAACAGGTAAGAGGATATTGACTGATCTACCAAAAACCATGAAAGATGAAAGGGCAAGACTTGCAAAAGAAGCTTATCAGATCAGACAAAAGGAAACACTGAAAACTAGAATCAGAGAAATAGGCTTGGATATTATCCTTGAAGTTAAGAAGCATGATGCAGACAAATGGGTGCAGAGGAAAGTATAGCAGTCTGATAAATATATTGATATTTTTGGTGACAAATAAAACTGAAGCAAAGACTTAATTCAAATATTCACCAACAAGAAAATCAATGGAACTATGGCAAGAAAGTATATGGAGAACATCTAGAAACAGATTTTAGCAAAAGAGTAGCAGAATCTTTGTAATAACAATAAAATTAGGATAACAATCATAAATAAAATTAATGCCATGTTGTATGAAATGAAACCAAATCCAATGTTGTCGATGTGGGTTTTTTTATCACCTAAATAAATAACAGTCCTCCTACAGGGTAAAAGTATGGTTGGGGATACAGCAGTTCTGAGTGATATAGACATGTTGTGTAAGGTCTTAGAATGTCTGTAAATAAATAAATAATAGAAATACACAGAGTGATACTATGAACAGGTAAAAATAAGACAGCCCTATTGCACTCAGAGTGGCAGGGGCTCTGATGAGTGTACATGCCATTCTGAGTATAATGGGCAAGTTGTGTCAGTCTTGTAAGAATTTGAATAAATAAATATTAGGATATACACAAAGAGAGATTAAGAATAAGAAAAAGTAGACTAAAGTGGCAATCCCAGTGTATTCAGAGTGGCTGGGGTTCTAAAGAGTTTCAGCCATTCTGAGTGTAATGAGCATGCTGTTTCAAGCCTTGTAATAATAATGAATAAATAAATATTAAAATGCATACTAAGTGAGTCAAAATAAGCACTAAATGAGATTAAGAATAAGTGAAAGTAAAATAAAAATGGCAGACCTAGTGCACTCAGAATGGCTGGGGTTCTAAAGACTCCTCGGCTGTTCTGAGTGTAACAAACATGTTATGTCAAGCCTAGTAAAAATTGTGAATATAAAAGGTTGAAATAATCACTAAGTGAGATTCAGAATAAGTGAAAGTAAAATAAAATGGCAGACTTATTGCACTCAGAATGGCTGGGTCTCTGAAGACTTCTCAGCCATTCTGAGTGTAATAGGCATGTTATGTCAAGCCTTGTATTAATTATGAATGAATAAATGTTAGAATAATCACTAGGTGAGATTTATAATAAGTGGAAGTAAAATATATGGCAGACCTAGTGCACCCAGAGTGGTTGGGGCTCTGAAGGATTCTCACCTATTCTGGGTGTAATAGGCATGTTATGTCAAGCCTTGTAATAAATGTGAATAAACAAATGTAAAATAATCATTAAGTGAGATTGAAAATAAGTGGAAGTAAAATAAAATGGCAGACCTAGTACACACAGAATGACAGGAGCTCTGAAGACTTCTCAGCCATTCTGGGTGTAAAAGGCATATTATGTCGAGCCTATGAAAATTGTGAATAAATAAGGTTATAACAACCACTAAGTGAGATTCAGAACAAGTGAAAGTAAAATAAAATGGCAGACCTAATGCACTCAGAATGGCTGGGTCTCTGAAGACTTCTTAGCCATTCTGAGTGTAATAGGCATGTTATGTCAAGCCTTGTATAAATCATGAATGAATTAATGTTAGAATAATCACTGAGTGAGATTGAGGATAAGTGAAAGTAAAATGAAATGGCAGACCTAGTGCACTCAGAATGGCTGGGTCTCTGAAGACTTCCTGGCCATTCTGAGTGTCATTGGCGTGTTATGTCAAGCCTTGTATAAATTGTGAATGAATTAATGTTAGAATAATCACTGAGGGAGATTGTGCATAAGTGAAAGTAAAATAAAATGGCAGACCTAGTGCACTTAGAATGGCTGTGTCTCTGAAGATTTCTCATCCATTCTGAACGCAATAGACATGTCATGTCAAGCCTTGTAATAAATGTGAATAAATAAATGTTAAAATAATCACTGAGTGAGATTTATAATAAGTGAAAGTAAAATAAAATGGCAGACCAAGTGCACCGGGAGCGGCTGGGGCTCTGAAGGATTCTCACTTATTCTGGTTGTAGAAGGCATGTTATGTCAAGCCTGCCAATAAATGTGAATAAACAAATGTTAAAATAATCACTAAGTGAGATTGAGAATAAGTGGAATTAAATAAAATGGCAGACCTAGTGCACACAGAATGACAGGAGCTCTGAAGACTTCTCAGCCATTCTGAGTGTAAAAGGCATGTTATGTCAAGCCTATGAAAATTGGAATAAATAAGGTTAAAATAACCACTAAGTGAGATTTAGGATAAGTGAAAGTAAATTAAAATGGCAGACCTAGTGCACTCAGAATGGCTAGTTCTCTGAAGACTTCTCAGCCATTCTGAGTGTAATAGGCATGCTATGTCAAGCCTTGTATAAATTGTGAATGAATTAATGTTAGAATAATCACTAAGTGAGATTTAGGATAAGTGAAAGTAAATTAAAATGGCAGACCTAGTGCACTCGGAATGGCTGGGTCTCTGAAGACTTCTTAGCCATTCTGAGTGTAATAGGCATGCTATGTCAAGCCTTGTATAAATTGTGAATGAATTAATGTTAGAATAATCACTAAGTGAGATTTAGGATAAGTTAAAGTAAAATAAAATGGGATTGAGAATAAGTGGAAGTAAAATTAAATGGCAGACCTAGTGCACACAGAGTGAGAGGAGCTCTGAAGGTTTCTCAGCCATTTTGAGTGTAAAAGGCATGTTATGTCAAGCCTATGAAAATTGTGAATAAATAAGGTTAAAATAACAACTAAGTGAGATTCAGAACAAGTAAAAATAAAATAAAATAGCAGACCTAGTGCACTCAGAATGGCTAGGTCTCTGAAGACTTCTCAGCCATTCTGAGTGTAATAGGCATGCTATGTCAAGCCTTGTATAAATTGTGAATGAATTAATACTAGAATAATCACTGAGTGAGATTTAGGATAAGTGAAAGTAAATTAAAATGGCAGACCTAGTGCACTCAGAATGGCTGGGTCTCTGAAGACTTCTTAGCTATTCTGAGTGTAATAGGCATGTTATGTCAAGCCTTGTATAAATTGTGAATGAATTGATGTTAGAATAATTACTGAGTGAGATTATGGATAAGTGAAAGTAAAATAAAATGGCAGACCTAGTGCACTTAGAATGGCTGGGTCTCTGAAGATTTCTCACCCATTCTGAACGCAATAGACATGTCATGCCAAGCCTTGAAAAAAATGTGAATAAATAAATGTTAAAATAATCACTGAGTGAGATTTACAATAAGTGAAAATTAAATAAAATGGCAGACCTAGTGCACCCAGAGTGGCTGGGGTTCTAAAGACTCCTTGGCTGTTCTGAGTGTAACAGGCATGTAATGTCAAGCCTTGTAATAAATGTGAATAAAATAGTTTTTAAATAATCACCAAGTGAGAATAACAATAAGTAGAAGTTAAATAAAATGGCAGACCTAATGCACTCAGAATGGCTGGTCTCTGAAGACCTCTTAGCCATTCTGAGTGTAATAGGCATGTTATGTCAAGCCTTGTAATAAATGTGAATAAAAAAATGTTAAAATAATCACAAAGTGAGATTTATAATAAGTGAAAGTAAACTAAAATGGCAGACTTAGTGCGCCCAGGGTGGCTGGGGCTCTGAAGGATTCTCACCCATTCTGAGTGTCAAAGGCATGTTATGTCAAGCCTTGTAATAAATGTGAATAAACAAATGTAAAAATAATTATTAAGTGAGATTGAGAATAAGTGGAAGTAAAATAAAATGGCAGACCTAGTACACACGGAATGACGGGAGCTCTAAAGACTTCTCAGCCATTCTGAGTGTGAAAGGCATGTTATGTCAAGCCTATGAAAATTGTGAATAAATAAGGTTAAAATAACCACTAAGCGAGATTCAGAACAAGTGAAAGTATAATAAAATGGCAGACCTAGTGCACTCAGAATGGCTGGGTCTCTGAAGACTTCTCAGCCATTCTGAGTGTAATAGGCATGTTATGTCAAGCCTTGTATAAATTGTGAATGAATAAATGTTAAAATAATCACTGAGTGAGATTTATAATAAGTGAAAGTTAGAATAAAATGGCAGACCTGGTGCACCCAGAGTGGCTGGGGCTCTGAAGGATTCTCACCCATTCCGAGTGTAATAGGCATGTTATGTCAAGCCTTGTAATAAATGTGAATAAACAAATGTTAAAATAATCACTAAGTGAGATTGAGAATAAGTGGAAGTAAAATAAAATGGCAGATCTAGTGCACTCAGAATGGCTGGGTCTCTTAAGACTTTTTTAGCCATTCTGAGTGTAATAGGCATGTTATGTCAAGCCTTGTAATAAATGTGAATAAATAAATGTTAAAATAATCACTAAGTGATATTTATAATAAGTGAAAGTTAAAATAAAATGGCAGACCTAGTGCACCCAGAGTGGCTGGGGCTCTGAAGGATTCTCACCCATTCTGAGTGTAATAGGCATGTTATGTCAAGCCTTGTATTAAATGTGAATAAACAAATGTTAAAATCATCACTAAGTGAGATTGAAAATAAGTGAAAGTAAAATAAAATGGCAGACCTAGTACACACGGAATGACAGGAGCTCTGAAGACTTCTCAGCCATTCTGAGTGTAAAAGGTATGTAATGTCAAGCCTAGTAAAAATTGTGAATAAATACGGTTAAAATAACCACTAAGTGAGATTCAGAACAAGTGAAAGTAAAATAAAATGGCAGACCTAGTGCACTCAGAATGGGGGTCTCTGAAGACTCTTCAGCCATTCTAAGTGTAATAGGCATGTAATGTCAAGCCTTGTATTAATTGTGAATGAATAAATGTTAGAATAAGCACTGAGTGAGATTAAGAACAAGTGAAAGTAAAAATAAAATGGCAGACCTAGTGCACTCAGAATGGTTGGGGCACTGAGGACTCTTTGGCGGTTCTGAGTGTAAAAGGCATGTCATGTCAAGCCTTGGAACAATTGTGAATAAATAAATGTTAAAACAATCACTAAGTGAGATTGAGAATAAGTGAAAGTAAAATAAAATGGCAGACCTAGTGCACTCAGAATGGCTGGGGCTCTGAAGACTTCCCAGCCATTCTGAGTTTAATAGGCATGTTATGTCAAGCCGTGTAATAATTGTGAATAAATAAATGTTAAAATAATCACTAAGTGAGATTGACAACAAGGGAAAGTAAAATAAAATGGCAGACCTAGTGCACTCAGAGTGGCTGGGGCTCTGAAGACTTCTCAGCCATTCTGAGTTTAATAGGCATGTTATGTCAAACCTCGTAATAATTGTGAATAAATAAATGTTAAAATAAGCACTAAGAGAGATTGAGAGCAAGGCAAAGTAATATTTGTGAGATTATGGAATAAATTGACAATCCTACTGTCTTGCCAGCCAGGAGTGACGGTGACGTCATGTTTTGTTTACAAAGTTGCCAGGGACTTAGAATCGATAGAACACTTGTGTATCAATCCTATCCTGTGGATAGGAGTGATGCACACGTGATCTATCTATTCGCGTTGGCTCGGGTGAGGTGTGCAAGTTAATGTTAACTTGACAACTGTGGACGGGATATTGCTTCACTGTCACTTTGGGTTGGCACGACAGTAGTGATAAGAGTGCTCGGACAGGCTGGAGCTCTTGGGAGGTGATGCATGTTATGCCGATTGTGTATATATAATTAATAAGTTTGCAACCTACTGTATGGCCATATTATAATTGATGCATATTACCTGAAATGTCGACCTTTGCCTGCTAGTTTATCCTACTGATTTCGGTGGTAAACAGAGTGGATGCAGATCAGGCTCGACAAAATATTTGGACTTGGTCTGAATCCATACTGTTTGGTAAGGCTTAATGTCCCGGAGGACGGGCCGAGGGTGGCCAGAGGTAATGAAGAAATTCAAAGCTTGAAAATAGTGAATGACTGTGCGAAATGACTTAATGAATGAATATTTACTTACCAGTCTTTACAAGACTTATAAATATCCAAACAACTACTGGCATACTTATCCTCATACTCGGAACGATGAATGAAAATAAAACTAGGCCAAGGTTAAGTAGCCAACTGCAAACAATGCAGAAAACGTGTAATAAGTGGCCGTTATTTTCTGATGCATGTTTGGTGTTCAAGGGTTCGTACATATATAAACAATTAAAGCAAATCTTTTTATAACAAACATATAGTACTAAAACAGTAGTTAAACGTGTATTTATATACTGAAGGACTTTAGAAACGCACCAGTTATATATTCACTGTCTCTTCTTCATGGTTGATTTGAGGATGTTTTCTTTATCACTCTTTACCCGCTTACACAATGGACCATGATTTGCCATAGTTTCGATTTGCTCATGCGGTTCATTCTGACGTAACACTGACGTTAGTGTTTTTCAACAATTGTCGTCTGACAACTGTGAGATTAGTTCATTTTAAAAGCAAACACTTTGAGCTGGTAGCCAGATGTCTTAACCAACCGAAAAACAAGAAAAGTTTCGAAAATAATCGGAAATAACCGTTTAATTACACTTCCAGTCGCAGCGTTTCTATGCTAACGTCAGTCTTAATTTGTCAAAAAGCAATAACAGGCGGATGACGTTCGCGCATATCGCGATACTTTTGTCTTCTATGCAGCGGGTTGCGGAGTATTTTTTTGCACTAAAACATTTTGATTATTCCTGATCATTAGGATATAAACAGCCAATTACGTCAAAAACAATAATGACGTCACCTAGACGAAATGGACGTTCCCAGAGGCCTTAAACTTCATGATTTCATTTTGTTTTTCCTTGTGCTTTCAAGAACAAACATCGGTTCGAAAACTTTTTCGCGCTCACTATGGAGGTTTTGATACTCTGTGACTTTTTAAATTTGGGATGTCTCAGAATAATCGCGACGTCACGGCAACCATAAGCCACAGTGTTTCGATTTTCTTATTGAATGCAAGCTAAATGAAGGGACTTGTCAATTTTATTTTTCACATACTTAGAATACTACATTTTGACAATAAATTAACCTTTTTGCAGGTGGTGCGTTTCTAAAGTCCTTCAGTATATGTGTTTGCCTTTCCATCGATCAATACTTCTCAATCCGTAAGACACCAGTCATAATATTTTTGTCGAATGGTAAATTGTTTAAGAGGCCCTACGGCAAAAGGCGCGTGTCTGCAAACGGTGCGCGCCCGGTCGGACTACTTCTATAGGAGCCGTCTGGTTTGGCTCTACACTTTTTTTTACATCGGTGGTTATACTAATGCGAAAACAAATTGGCAGACGACTTGAGCAGACAGCTACTGTCCTGTCCGCAATTAGTGACAGTGACGTCCTGTTTTGTGTACAAAGCTAGCGGGGACCAATATTCGATGAATCACTTGTGTACTGGTCCTATCCGCAGGATAGGATTAATGCACAAGTGATCTATCGATTCGCGTTGGCGCAAGTGGGGTGTACAAGCTGATGTTTTTACTTAACAATTGTAAACGAAAGATTATGTCACTGTCACTCCTGGGTGGCACGACAGTAATATAGCAGCGATGTGAGGATAAATAAATAAATAACTCTCCGTCCCATGCAATTTATGAGTATATGAAAATGCTTAATCGGTCTCTATAATAACAAGCCCTTGTCTTGCTGTGCCCACACATGTCCTGTTTTGAAAACAGTATGATCAGGTATCAGCGGGCTTCCCTGAAGCCAGCTGATCAGGATCCAGTCGTGTGTTTTTTTAATTGTTTGTTGTTTATCTGTACCGGTTATAAAATATGGTTGAATCCTGCAGCTTAATTTGAGAGGATTTGTGTGGTGGTGTAGCGCAGAGGGATGAATAACATTATGATAAGATACATGTTTCTAGCTTAGCATAATTTCATTTAAAATATAATAGCCCTACAATGGTCTAAATATAATCAGATGAAATTGCTTCACTTTCACCTGAATGGAAGTGCGAGATGTTCTTGTTTTTTTATATCATCTTTTTTTTTATCTATGTTAAAATCTACTGACATTTTCCCTAATTATATAAACAAAATAAGATTCATAGTAGCCAATAGGATTTGTCTGAGAGTTATAACTTTGCTGGTGGATCATGACTTCACATAACCTCGTAAACATATCATCCTCTAACGTGAGAGGGTTACATGATCCACAAAAAACGTAAAGATGTATTTCACTACATAAGAGGTACAAATATACAGATTTGTTGTCTTCAGGAAACGCATTTTACGGAAAGTTTAGAGCCATATATTCGAGCAGAATGGGGCGGAAATGTTGTATTCAATTCATATACTTCAAACTCGAAAGGAGTGTGCATTTTATTCAACAACAATTTAGAATATAAAATAGTTAATACGAGAAAAGATGGAGAAGGTAATTTTATTTTATTAGATTTGATAATCGAGGATAAAAAACTTACTTTAGTTACTATTTATGGACCAAACGATGACCAGCCAGATTTTTTCAGAAAAGTAGCCGATTCAATTGAAGAAATAGGAAATGATACGTGTGTTATATGTGGGGATTTTAATGTAGTACAAGACCAAGATTTAGACACTTTTAACTATTTGCATGTGAATAACCCCAAATCAAAAGAATGTATTTTAACAATAAAAGAAGAGCTTAATCTAATAGATCCTTACAGAGAATTAAATGAATCTGAAAAAAAATTTACATGGCGTAGACCCCATCCTTTAAAACAAGCACGTCTTGACTACTTTCTTATATCAGAGAATTTCATGCCTAGCGTACAAAGTCATAATATCTTACCTAGTTATAGATCAGACCATTCAACAGTTATTCTTTCTTTCCAAATAAATGATTTCAAAAGAGGAAGTGGGCTTTGGAAATTTAATAATAGTCTTCTAAGAGATAGGGAATATATAAACATAGTAAAAGACTGTATACAACAGGTTAAAGAGCAATACATGTTACCGATTTATGATTTGGAATATATTATTGAAAATGAACAAAACTTAGAATTTCAGATATCTGATCAACTATTTTTAGATACATTGTTAATGGAAATAAGGGGGAAAACTATTTCATATTCATCATTCAAAAAGAAGCAAAATAATCTTAAGGAACATAATTTAGAAGAAGAAATAAAACATTTAGAAAACATTGAACCCATAGATCTGGAAAAGATCAATGAAAAAAAGCTAGAATTAGAGAACTTTCGAAAAGAGAAAATTCAAGGCATAATGGTAAGAGCAAAAATTAAATGGGCAGAAGAGGGGGAAAAACCAACGCGATATTTTTGTAGTTTAGAGTCTAGAAATTATGTAAATAAAACAATACCAAAAGTGCAGCAAGAAAATGGCAATACTATCAAAACACAAGAAGAGATTTTAAAAGAAGTTCAAAAATTTTACTCAAACTTATATGCGCCACAAAACAGCGAAAAAGATATAAATGATCAAGATATTTTGAAAAATTTGCAGCATCCTGTTTTGACGAACATTGAATCATCAAATCTTGAAGGTGAAATAACAGCAGATGAAATATCGAATGTTCTCCGGAATATGAAAAATATCAAAAGCCCTGGTTCAGATGGTTTTACGGTTGAATTTTTCAAGTTTTTCTTTAAAGATTTTAAACATTTCATTAGACGCTCTATAAATGAAGGCTACCAGAAAGGCACATTTTCTGTTACACAGAGACAGGGAATAATTACTTGTCTTCCAAAAGGAGATAAACCAAGACATTTTTTAAAAAATTGGCGCCCTATAACTCTTTTAAATGTCATTTACAAAATTGCTTCTGGGTGTATTGCTCAAAGGTTAAAATCTGTTCTTCCGAAACTTATATCATCAGACCAAACAGGCTTTTTATCTGGTCGGTACATTGGCGAAAACACTAGACTTATATACGATCTAATGAACTACGTTGAAGAAGAAAATATACCTGGACTTTTATTAGTTGTCGACTTTGAAAAGGCTTTTGATTCGATATCATGGGACTTCATTGGAGAAGTTTTAGAGTTCTTTAAATTTGGGCCATCTATGAAAAAGTGGATATCTGTATTATATAACAATATTTCATCTGCTGTTACCCAGTGTGGATTTCTTTCTGACTTTTTTAATATAGGCAGAGGTTGTAGACAAGGTGACCCCCCATCTCCGTATATATTCTTACTTTGTGCTGAAGTACTATCTTTGATGCTAAAACAAAATATTGAAATAAAGGGAATTAAAATTGGAAATGTCGAACACATTCTATCACAATTTGCTGATGATACGACAATTATTTTGGACGGTTCAGAAAAATCGTTGACAGCAGCTATTCAAACCCTAGATTCATTTGCAAGGTTATCAAACCTCAAGGTGAATAGTTCAAAAACACGAGCCATATGGATAGGTTGTAAAAAGTTTAGTGGGGAAACGTTTAATCATAGGCTAAAACTTAACTGGACCCAAACTAATTTTGATATATTAGGAATTAAATTTTCGTGCAATTTGGACACAATGGTAAAAATTAATTTTAAGGATAAAATAGAACAAATAGATAAAGAACTAAAGGTATGGTCTAAAAGGAAACTTACTCCATTTGGGAGAATAACAGTCTTAAAAACTATTGTTATATCGAAATTAAACCACCTATTTATTGCACTGCCAAATCCAACTGAAGAACTTATAAATAATTTACAAAAGAAATTCTTTCATTTTATTTGGCAGTCCGGAACAGACAGGATAAAACGTGACACACTAATGCAAGAATATGATAAAGGGGGCCTAAAAATGATCAATTTAAAGAATTATATGTTGGCACTAAAATCAACTTGGATTCGCCGTTTAATAGTTAATACTTCAAAGTATGTATCAATTTTTGAAACGATGTATACTAAAATAAATGATTTAATTAATCGGGGTTTGGAATTTACTAAACGATTGATAAGGAACAAAAGCAACATATTTTGGAATGATGTTCTAAACTCCTGGATAGAGATTTGTAACAAACAAAAAGAAACTAAATCAGAAGAAATAGGATCAATAAACATCTGGAATAATAAAGATATAAAAATAGCAAATAACTCATTCTTTTACAGGAGATGGTACGAAAAAAACATATATTTCATTAAAGAGATACTTAACGAAGATGGGACCCTGATGAGTTTTAACCAGTTTATCAATAAATATGAATTACAAATAGATTTTATGCAATACTTTAGTGTTAGAACAGCAGTTTTAAATTATATAAGAAGAAAACAAATCCATATTGGTCCCACTCAATTAACAAATAACAACATGCCATTCAATTTCAGAATTGTGCTAAAGAGCAAAAAGGGCTGTAAAGATATGTACAAAGTGTTAAATGAAAAAGAAATAATACCAAAAAGTCAAATCAAATGGAATGTGGTTTTTGGTAACGTACCTTTAGATTGGTGTCAAATCTATAAAATTCCCGCCAAAAGCTGCAGTAATACGAAATTGCACTGGTTTCAATATAGAATACTTCATCGAATTTTGGCTACTAATGATTTACTGCTTAAATGCGGAATAAAACAAGATAACTTATGCACTTTTTGTCAAAGAGTTCCTGAAAAAATTGAACACTTATTCTGGTACTGCAACATCGTTATGGAGTTTTGGGAAAATATTGAAAACTGGATTTACGAAAAAAATCAGTACCTGGCGAACATCGACAAGAAACGTGCCATCTTCGGTATATGTAATCAAAATGAATTTAATAAACCTATAAATTATATTTTGATCTTAACAAGATTCTATATTTATAAATGTCGCATAAACAACAAAGAGCTAAATATTGCTACATGGGTCAAAGAAATGAAGTTTTTCTTACATATTGAAAAGAAAATAGCTATTAAAACAGACCGTTTTGACAAATTTGCAAAATATTGGCAGAAATGGATGCAAATATTTGACGATAATTAAGCTCTCTTGAGTTTTTTGTACTAAAATACGATTCTAAAATGCTAAAGGCGAAGATGTATGGCATAAAATATTTTTCAAATTATAAAACCATATCTATCTAGATATCTTTATGTCCTTGCGATTTTATAAAAACACTCTGATTGTCATAATACGTACTGTCCAAATATTTGCAAGGAAGGTTCACCATGTTCTAAGTTCACGCAATACGAATAGTTCTACAATCCACACAACCTATCCCAACACGGGGCATTATACTTTTACCACCTACTGCTCCTTGTCATTTAAAATGCACGATGCTGCAGCTTAAATAGGGAGACATTTGCGTATAAACATAATATGCCTTTTTTTCTTACCTATTTGCACATTTTAATCCACCAGCAGAAGTTGTAACCCATCACAAACGAAAAGTACGAACTACAAATGCTACTACCTTTTTTGAACATGTACATTGCTAATAACCGTGTCACTAGAAAACCTATCTCGTATCCGAACAAACTTCAGATCAGCTTGAGAATCTATGTATTCCTATCTGTGCAGTCATTCTGCTCTGCGCTGATAGCATATTGAAAGTAACAAGTCAATATTCAAGAATCAAGCTCGTTCACGTCGTTTAGCATATGTAATTTAGCTGTTTCTAATGGCTAACGTAAAGGTAGTTTTTCTGGTGACTGTGTTTACATATTTAGTTGAAATGCTTGAGTGAACTGATGTACAGTAGCTGTCCAAAAGACGGACATAACTGTTAATCCGCTTCGGGACAGCGCCGGTTTAGAGTTGAGGACCTGGGTAGCGAGTTTTTGTCATAGTTTATGTTGGTTATGGATCTTAAGACCCCCCACACACCCCACCATGCAAAAAAAAAAAAAATGAAAAATTAACGCATAGCGATTTAGAGGTAAAAAGAAAATTGGTGATCTTCTGTCCAAAATATAATGAGGATAAAAGAATGTGATTACCAATTTATCACATTCTTAACTTTTCTATACGTAATTTAATTCACTGACTAACTGGTGAGTTTTGTTTGGTTGGGCGGGTGCTTTGCTGTTGTTCGTTTTTAGTAAGAGATTTAGTAGCCAAATCTGAATCTCTTCTAGTTATAGTGATTTTCAGACCCCAATCCAGGCCCTCGGAGCTTGTGCAGCGTCACAACACTGTGCATACGCTATTTGAACACGTTTGAACGCTTTTTGAACCCACCAACCCGGCTCATTCTTCGTACGCACTAATGACGTAGGACTTTCTGTTTTCTGTTTTCCTGAGAAAAATGATTACTCTAAATTTCGGGTAAACTTTTTCGCGGGAAACAGGTCCTATCTCTTTACTGCACACCATTGATTATATGCAATTTGAGAGATGGGCTGGTGGCGTAATAATGTTTAGGGGCACCTGGTGTACATCTGTTCCGCTCAGGCTTAGGTTGTATTTTTAGTATATAATTTACATAGACGTACGTATAATTTTTTGACATAAGGATGCATAATAAATGCATCACTATGTCCCTTTGGGTATGCCCCTATTGAGCACATATCTGCTAAAAGCGCACCAGCAGAACTTTAACTGCAACATTCAAGACAGCTTTACAAATATACAAAGATACTTATTCTTTACACGATAGAAAATAAAAGCGCAGATGTGCAAAACGCATACCAAAATGGACTCTTATCGTATTGCACTAAATTATAGTTCATAAGTGTAATAGCATCGACATAGAATGTTTATGTTAGGTCATATTGCATGTATTTATTGACAATCCTGTGATATTATTGTGAAAATGTCAGTAGAAAAATAAAATAAATTACAAAAAAAAGAATAATCTGAACTACTAACAGTTGATGGAACCTGGATATTATATAAATGTGAGCCCAGATACTCATCTATAATAAGCAGTGACTGTGCAAAGATCAAGCTATGACTGCCATCTAAAAGAACGAAAGGCGCAAGGAAACGTTTCATAATCCTATTTTTTTAATTTTGATTAGCCCATTGTTCAAGTTTAAGTGCCAAAACTTAGGTTCTATAAGAAAAGCGTGGTTTCAAATATGGAAAGAAAAAGCATTAGAAAGCAAACACCAGCCGATATAAGAGGCTTGTGCCTTATTCATGACAATGCATGTGCCTACAAGTATAAACTGGTTCAAGATTTCCTGGAAACGGAAACTGTGGCACAGCTCCATAATCCGTCTTATTCACCAGACTTGAGTCCTGTGACTTTTTCTTGTTTACTTTACTGTCAAACAATCTCTCCAGACGTTAATATTAGCCACAAAGTGCACAAGGCAGTGCCATTGTTCAGTGTCTACCAGGTGCACACTGGTAAATGTATACGTCGATTTGGTGGTATTTACGCGTATTGCCGGTACTTCATAGACCGGAAGTGGTAGATATTGGTGTTAATACTTAATCGAAAAACAAGCCATATGCCAAAGGCACTATAGACTTCAATCATTTTTTAAGTATTCAGTATGTGCATGGCGATTTATGTAAGCATTTAGGAATAGATTCGAGTACCGATCTGGGTGATCGGTACTCGAATCTATTCCCAAATGCTTACATAAATCGCCATGTGCATACCGAATACTTAAAATGATCTAATTCTATAGTCCTTTAGGCATATGACATTTTTTTCTATACTGACCCACACTTCCAACGCAAAATATTTCAGGACTGTAACTTTTACTAATATACGAGATCTTCTCGTAATCACTGTGCCGTTCAGGGGTTATGGCAGACTTTCACCCAATCAGGTTATGATTAAAAGGGAGTGACTGGCTGAGGAAGTTCTACTTTCATTTTAATAAATAAGTGTTTTAATTTTTGATAAAATTGCACTACAATTGATGAACCAACATATATGTAATACTCAAGGTTCAGTTTGATTTTGCGTTAGAAATGTGGTTCAGTATATATAGTATTAACACCAATATCTACCACTTCCGGTCTATGAAATACCGACAATACGCGTAAATACCACCAAATCGACGTATACATTTACCAGTGTGAGGTGTGTCCAAAAAAGTCTACTTATCCTGGATTTTTTAAGACAGGAAACTGAGTTTATGTCAAGGGAGAACACATCAACCGGTTGAAATATGGATAAGTAAAGTAAGAAAGACGACAAAGATCAGGAAACGATACAATCAAGTACCACACCTGACCCAGGATACCACATGGGAAAGTAACAAAAATACAATCAACATCACCAGCAAGAGCCAAAAGGTCAGCCCTTTTTCAGCAGGTGAAGTCCTTAAATGCGCCTTGTAAAATCCCACAGCCACAATTAAACGAACACCCTCGTATACCTCATTAAGACACTCAAAATTATTCTTTGCTACTGGGTTGTCAAACCCAAACACATTGATCTTGTTCCCAATTCCATAATGTATTTGTTAAGCTGTCCGTATTCCAAAGTCCTGCACCCTTGAAACAAACAGGCTAGACTCTGAGATAGTTCATTTCTTATTATGCTTTGCACGATTCTATACTGACGGACTTAAGAAACGTACCACCTGCTTAAATGTTATTTTTTGTCGAAAATCGATCGAATAGTTTCTTTATGAGAAATATAAAATTTACAAGTTCTGTCATTAAGCTTGCATTAATTAAGAAATTAGAAACGCTGTGGCTTATGACTGCGGTGACGTCGCGATAATTCTGAGACAACTCAAATTCAAAAACTCACAGAGTACCTAATGGCTAAAGTTTTCCAATCGATGTTAGATCTCGAAAGCAAAAGGAAAGACAAAATCAAATTATGAAGTTTAAGGCCTCTGGCAACGTTCATTACGTATACATGACGTAACTGCTTTTTGACGTAATTTGCTGTTTATATCCTAAGGATCAGGATTAACGAAAATATTTGTATTGCCAACAGATACTCCTCAACCAGTTGCATAAAAGTCAAAACACTAACGTCGGTATTACGTCAGAATAAACAGCATGAGCAAATCAAAATCAAGGCAAGTCATAGTCTATTATGCAAGAGGATAAAAATGAGAAAGAACACATCCTCGAATTAAACATGTGGAAGAGACAGTGAATGTATATTGGTGCGTTTCTAAAGTCCCTCAGTATAGTATGTTGATGATAGTGGATTGGCAGAATATGATGTAACATAATTTTCAATACAATGAATAATTCTGCCACTCTAACAGGTTTCTTGACAAGTGGATATGTATAGGCTATGCAGTGTTTTGAATTGGTTCCGGAAAATATTCGAGGCGCCCTCTAGTGTATATATACTGACCCACACTTCCAACGCAAAATATTTCAGGACTGTAACTTTTATAAATATACGAGGTCTTCTCGTAATCACTGTGCCGTTCAGGGGTTATGGCAGACTTTCACCCAATCAGGTTATGATTAAAAGGGAGTGACTGGCTGATGAAGTTCTACTTTCATTTTCATAAATAAGTGTTTTAATTTTTGATAAAATTGCACTACAATAGATGAACCAACATATATGTAATACTCAGGGTTCAGTTTGATTTTGCGTTAGAAATGTGGTTCAGTATATCATAACCGCACAAAATTAAGTATAACATAGTTCTCCTTGACCCAGCTGTTCCTGTGTTGCCGGACTACTGGTTTCAGATAATGAAACATACGTATTATGTAGCAATTTTTGCTGCTTTTCATTGAAAAATCTGTATTCCTCTGTCATGTTCATATGGAACAAGCGAAATTTTGTAGCAGCATTGTTTCTAAAAAAAAAATATGCAATTTTATCGGGGAAACATTTATCTGATCGCTTTTTACATTTAAGGCTGACCATTCTCCATGTGTTCGTGCAATCTACTATAATGCGCAAACAGTGTAGACTAATTCAGATCAGCATATAGATCCATATGCCATTTAATCCGCCTTTTCATAGTGTACCACCTGGTCAGATTTTGTTTTGTTTGTTTTTTGCAACTTTTTCTGTGAACTAGCTACGTGTAAAAGAGCTAAGTGGACGATGGGTTAACACATTGTACATGGGTTATATGTAACTGCGTCTTGTCTATCGCAATGCTTGTAATTGAATGCACAAAAATGTGAAATGATATTCAAATTCAAACTCCGCTCAAATTACGGAAAGGTTTAGTTTACAAATTTCCGTTATAATGTAAAGAATGGCGTCTATACAACTGATCTGTTTGACGTTTCTATTGAGTGCCTTAGGTAAGTGTAATCATTTGCAAAATCTGGAACCTAGATGATTCTAGAATTATAACGTTTTTATATAGTAAAATCTATGTGTAAAACTGCCACTCTTAAAAATATTTGATTTTCAAGACCATTTATTGCTTAATGCAGGTCAAACGTATTGCAGAATGCTCCATGTGAAGCATTCTGCAATACTTTTAACCTTCAAAAAGCTACCAATTGTTATTAAGATCTTTTTTTTTCTATATTTGAGTGGTGGTTTTACACAGGTTCTACTGTACCTTTAACCGCCAGATGAAAATTTTAAAAAAAAAATCATAAAATTAAGCTTTTCCTGGCAAACATTTTGGATCGACTCCACACTTTTAGCAATTTGGGTTTCCAAAGAGTAGCATATATAGATGGCACTGCATATTGCGACTTTACTCGACTATTTATGACGATAAGATTTAGAATAATTACCGTTTAGCCCCCCACCCTCCCCCTTCCCCACACACTCCGGCCAGTTGTGCTAGATGATTATCGCATGTGCCATTGAACCAAAAATTCTCAGGTAGCGGAGCTAGTGGTCTAAAAATAGTTTGAGCCTTCCTTTAACGTTACATAATATGCAGACTCGCCTGCGCCTTCGTCGCTCCACAGCTCGATTTGTACAAAAATCAGATGTACCGATGCCCACGATACGTTCCGTTGAGTGCCACTTTAAAAGGATTTCATTCAGATAGTTTTGATGAAGATTAGCATGTGTTATCTTTATGATTTCGCGTGTGTTGATGCTGTACGTCCCAGTCAACAATTTTTCAGTCATGTCGGGACATTTCCCTGTCTTCCTACGTTGAACCAGTACTAAGCTGGGGATAAACTGTCTTGCTCAAGGATACACAGTGACTCTGTTGAGTCCCGAACTACTGTCGTGCCAACCAAGAGCGACAGTGACGTAACATTTTGTTACAATTGTAAAGTAAATCATTTACTTGTACACTCCACTTAAGCTAATGCGAATTGATAGATTCCTTGTGTATTAATCCTATCCTGCGGATAGGATTAATACACAAGTGATCTATCGATTATAAGTCTCTGATAACTTTTTAAACAAAACATGACGTCACTGTCACTCTTGGCTGGCACGACAGTAGCAACCCTTCTATGTGCCCCGCTTTATATTTATTGTTTGTGTATTATACAGTATACAGTATGCAACTTGAAAACTTTAAAACGAAGCAATCACTGTAAACGTTAAGGATATATATATATATATATATATATATATATATATATATATATATATATATATATATATATATATATATATATATATATATATATATATATATATATATATATATATATATTTCAATAGCTTTAATGATAACTTTAGAGAAAACCGTTTGCATGAACATGAACTACAATAAATTATTACAATTATCTGACTGCAATATTTAGAAGTATTTTGACCCAATATTATATTTCTCTGGTATTATTTACAATGTTTCAATTTGACCTTGAAAAGTACATAAGCAAAAATTGTAAATATATATTTTTCTACCAGAAATTTGTACATTTGGGCGAAAATACTTCTAGATATTGTAGTCATATAATTGTAGTTCATGTTCATGCAACTCTTAACAGACTTATAAGCATGCTGCCGATTGCTCAAAAGCTGTACGCTGGAGCGTAAAGTGATCTATGTGAGATTTATAAATTGTTCATACAGCAATGTGGTCAAAGGTATCCGTCTCCTTGATTGTAAAACATGTTTTGTTTATACAGGAAAAATTTCATGCAAGTAAGAGCTTTTGAAAGATACATCCTCTTAAGCGAAAGTTAAAATCGAAAGAGGTGGCAACTGAGCTGCCATCCCTATTGGCATTAACTCACACTTACTTTCCTACTAAAACAACTTGTAAAATTTCTCCAGTGATAAAAGTTAAAACATTCTTTCTGCTATTGGTTTAGTTATTCTCTGAAGCAGTGCAGGTAGAGGGATGCACCAAAAGCAGTGGCATTTCAGTTGCCGCCAATTTGATGTTAATTTGCACGCAGCTTACATTACGGTGTACGGTTTGCGAAAAACATAGAATGGTGTTGATGAAATTAGCAAAAAGACGATATTTAGCTTAAGTTCAATCTATTGTTAAGGAAATGTCAAATAGTACTATCTATTTAGCAGAATGGTCAACCAGTGCTACATGAACTCATTGTTTGTCGGGATAAAATGTTCAATCGTATAAAAAAAATACATAATTTATCAATCTTGGCAGAAGTATTCAATCTCCACGTGGCTGAATTAGGATGCGTGATTTTGGCATTGTTTTAAACTACTGTGTGTATTGTATACCGTTTTCTAAAAACATAATTATCCCCACGTCGGGGATATTGTAATCGCCTCCGTCCGTCCGTCCGTCTGTCTGTCCGTTGTGTTATCTCCTGCAAGAACGTTAATTGGACGAAATTCAACCGAAGTTGGTGTGTGAGTTACTCACATGAATGGGGCGAGCAACAACACATTATGCCCGCCTGCCTGCCTTTTTGTCCGTCCGTCTCTCTGCCTGGCACAACTGCCTGACTTGTTCGGACGAAGACATCCCAAAGTCAAAAAGCTTTTAACGACAGGAAGTGATGGGGACTCACGACCACCTGGGCAGTTCATGCGGTAAGAGCGACTACAAAGCAATGTTTCAAGAGCTATGAGGTCGAGCAGAAACTCTATCTGTCTGTCTGCCTATTTGACAGTATGTATGTTTGACTTACGTTATCCTCGCTTAGAGCATGACATGCGCAGATCCAGATGGAGGGGGGTAGGAGGTCCGGACACCACCCCCCTCCCCTTGAAAATCACAAGTTATATGGGTTTCTATAGAAATTTGCATTTGGACCCTCTCCCCCCCCCCCTGGTAAAACTTGGACCTCCCCTGGAAAATGTTTGATCCCCTGTGAACCCTTTGAAAACTGTAGTTTTCTCTGAAATAATACCATTGATAAACAATTGGACCCCCACTGTAAACTACATAAAATGAGTTGATAACTAAAAACGTTGTCAGGGCTGTTTTCTGGCAGACGGGCCTGGACCTCCCCTGGATCCGCGCAAGTATGTCTTGTTCAATATCAATTGTATAAAAACTTAGCGTATTTTTGTGAATTTTATACATAATAAGTAAATTATAAGAAAAAAAAACAAGAAGTATCTTTAAAAAAAAGATATACGACGAAGTGACAAATGAATAACGTGAGAATTTTTAAAGAATTGAGAAGAAAAAAGGGGAATGTTTATACATTGTTATGTCTTCGGTCAGCTGAGCTCATTTAAGCTTTTGGCTTAAGGAACCTATGCTATTCCAAATTATCTGTACAGTAGTGATGCTTCTAGGGTACAGGATTGCTGGAATCTCGCGAAAACCCGAGTCCGAATGAAAAAAATGCGCTTCGCCCAAATGCTGCATAATTAAATAGCTAGTGCCATACATGTCTGGTGCAAAAAAAATATTAGTTTAGTTGACAGTAACCTACAAATATCGACAATTCTTCCCTTCGGAAGAGGTATTGTGCCATACATTTTTTAAACCATCGACGCAGATATTTCTTTACATTCTCGCGTTTTAACTATTCAGCGTCAACGCACGTGGAAATCATATTTAAAACTAATGAAAAAGTGCAAAAATACATAAAAAGATAAACAAAGCATACTACTAGATCTATGAGATTGACGAATAACCATTTCATGGCATGTACTTTCTTATGTACAGATATCAAGTCAGCTTTTCACCAAAAATGAAATTATAAGACTTCGTCTAATAAACCATAAAACATGCAGGATCAAAACATGATCATTTTTGGGAGTCGTTAAGATTATGAACGCCAACGTTTCAGTTTATTTAACCTATTAATCCCACCCTTATCAATTCATTCCCGATTTAAGGGTTGTTGGGTGGTATTTTTCATTTTTATTCAAATCTTAATTTAACATTCTGCAAGCAAAAATGGGTGAATCTGACCTCGGCCTTCACTGTTAGCCTGTGATTCGGTCTTTATTTGGGCTTAGAAACCCTACCCTCTCCAACCCCGTCCCCAGCCGAACCAACCCGGCCTACCTGCCTACACTCAATCAGAAAAATATTCTTTTATTTTAGTTATATCAGATACCGATGCCATCTTCAGTAAAAGGGAAGTGATAAAGATTCTAAAAAGGCTAGCAGAGGAAGGAGATACACCAAACAAAGTGCCTCGGCCTCCCCTGAAGAGAAGAGAGGGTAGCTATGGTAATTTTAAAGATGTACATGATGATCCCAGGATGACCGACAAGAAACAGGAGAAAATATATAAGATTCACCTGGACCGGATACTCTGGTAGTCAACACAAATAGATTGGTTCCCCTCGTTCATAAAACTCTACTTCCGTTACGCAAGCTATTAAAGAGAGACCAGTCTACAATACAAACGCATATGCAATTACCTACTGGGATATTGTGTATGCTTTTTTGTCGTCCGCTGATTGTTTTTAAAAATCAACTTTTTAAAAAATATATTTCAGGAATACCAACACAGTGTTAAACAGTTTGGATCCAGATCAGGCCCGACATTTTGTCAGGCCTGATCTGGGTTCAAACTGTTTGCAAAAGTTATCAGCAGACGACACTAGAGAGTAAAAGGATTAGTGCACCTTGTAAACCCATGCAGACATACAGATCAAGAATCGACTTTATCATCCATTTTAGTTGGACGGAACCATTTCTAATTTTAGGGTTGCTGTATGCTATTTTATTTCTATTCAAATCTTAATGGAACTTTTTTGTAAGCAAACAATGAAGACACTGGTCAGACGCCGCGTTCCGTAGTGTCTGATCTTGGTCTACACTGTTTGCATATGTCCCATAAAAACGATAAATATGTTGATTGTGGCCGTGTTCATTGGCTAAAACCAGTACTGGCCGGATGACCTGCGACCCCTGATTTACAAGACATAGGTTTATCCCCTAAACCACGGCGGCTTAAATATTCTCATCTAGATTTCTTCAGACCTTTAATATTTCTTTATTATTATTTTTTGTTAGAATGGTGCCCCTCGTTGATAAAGCTCTACTTCCGTTACGCATATAGATTGATTCCCCTCGTTGATAAAGCTCTACTTCCGTTACGCATATTAATAATTGAGCCACGACATGTGATTTTCAACAATGTGGCATTTTGACAAGCGCAGACTCAGACGAGCCTGCGCAGCCTCCTTTTAAGCTTAAAAACTCCAAATGGTGTTCAGTTAGTAGCTTAAAACTCAAAGAATATTCAAGTGACAAGCAAAGGCTCTGATCAGACTGCACGTATGCGCAGGCTGGTCTGAGGCTTTGCTGGTCGCACATACCACATTGTTGGAAATCTTATGCCGCGGCCCAATTATGCTGCAAACTATTAAAGGGAGACCAGTCTGTAATTGTTGTATGTTTTCTTTTCTTTCTTTTTTTCTCTTTTTATAATTTTGTTAAATTGCTGCTGATGTTTTGTTTTAAGAATGATTTCGATTTTGGGAAGGTTCGTGGAATCATGAATACTTCGGGTCTCTTTCAAAATAAGTGAAGCCCGAAAGGCTTCACGTTAACTTTGCAAGAGACCCGAAGAATTCATGATTCCATGAGCCTTCCAAAAATTAAATTTATTTCTTATATTTAAAGATTTAAATGAAGATTTTTAGCTTGCATAGGATGATGCAAAACATTAGGCTTTTTAATGTCTGTGAAGCACGAATGCCTACTCGGAGACATTAAATGCTAATGTTTTGCATCGGCCAGTGCAAGCTAAAAATCTGAATTTTAATCCTTATATTTACATTGTATACTATCAATCAAATATACTTAATTATTTTCCACCCAAACTCGTCGGTTATCCTTGAAAAATGAAAAATTTTATTCCTTAAAAAATCTAGTACGGACCCTCCTTGAGAAGAAATTGGACCCCTCGGTGAACATCACTTTCGAGGGTTGACTAATCCTGATGTTAACCGAAAAAGAGTGCACCAGTTGTTTTGTTATATGACACTGTCTCTCTTTTCCTAGTTTTATATTAAGTATTTTCATATTTATAAATCAACCCAAGCCAGTGCACTAAAAGAGTATTTAACGATTGCTTTTCAAGTTTCTGAACCTCAGATGAGCCATACAAAAGAATTGCATTTTTTAAATTATTGCTCACATAATATAAACAAATTCTAAATTCAAAACATTGACCTATAAAATATACATAGGAAATCATGTTATCTCTTGGGTCACTTTTGCTAATATCTATTTAAGCTGTCAGTCAGCAGTGAGAAAAATGTTACCCTGTTAGAGCTAAATTTAGCTTGATCTATTTTAAGCTGTCTGTCAGCACTGAAAAATTTTCATGTTAACCTGTCCTGGGCTAAATTAAGCTAATCATTTCTTTACATCAAGATTTGTCACAACCAGTGAAAGCTAGTTTCAGCCAATCAGATGAGGTCTTTTATAGGAGTCATATAACAAAGTAAATTGTTTACGAGCGGATACTTTACAAAAAAGAATCAAGCTGAACCCTTTATCTCGCAGCTTTTGGGTGGCGTCCTAACCCTTAAAGCGCCAATAATAACAAAAAATTGGCTACTTTGTCGGCTGCTGAAATGTTATGGAAGCCTCGCCGACAAAAAGTGTAGACCCAGATCAGACTGGTCATGTAGGAGCAGTCTTACCTGGGTCCATGATGTTTGCATATAAACTGTCATTAGTCTAAATGATAGAAAATAAATACGCGGACGACTTTGCAGACGTAATTTTTCGGCTACATTTTTGGTTATTTTCCCTTATAGGAGCACTGTGAGATTTACTCTTTATTAAAAGTGTTCACAAATTTTGAAAAATGGGGTACTGAGGTCGGATTACTTCTAAAGAAGCTGCCTTACTATGATCTACAGTAAAACCTGTGCTAAACGGCCACCCTAAAAACTGATTTTCAAGACCAATTATCGCTTAATGCAAGTAAAAAGTATTCAATATTTTCGACCTTCATTAAGCTACAATTTGTCATTAAGATCTTTGTTTTGTCTATTTTTGAGTGGCCGTTTTACATAGGTTTTACTGTACACTTCTAAAAGATGACATCTAACGAAGCCGATATCGGGATATACACTTCGATTAATATAATCGAGACGCGACATGTGATTTCGAACAATGTGGTATTTTGACAAGTGTAGACTCAGAGAAGCCTGTGCAGCCTCCTTGTAAGCTTTGAATCTACAAATGTTGTTCAGTCAGTAGCTCAACAATCATCGAATATGCAAGCGACTAGCAAAGGCTCTTATCAGACTACGCCTACCACATTGTTGGAAGATAGTATTCAATTATTAAACACACGCACTGTAAATATAAAATATACTAAAGGACTTTGAAAACGCATCACCAAGATTAAATCCTTTATTTCACAAACAGTGAGAATATCAGCGAGATAATTGTTATTGCATATCATGGTCTGACCACCTTGTAGTGTGTCCTAAAAGATTCATGGTTGTTAATTTACTTTAAGGTATTGAAAAAGTATCCGTTTTAAGACAGGGGTGGTCGATTTTGAAGGACACAAAATCAGCTGCAAGTTAACATTCGTAAGTTTTGATTCCTGATTTGCGTCCTTTGCTTCTTTCACGATTGCACATTCATCATTGAACGATTTGAAATGAATTGACAGTTTGGTATACTCAAAATGACACCCCTTTAAAAATACCGACATACCCCACCCACCCTGATTACTATAGTCTGGTAATAAAATTCAACGTCTTGGGCCTTTCAAAATTTCGATTTTTTACGTCCGGTTTTGTTGGAAGAGGCTAAGGGCATACACAAATGACAAATTATGCATAAACTACGATTGTATTACGTGTCTTTTGTATTGTGCAAGTGACGTTAAGGTAATGTTTAAAGACGTTCTCGATAACATGACAGCAGATCTCCTGCCATGATTTACATCAAAACGTCTTCCCCACATGACTGCCAATGTATGTAGTCAATATCAGTAATGAAAGCGTGCATAAAGGTGACTCATGGAGATGTTTCTAAAAAAGGATATTAAAACTTGCGAGTAACTACGGTTTGGAAGAAAAGTGCAAAAATATGGTGATGCGTTTCAAAGTCCTGAAGTATACATTTGAAAATAAATTGTGATTATTCTGTTCGTGAAAATGTACAAAATAAAAAACCTGTGCAACAATTACACAAGTTTCATGTTGTGTACAATCTATTCGGCTATACACCTTTTATATTGAAATTGCAATAGTTGACAGGCTTGATAACAATTGAAACAACAGCTCAACAACATTTCAGAAAAAATAGTATGCATTTTATAAGAGCATTTGTGCTTTTTAGTTTCAGTGTAGTAATAATAACCATATTTATTCAGTCGTTTGGTAGGAGATC
The DNA here is from genome assembly GCA_964019695.1 of Loripinus fragilis. Lineage (NCBI taxonomy): Eukaryota > Metazoa > Mollusca > Bivalvia > Lucinida > Lucinidae > Loripinus > Loripinus fragilis. Next base: position 56,896,153 of record OZ026514.1, read on the forward strand.
TTGCCTTCCCAAATTACGCTGCTGGTCAATCATTATTCAGCTATCTGACAAAAATCAAAACTCTAGAGCAGCATGTAAGACAGATACAGACCAAAACTATCACCAAACATCCAGATACATCTTGTTAGACATCTCTCACACCAAACATACCACCAAACATCCAGCTACATCTTGTAAGATAGATGTCTTACAAAACCAAACTTATCCCCAAACATCGAAATACACCTTGCTAGACGTTTATCAGACGATACTTCTCTCCAAAGTTCTCGATATATCTTTAAATTAAAAAGTAGACAGGAAGGGGCAAAGATCAGGAATCGATACAATCAAGTACCATTTCTGACCCAGAACATCATATGTGAAAGTTACAAAAACACAAGAAAACTCAACACTCAAAAGAGCCACGAAATCAGCCCTTTCCCAGCAGGTGATCACAAGACTTCCAGGAACAGGCAATACAACATAATAAAGACAACCATGAAACATAAATAACAAAAAAGATCAAAGACATCTATCAGACAAAACGTATCCAAAACATCTAAATACATCTTGCAAGAAATCTACCAGACCAAAATAGTCTCCAAACATCTAGATACATCTCGTAAGACATCTATCAGCCAAATTTTTTCCCGAAATATTTGGCTACATCTTGTAAGGTATCTATCAGACCAAACTTTTACAGAAAAAAAACACATCTAGATATATCTTACAAGACATCTCTCAGACCAAATGTGTCCCAAAACATCTCAAAACATCGTGTTAGTCCTCTATCAGATCACACTTAACCCAAAACATCTAGATACATCTTCTAAGACATCTCTCAGACCCAACTTATCCGAAAACATCTCGATACATCTTGTAGACATCTTTAAGACCAAACTTACTCCAAAAAATCTAAATACATGTTCCAAGACTTCTATCAGACCCAACTTATCCAAAAACATCTCGATACATCTTGTAAGACATCTATAAAACCAAACTTGTCCCAAAAGATCTCGATATATCTTGAAAGACACCTATCCGAACACACTTATCCGAAAACATCTAGATGTATATTCTAAGACATCTACCAGACCCAACTTATCCCAAAACATCCAGATACATCTTGTAAGACATCAATTAGACCTCACTTTTCCCAAAACATCAAAACGTATCTTGTAAGACATCTATCAGACTAAACTCATACAAAAACATCTCGATACATCTTGTAAGACATCTATAAGACCAAACTTATCCCAAAATATTGATACATCTTGTAAGACATCTATCAAACCAAACTTATACAAAAACATCTATATTCATCTTGTTAGACATCTACATGACCAAACTCATCCCAAAATTCTAGATAAATCTTGTAAGACTTCTATCAGACCCAACTTATCCTAAAACATCTCGATACATCTTGTATGAAATCTGTAAAGCCAACCTTGTCCAAAACATCTCGATAAATCTTGTTAGGCATCTATCAGACCAAACTTATACAAAACATCTAGATACATCTTGTAAGACATCTATAAGACCAAACTTATCCCAAAACATCTAGATACATCTTGTTAGACTTCTATCAGACCCAACTTATCCCAGAACATCTAGTTACATCTTGTAAGACATCTATAAGACCAAACGTGTCCCAAAACATCTGGATACATCTTTTAAGACATCCATAAGACCAAACTTATCCCAAAACATTTCGACGCATCTTTTAAGATATCAATAAAACCAAACTTATCTCAAACACCAATATATATCTTTAAAGACATCTATCCGATTAAACTTATCCAAAAATATATATATGCAGCTTTTATGTTGTTTTTTTAGTCTTGTGTTTGCTAAGCCCTTGTGCGCATCTGTTTATTTGTGCCTTGTGGTCACCTGCTGGGAAAGACCAGACCTCTTGGCTCTCGTCTGTAGTGTCTAACTGTGAGTTTGTCACTTTCCCATTGATATCCTGGATCAGGTGTTGTACTTGATTGTATCGATTCCTGATCTTTGCACCCTTACTACCTTTTGTAAGACATCTATCAGACTAAACTTATACAAAACATCTAGATACATCTTGTCAGATATTTCTCAGAGCCAACTTATCCCAAAACATCTAGATACATCCTATAAAAGTAGCAAAGAAGGCTATGATCAGGAATCAATACAATCAAGCACCACGCCTGACCCAGGATACCACATGGGAAAGCAACAAAAACACAACAAAACATCACACACAAGAGAGCAAAGAGGTCAGCTATTTCCAAGCAGGTGACCACAGGCAGCAACGAACAGACAAAAACACGACAAACACGAAACACAACTAAGGACAGAAATACGTTTTTCACTTTGAAAAAGCCTAAAAAATATCATGTCAAAATGTACCTGATGCGCTGACCTTGTTGTTGGACAATATTGATATTCGTTTCTATGGCTGGTTCTTTCAATAAGATCAATAAGATTATCTTTAATCAATTTATGAGGTAAAGTAGTGTAAAGAGTAGAAAAATCATATGTAGACAAACTGGTCATATTGAAATCTCTAGCTTTAAGTTTATCTAATACTGGATTCAAAAACATCCAGATACATCTTGTATGATATCTCTAAGACCCAAATTATCCCAAACATCTATATGCATCTTGTAAGTCATCTATCAGACCAAACTTATCCAAAAACACATAGATACATCTTGTAAGACATCTATAAGACCAAACGTATCCCAAAATATCTCGACACATATTTCAAGTCATCTATCAGACCAACCACAACCCAAAACATGACGATACATCTATCAGACCAAACTTATCCCAAAACATGTAGATGCATCTTGTAAGACATCTATCAGACCAAACTTATCCTGAAACACCTCGATGCATCTTGTAAGATATCTATCAGACCAAACTTATCCCAAAACATCTCGATACATTTTGTAAGACATCTATCAGACCAAACTTATCCCAAAACATCTCAATACATCTTGTAAGATATCTCTCAGTCCCAACGTATCCCAAAACATCTAGATACATCTTGTAAGATATCTTTCAGACCAAACTTATTCCAAAACATTTAGATGCATCTTGTAAGATATCATCTATAAGACCAAACTTAACCCAAAACACCTAGATACATCTTGTAAGACGTCTATCAGACACAACTTATCCAAATGCATCTAGATACATCTTGTTAGACATCTATCAGATCCATCTTATCAGAAAACATCTATATGATCTTGTAAGACATCTATAAGACCAAAATTATCCCAAAACATTTAGATACATCTTCTTAGACATCTATCAGATCCAACTTATCCGAAAACATCTAGATCCATCTTGTAAGACATCTATCAGACCAAACTTACGAGGGACGTTTTTATGTTCTTAGAATGGTGGAGTAAATGAAAACAGTGAAAGTAAATGCAGACATCATGTATATATTTAGAAAGATTGAGCTTTTATCTATTCATGCAAAATAATAGTATTTCAAAATGCATTACCTTTATGATTCAAGAGGCAACGTAATGCTTATATATCGGACACTGGAAATATGGTAGATATATAACATTTATGGAATAAGTCTCTGACAGAACGTTAGTGAAAATTGCATCCAAAAGGGTCATACACAGCTTCTGAAAATTTGGCTGCAGATAAGGCACACATAGTGCTACAATATTACATGACCATTATAGCATATACGCAACAACTTTTTGATATGGAAGATTTATTTGGAACCTCAGCAAATAGTAAAGTTGGCGTATAAACGTTTATTGTAAAAAGTTGACACAAGTTGAAGTTGGATACGGGCTTTTGAATGTGGCTTAATGTGTTAGCTGTAAAGTACTATTATATTTTTTTCCATGGCAGATGGACGTGTTATGGTAACTTTCATCTCAGAACAAAGTCAATACTTTTGTTTTGTTAGAAATGAACTGCAAAATAAACAGCCTAGAGAGTGCTAAAATCCCTTATTTTGTGCATAGATGACGTCATGGAGCGTTACTATATTTAGAAAATACATTAACACTGGTTTTGTGCCTCTTAATAGGTGTTGGAATTACTGAAATAAGAAAATTCTGCAGACCTGATTGCTATTGTTTTTTTATATGCGTGGTTGATTTACCCCTCTCACTTTTTATAACATGGGGTATGACAGTTCCTGAGGTTCCAGGTACACGCTTTAGTCGACACATCTATATAACTGCTGACGAATGATTGAGTATATAATGTGCTATGCAAACCAGAAGAAATAAAAAATGTTTATAATTGTAATTTTAACAGATATAATAAATAGCACTTGGCTGTGATTATTTTGTTTTATTGGTGGGTGTTTTAAAATTGTTATAAAAAGAAAACAACATGTCTATAGTTTTGCTGCACTTGTGTACGATTAGCGTTTGAATTATTAATTTTGATGGTACAAAAAAATCAGCTTGACGAATGCTTATATCACCATGGCGAAGGGAAATTAATAGCGTTTAACCCCCTAATGTCTGCGTGGTTAAAATGACATGGATTTTGGCGAGTGTCCTTTACTAGGCCTTTTCAAAGCTATATATCTTGACCGAACTAAGAGCTAATGATGTGAAATTTATATCAGTTGATAGACAGAAGCTAGACCTTTTAAAATATGTATGCCAAAGCATCTAGACATCAATCAGACACAACTTATCCCAAATCATGACGATGCATCTTATAAGACATCTATCAGACCAAACTTATAACAAAACATCTACATGCATCTTGTAAGAGATCTATCAGACCAAACTTATCCCAAAACATCTGGACGCATCTTGTGAGACATCTGGCAGACCAAACTTGTCACAAAACATCTAGATGCATGCTGTAAGACATCTATCACACCAAAAATTTTCCCAGAACATCTAGATACATCTTGTAAGACATCTATCAGACCAAACATTACCCAAATTATCCTCCAAAACACTTAGCTCTGGTACTGGTACAACCCTGGAAGACATAATAAAGTCCCAGCATGAATGAAAAAAGTTGACTTGGACGTAAAACATCAACTAGCCTAAATCATAATGCTTATCATTCACTTTTGTATTCAACCCCTAAATGCAGTCCGTCTTTTCCAAATAGGACCGTTCTTGTGCTGTGAGAAATGTGTTTCCCTGGGGATAGACTCGGTCTAGGCAGGTGTATTTGTAACTTAGTCGACAACATATGTTGGACAAAAAGGTGTACCTACTTAATACAATGCATTCATGCCATAGGCTTAATCGTCGCCAACAGTGGCTTTAGCCATTATTCTCAATTTAAAGAGAATGCAGCCTAGAATCGCACACCTCAACCCTTTCCCTGCTAGTGTCGTCTTCTGCTAACCTTTATATACAGTTTGGACCAAGAGCAGAACTGATAGTAATTTTCGTCAAAGGTTGGGGTTGGGATGGTTATTTGCGGTCCAGGCCCAACGGAAAAAATGCTCCAACAAGGGTTTTTTTCGTATTCTAGTCCTTAAATTATTTTACAGAGGGTACGTTCCAACGGTTTTGGATTTCAATGACAGCTATAATTTTCTAAAGGCCCTGTCACACTATAACGTTTTAGCCAACGTATGCCGACTTATGAAATATATATCTAGTACGCTGGCATACGCTGAACTTTAATTAAACAATCAGAGGAAGCCTCTCTCTGAACTTATGCAAAGCGTACGCGAAACGAACATAAAACGTATGTCTAACTTATGAGTAACTTATTCATAGCTTATTCCCGACGTAACATAACTTATACTTGTATTAGCGTATAAAAGTGTATGCCAGCGTATCACCAGCGTTCTTGACTTATGAGAAACGTATGCACAACGAACGTCTAACGTATGCTGAATTGTACATGTAATGTACGTTAAGGTATGCACAACTTACACGTAGCTTACATCTTACTTATGTCAAACATATAAAATAGTACAACATTTTGGGACCACTTTGTCATGTGACAACGTATACCAACGTACTGTAGCGTATTCTTAACGTATTGAAAACGTATCTCTAACTTATTCAGCGTACACCAACGTACTTGGTGAATTTTCATACGTCCTCATAGGTTGGTGCTAACATATGCATAACTTACCCGTTGCGTACATCTAACTTATGCCTAACGTATAAGCAATACGTCGGCATACGCAAAAGATTTTTATGCAAGTACAAAATTTTGGGATCTATTCGCCGTATGACAACGTATACCAACGTACAGTAGCGTGTTCGTAACGTGTTTAAAACTTATCTCTAACGTATTCGGCGTACACCAACGTACTTGCTTAATTGCTCATACGTCCGCATACGTTGGTGCTAACGTACCGTAACGTATGAATAACTTACCTGCTGCGTACACCTAGCGTATGTCTAACGTATAGAAGCAGTACGTTCGCATACGCTGTAATTTTTTATGGATGCACAAAATGTTGGACATCTTGGCCGTTTGACAACGTATACCACCGTACTATAGCGTATTCGTAACGTGTTTAAAACTTATTTCTAACGTACTCAGCGTATACCAACGTACTTGCTGAATTTTTCATACGTCGGCATACGTTGGTGCTATACGTCGTAATGTGACAGGGCCTTTTCCTTCCAGGGGGTCCAAATTTTTCCAGACCGGCCGTCTTAAAGCTTTTTTTATCAATAGAAATTATAGAACTTGTGATTTTCCAGGGGGTCTGGGCCCCATGCCCATGCCCCTCATCTGGATTCACGCATGCCCGACAATATGTTTGTCCTGATCTGGATTCAAACTATTTGACACTCGGATGGTATCCTGAAATATTGTTTTCGAAAAAATCTATTTTGCTAAAGGGCATGTGAAATTTTCCAGCATGCAAAACGATTCACATCATTTCACCGTTGTACGATAAACAGGGCTAGCACATAAGAAATTGGTATTTATTTCATTTGCGTAGTATGACACTATATTATCATGTGATTAAAATTCAAAATATATGTATATTTGAGCCGCGACACGTGATTTTCAACAATGTGGTATTTTGACATGTGTAGACTCAGGCGAGCCTGTGCAGCCTCCTTTTATGCTTAAAAACTCCAAATAATGTTCAGTCAGTAGCTTAACACTCATAGAATATTCAAGCGAATAGCAAAGGCTCTGATCAGACTGCGCTTATGCGCAGGCTGATCTGAGACTTTGCTGGTCGCACATACCACATTGTTAGAAATCTCATCTTGCGGCTCATTTTATGTGTGTCGTATTCGTATTTCCCCAAGTGAATCTCTTAATTTAAAATCAAATAAGTGCACGTGTTTCCCATTGGTGAAAATTATATGAACACCCCACCCACTGGTAGTGAGCCGCAACATGAGATTCCAACAATGTGGTATGTGCGACCAACAAAGGCTCAGATCAGAGCATTTGCTAGTCGCTTGAATATTCTATGACTGTTGATCTACTGACCGAACAGCATTTGGAGTTTCTACACTTGTCAAAAAGCCACATTGTTGGAAATCACATGTCGTGGCTGATACATGTATTAGCAAAGCTATTCTAAGATTTGAAGTTTAAATTTCGATCATTCACATTTCCAAGCTTCTGGAGTCCGTGGAACTTGGGCTTTTCAATATGCAAAAGTCTCCGAAGTAAACTTTATCTTCTTGGGTAATACTCTTTGCTGGAACTTGTTAGGTTAGGGGTCTTTCGTGCAAACCAAATATCTATGTGTCTTAATCTTTATCTGAATTAAGGGTGAGGTTGGCGCCATGAAACCGGCTTAAGCCCTCCAGTAAAATATTTTACCGACTGTTCCAAGGCAGTACTTCTTTTGTGGATCTTTTAAGTTCTTTTCTATCTTGTGTTTGTTATGCCTTTGTGTGCGTCTGTTTATTTGTGCCTTGTGGTCACCTGCTGGGAAATTGCTGACCTCTTGCCTCTCGTTTGTGGTATATAACTGTGAGTTTGTCACTTTCTCATTGGTATCCTTGGTCAGGTGTGGTACTTGATTGTATCTATTCGTGATCTTTGCACCCTTACTTACTTTGTATTATTTTTTAAAGAACTCTTCGTAGTTGCTTGCATCCAGGCATTTCACTCATCGGTGGTAATAGTATCCTAATCGATCTACCCTGTGTGTGTTTAGCATCATATTTTATTAAAAGCTGGCTTGATTTAACTATCTTCTCCTGCTGATACGAAACAAATAATACTTCTAGTATACCCTGAACTTTTGACAAGGATAATCGGACAAACAGGTCTCGGGCAATTAGCAAGTGTAATCAATTTTCGTGTCTTTGATGGAATATTCACATGAAAAACATATTTCTGTTGCAAAGAGATGTTTTTTAACTACGACATATGGCGAAGTATAGAGGTATATACACTGTTAGTCTATGCAAAGTCTTGACTCGCAACTCTTCGTATAATTGTCTGTAAAAGTAAAAATAACGTCACCTTGCGACAATCCATTTTCTCAGGCGACGTGTGCTTGCATCTAATCTGCGCTGTAAAATATATTGTTGCATCCCGGATATAGGGTGTGTACATATGTGGTACGGATACGATTGGGCCAGGCATGTGACAGCAAACTGCAAGCGTTTTTGTGAAGACACAGGAAGAAAAGAAAAATAGATAAAAAATGGGCAAATGCTTCGCTATCAGTGAGCCTATTCGTGAGTTGCCCAACTTCATGTATATGCAAACGACAGGGCGCAAATCAGCCAAGCACACGTGCAGAATGGCATTTGCCTCTGTTGTTTACTTATGAGAGTGTAGAGAACTTCGGTTTCCAAATCCTTAATCTCAACTATTCTGTAGCCTATGCATGACCATATTGTCTTTGCTTTTGCTTTTGTATTGTTTAGTGTACGTGTTTGTATTGTGCTCTCCATATCTGGAGGATAATAAAGTATCTATATATAGGCCACTGGCTGGATATGGTTTACCTCCCCCCCCCCCCCCAAGGGGGAATTTTGTAGACCATATTTGTTATGAAGCCCAATGTCTTGCAAGGATTTTGCAACATGTTAGCCCTCTGACAATGGCAGCGTTAAGCTGTAACAGCCTGTTACATTCATTTCCCTACAAAATATTTGATAATTAAAATTATTTTTAAGACTTAAGAAAAGTGCCAAAGATAAGGTAAAATTTCCAAATTGATTATGTTTTCTAAGTAAGCAATTACTGGGCCACAGATGTTGACATTTGAAAACAAATATAGTCACCCCCGATGTAGTGTATATTCCATTTTTTCATTGAACCCCCTTTTAAATGATAATTGCATCTAATATAGTTTGTCTTAATTTTTTTAAACCAGTTTCTGTTCATTAATTTGGTATTACATTAAAGAATTTTTATTTACCTTTTCAAAACTGCAAGCAATACGCTTCTATCTTATATACTTTTTAGTTGTTAGATGTTGAACATGGTAACCCCATATCACACAAAAATGTAAAATGTAATTCTCTAGACCTCGCAATGGCTATAGAACCCACCTACCCCCAGGGGGAATTTCGTACACTATAATTTTCAAATATTACATTACATAAGCCTCAAAATGAAATATGTTAGCCCTCTGAGAGTGGTACCGTTAGCGGGTAACATCATGTTACGTACGTTATCTGCAAAATAACATTAAATTTTCCTGATAATGTCTCCAACATTACATATTCACACTTTTTTGAAGTCTGGCACAGGTTAAAGACTTTCTTATAACGCAGTTACACAATATTAGCATTTATTTTGTAAATGCCTTGAGTTTTTGTCGTTGTATATGTTACATAGTGTTTCATATGTTATTTCCAAGTATCAGTATGGCAGTTATTGACTATACATGTATTACATCCGTCAGTGAATATAGTAAATCTATAAGGCTGCTATTCAAGTGAATTTAAGTTTCTCATAATGGTGTCTTACACTATTTTAAACCCAGGTTACATACGTTACTCTCTGAACACCATTAAACATTCAAGATATGGTCTCCAACACGACCTGCTTGTACTTATTTGCATGCTGGCACAGGTCCATGTACTTTTTTTTACTCTGGCTCATTTGCTGAGGAAGTAACTCAAAATATAAACTACCATAAACCATCTTTTCTTCTATAGAGACATCAAATAAAGTTAACATAATACTCATAGAGAGTTTGTAACATACAGTGCAATGTGCGAGTAACAACTTAAAAGATCAAAGAAAACCCATCAGGTAGAAGTTATAGAGCAAATCTTCGTATATTATCCAAGGGTTTAAAGAATTTTCCTATACACAATATTAATCGTCTATCAGATTCATCTTGCAAGGATTTTGCAATTTGCGAGAGTTCTGGTAATGACACCATTACCTTGTAACAGCCCATTGTATATATAACCCATCAACATCTTTGATAATTTTAGTAAATGCCATGACTTCTGAAAAAAGCAAACCATAAGGTAAGATTTCCAAATTGGTAATATCATCCAAATTAGTTTTTTGCATCACAGATATGGACATTTGAAAAACAAATATGCACCCCAAAGTGTTACGTATGTTACTTTTTTCATTATTCCTATATGAATGATTTATAAAAACTAATATAGTTTGATATTTTTTAATGTGAATGTGCTTACTAACTCATTTTATATTAAAGAATGTTTATGTATCTTTATGAAACTGCAAATATTATGTTTCTATCTTTTATAAGGTTTGAGTTGTTGAGTTTTGAACATGGTAACCACATATCACACAAAATGTGAAATATAATTCTGTGTTTATTTTTTGTTAGGGTACAATCAAGTTTTCTTTCACCCAGAGGTACTCGATTTCCTTCCCATCTATTTTCCACACATCTGTCCCTATCTGGAAAGTCTCAGTTGTTTTCATGGGAAAGACTTTTGAAATAGTTCAATCTTTGTATGTACATCTTAAGGACAGAAACGCAGGGTGGAGGTAAGCTCATGTTCATGCCATTTGAAATAGTCAGTATATGTGTATGGCTTTGGTACTTTTTTCCAGAACATGTCGTACAACAGCTTATTCGCAATTACATAAATAGCACATGTTAGGGCTTCATATCACTGATGAGTGCCTAGAGCAATTCTTTATTTGTTTTCCTACCCTGCTTAGAATGTTGATGAACTAGTGGGGGAGGGGTTCTCTATCAGTTTGATAGGAATACCCTTTCCATGGTACTAACACATCAGCACATTGGTGGTGTCACAATGTGTTAAACAGTGTTTTACTGTAGATCTCTTTCTCCATATTCTGGCCAATGTTGTTGACATTTAGAAGGTTGCATACACCATTGTTGAACAAAACACCCAGGTAATCCTCTGCGAGAACGTTTGTAAACTTAAAGACATACAAAATTTAGCAATTATACTGGTACCACTCATTATGACTCTCTCCAGGGGTCATACTGGGCAGATCAAAAGGACAGTCATAATGAGGTAATTATGACTTCCCTACAGGGGCAATAAAGTGGTCCCATGAAGGGATTAGGTAATTTATGATAAGATATTGCTCTTTATCTTAGTGAAAGAATTTGTGTTGTACACAGGTAATTCCCCACTTGAGGCCCCTTTAATTTTGTGAGATATTGAAACTGTCCCTTATCAGTTAATCCTTTAATGATCTCTATTGGACAGTAATATATGCCTTTAATAGACTGTTGCTTATACATTGTATGTATGTATCAGTGACAAACCAACATGCCCTGCCTTTACTGCCTGGTTGAATACTGGTGCCATCCGATCCTTGAAGATGACAGGAAAAGCTATTATGCTCTGTAGTTACGGCATTAATATCAAATTTATGTGCAACACCACATGGCCAATCTAATGTTGGTTCAATGTGTGATTGCAAGCCATGCTGAAGTTTGGACATGTCAGTTTTGATGGAAATTCTATCAGGAGCTGACAGAGACCATGGTACAGATGCGAGATGGAACAACAGTGTCAACTCAAAGTCAACATTATGTCCAATAGAAAGAAGGTCATGCTGACCAAAGACGCTCCTTTTTAAAAGCTTTCATCTGGCTGTTTACGTTTTGTAAATTGGACAATTTCTTCTTGCTTGACATCGCAAGCCTCAAAACTTTATTAGTTTGTAGCATTTTATGGGTTGTGGAAGAGGGATTTTTTAATTAAAAGTGAGTCAATGAAGTCTGCAACAGCATTCCTGCCAATGCCATCAGCCCCAATAAGCTCCTTATCAATGCCAGGCTTAGCAGGAACACCGAAAGACAAAAAGTACATTTCATTGTCTTCAGAACTAGAAATAAAAAGATTGGTGAAGCCTGAAACTGCCTCCAGTACTCTTCTACTTTGCATCTGAGCAGATTGAATATTTCATTTCAGTGCATTGAAGAGTTGTTTCATTATATTGAGCTCTGATGTGCTGAGTAATACACCATTACATCTGTAGTACGAAGCGTAGTTCTAGTTGCTGAAGCCTATAATACCTCTTTATTGTTTGCCTGATAGTTATGTCAAAATCATTTCTCAAGGAAAGAACCAATGGTTGTGACACACTAAACCCATTTTGTTCCAGAAGTTCTTTGCATCTGCGATGTGTATTAGACAAATTTATGAGTGTTATCAGTTACACAGCTACACATTGTGCGTAGTTGTTGTGATCGTTTGCAATGAACATTGGTAACAAGGCATACAGATAGAGCTGACATGCAATTCAAAGTTGTTTTCCTTGTAGCCTTAATCAGTGTCAACACCATCTGAATTATATCCATATACCTTGCCCAGAACTGAACTTTTTCAAAGTCACTGTCTTTCAGAACTTCCTGTTTGAATACATGGTATCTTCTGTTTATTTGAGCAAACAGCGAAGGTTGATAGATCACATTATACTATTAGTTTATGTCACCATAAATTAATAAGGAACTACAATTTATTTCAGCCTAATAAATTTTCTAAATTCTCTAGCAGACTTTATACATGTATAGTCAACAACTGCTATACAGATACTCAGAATAACTAATGTATCATTTGGTAACACACATAACAGTTGAAGCTCAAGACATTTATCAAATTAATACTTAAAATAGGTAAACCTTGTTAAAAAAGGTACATAAACCTGTGCCAGCATCCAAATAAGTATAAACAGTGCTTGTTAGAGACATTGACTTGAATGTTAAAGGCTATTTTGAAGGTAACATACATAACATGGGCCTGAAAAAAGGGTAAGCGACCATGATAAAGAACTTTAAATCATTTAAATAGCAGCCTTATAGATATACTATATTCTGTGACAGATGTAATACACGTATGGTCAATAAATACCATACTGATACTCGGAAATAACACAGGAAACACTAAGTGACGTATACAACGGTAATAACTCAAGACATTTATAAAATTAATACTAAAATATGTAACTGTGTTATAAGGAATTCATAAACCTGTGTCAGAATGCAAATATGTACGAACATGTCATGGTTGAGACATTATCAGAGACGTGTAATGCTATTTTGGGGGTTACGTATATAATGATGTTACACGTTAACGCTGCCACTCTCAGAGGGCTTACATCTTTTATTTTGTGTCTTATATAATGTAGTTTCAGAAAATCATAGTGTACAAAATTCCCCCGGGGGGGGGGGGGGAGGGGGGTCTATAGCCAGCTCAAGGCCTAATATCTGTCTCGTTTTATGCTTGTAATTGATTACACAAGAATATGATATTCAAACGCTCTTAACTGCTCAGTTTACGTAAGGATTCATTTTACATATTTCCGGTTACTTTTGCAAAGAATGTCTTCCATACAACTGATCTGTTTGACTTTTCTATTGTGTACCTTAGGTAAGCGAAATTTTTCAAAAAATCTGGAACTTGCAGGACTTGAAATGTAAATCTCGTAAGCTGATGTCGTCTACTATATAATTTAACATTTTTTCTGAATTTCTGGCAAACATTTTGGACGTAATAAGTCCACACTTTTATCAATTTGGTTTTCAAAAGGACATGGCGGATGACACTGCATGTGGTGAATTTACTCGACTATCTACATGTATACAGTAAATGTTAGAATAATAACCTCTGAGCCCCCAGTTTTCAAACAAAAAAACTATTGGGCTCGCTTGTGAGATTTAGACACGTATCGCATGTCCGCAAAAGTGTACCAATTGAATTTCCCATCAAGTTTGATGCAGTTAAGTCAGGAGGGTCCATTGCCTACATTAGGGGGTCACAGGTTTTGATTTCCCTAAAATATAATATTTCTTTCTCTGAAGACACTCGTCTGTGGGTTTCTGATCTTCAAATGGTTAAATGCCCATGCTGGCTCCGTCAGCGAACTAGTGGTATAAATATTGGGTCTGAGTTCAAGGGCGGGTCTAGGGGTGGGACTTTTGGGCGCTCGAGGTGCCCAGGGGGGGGGGGGTCAAAAAATATTTTTTTTCAAACATGGTCATGTGGCATGTTAAATCGACGGAGATGACGAGCAGAACAAAATGCAAGTAAAATTTCATCCTAGGGTCAAATTAGTGAACTTGAGTTAAGGTCAAAAGATCAAATATTATCAAATTTCGGTTACCATGTCAATTTCATTTTTTATACCAAACTTTGCGTGTGTTGTCACAAATAAAAGATAGAAAACATATTGAACAGTATTTTCATTCTGTTGCCGGAACCATACGCCAGGGGTGGGACTTGGGGTGCTTTGGGGGGGGGGTCAAAAACATAAGCGTGGGGATTTGCGATGGCACCCAATCGACTACGCGTTCTAGTTGTTTCATCTTGCATCGATCGGTTCTAAATGAAAGAATTATTACATTTTGAGCTGATAGTAGGCATACATTTTTTTATTTCATTTTGTCGCAGCGTTTATAGTACGAGGTATGTTTTAAATGACAAATATGTTTATAAACGCTAATAGCTGGGCTATCGGTCCACTGTAATAACTGCAAACCACCCGAGGCTGCAGTCCACTGATACATGGTAAACTATCCATTCCACTAAACCACCACAAACCACCCAGTCAATTGAATTGCCAAAAACATCCAGTCAATTGAACACCCCAAATTAGCATAACAATGGGAAAATTAAAACAAAACTTTAGATAAAGGAATGTAACTCTGCAACTACAAATGCAACGAAAAAGAATCAAATGGCCCTTTCATTAGCATAGTTAATCCACACGTGAACTTCATATATTCTATCTCCAACGCACAGACTGGCAGATAGGGTGGCCCATGGCCACATTTCTTAACCAATATACCACTCAACCACTTCGAAGCTGGTGGCAATAAAAATGTTGGACAGACGTTCACCAGAGGATGTCTGCACTACAAGTTCACCTAATGAGCCTTAAGGCACGGGTGAACAAATATCCTTCATTTATGGCATTTCGTCGAAAATTTACTTTGAAGATGTTGACAGTATCCAACATTACTTCCTACACTTTTGGATACCGTTAAAAGAAAAATATGGTTCTTATAACATTATTTCAATTTGTACTGATATTGAGCATATCAACTCAAAATGAAATAATTGCTTAATTACATCTTTATTTCATTTTGCATCGACATTGACTACTGAAAATGAAATAATAAATGAAATAAAAATGGAAAAAATACAATATTTCAACACGGCACTCCAACGGTATAGGATAATATACTTGAAACCAAAAGTAACTATACACTATTATAATATATACCTTTTCTGGGTATTTGTGAGTGGTATTTTAAATGTGTTTGATTCATATTAAAGTTCAATCAAATATTCATATGACAGTTAAATTTCATGGTTTTGCTGTCATAAATGCAACCACAATGCCCTAATGAAAGAGGCAAAGGGGCAAAATAAACTTTTCCAAAACGCATCACTTTTGATGTGTTACTGTAGCTTTGCGATTGGACAAAATTTAACTTTAAAGAACCAGTCTGAAAGACATGCTATTGAATTTGTGTTTTAAGTTCAAATCAGCCCGAATCACCCTTCGAGTAACACAAATAAGAGTTGTGTTTTTACGTACATACCCCTTTTGTGAACTTTACAGTGCTTTCAATGGAATTTCCCATAAGAAATTGTTTGTCGTTTTTTTCCAAACCGATGGGAATTTTTATCAGATTATCTTGTCACATACTCAGAGCAGAAGTCACAACAAATCGCTGATGCCATCTAAGATAAAGCTTTTGGCAGGGACTAAAGTTTACTATTGTTTTAATTCAAAGGGAGATATTTCAAAGTGAACCAACTTTAAGATGCTGACAAAAACAAACTATACGTCAGAGACACAATTTCTTGCATTTTTTGAAATGGACAATCGATGGCCTTTATAATAGCGTGTTCAAATCCTAGGTTTACTTTGGATTTGTTAGGAAATGCTGATTTTGTGATTTTAATGAAAGCACAGATAACTCGAAAGAAGATTAATTGACCTAAGTTATTTTTAGTGAATTGGGTTAGGGCGGGTAGCAACTCATTGCAATATTTAATTTGGTCAAAATCAAAAACAGTATATAAAGATATATTCGGTAGTTGAAAGTGTAAAGTTACTTTTGGTCTTAAGTATATATACTATTCACAATGTATACTATTGTCATTAGGTTAAGCATATTCCATTTGATAACACCACTTAGCTTTTAAACGGTAAGAACGGAAACTTTTGAGAGATACAAAAAAAATTATTGTGGTAGACAACAAAAGCAGAATACCAGCAATTTGATAAAGAAATACCGTGGAATCTCTGACTTGTTTATAGGCTGCAAACACCTTACAAAATTACCCATAAATTTTACAAAATTCAATGAAAACAACATGTAGGCCAAGAGTCAGCAAAACTTTTACAATCAGGCCGTGATAGTTGTAATTTCTTCAAAACTTTCTCTTTGGAGCATACACTTTCAGGATCTGTTGCAAAAAGTCACGAAATGGCTCATAATAATCCACTACTTCCGGTTTATGTTGTGATAGCCTTCACACTGTCGAATAACAACTTGGCACATTTTCATCGTTAAATTCACTGGGTTCATGCGATCAAGACATGAAATCCTGTCCTAGTCATGCAGTAGAGTTGAGCAAAATTCACAATGGTTTCGATACGGCTAGTTCCCGGTTGAAAACACGTCAGCCGAGCTTGTCCCACACGTGTTCGATAAAGTTCATGTCCGGCAACAAGCTTGGCTGTAAAAGACTAGCGATGTTCTGTTGATTTTTGTATTCCTCGATGATGCGAGTACAGTGAGGTCTTGCAATGTCATTTCGGAGCACCATGTTTGGGTCATATAGCAAGTCCAAGGGTGACCTAACACCAGATTCCAGGGTTTCGTCCTGGTACTTTTGAGCGTACAAAGTCCCAGTAACCACCTTTAACTGTATCAGGTGGTCGTCAGTTAATGCACCACGTACCATAATGCTTCAGTAACACTCAAGAATCAATGTAGACCGTTTCCTTTTTGCCATACTGCCACTCTCTCTATGTTCTTTCAAAGGTCTGCTTACACCACTCTGAGACATGTCTAATACCCTTGCAATGTCGTCTTGTTTCATACCAGCGTTCCTAATGACAATTTTACATATTCTGTCCTCCTTCTTCTTTGTAGATTTATCCAACATACGCGTTTTAAGGCTATTTTATGACTCAACAGCAAAAGATAGTAATTATTGCATATCAACTCCTGGACAGTACTGTGTTCATGGACAGTAGTAAATGAAACAAATCGAACTTATCCAAATTTGGTAGCCAAATTACAAGTGTGCATGTCAAATAAAACCCAAAACGCAAATTATTTTTCACTTCTTTGAATATCGGGATCGTATAGACTTTACGCACGATGTTGCGACCAATTGTGATTTTTGCGTTGTAGATGAGTTCAAGCCTTTCTTAACTTTTTAGTGATACCGTCAATATATCATGTTTGGTATCACTTTAAAGGTTAGAGTTTAAGCTATGTACTCATACATTTTATAAAAAAATGCTATGTATCAAGGGAACTTTACAAAACCGTTTGTTTTGCGATATGACGTTGAAAACGCTTGTCACACGTAACAGAGCTGTCTGATTTTCCAACATAAAGCGATCGTAGGAGGAAGATGTTTAAACGTAAAAACTGCCAAATTCTATCAAAACGACATTACTTTATTGTTATTTTTGACAGCCATGCTGATATTCCACTGAGTTATCTTATGCTTGAGAAATGAAGATAAGTATAACAGTAACCATTCTGTCACAATTTAGAAAGAGTGAAGAGGGGGTACTTTTGAGAGATATAATAAACGTATGAAAATATGATGCAAGAAAATAAAAAAAAATGTGAAAAAAATACTTATATCATGATAAACATATTCCTGCTCTCGATAGTTGGAAATGTCAACAAGAAAAGGGAAGATTTAATTTTACACGTGTCTAGCGGAATTGTCCAAAGCGTCAATTTTGGAAATTTATTGCGGGGGTGTACGTTTTCAACAGTGCCATTTTTAAAGAATTCTTATAATCTCGTTCAGGAAGTTAAATGAAAAAAATACTTCTTTCCTGATTTATAGTTTGATGTCAAAACATAAATTGTCACCACACAAATGCAGAAACTGTCTTTAAAAGACTGTGTCTAGCGGAAACGTCCAAAGTTGTAACAATGACGTTCTTAGCGTAAAAATATTCAACAATTTGTGACGTTGCCGTTTTAATAAATTAATTTTCAGATTTTTTTTTATATTAATTTTACTTTATTTTTTGTAAACTTGTTGTCTAAAAAGTTTACACGTGTACGCTACCGATATACAAAACTACTACTTGCACACTAAACATAGAGGCCTATTACTTCATACAACAATAATGGAAAGAAAATTAAAATGCCAATTTTGCGGTGGCGCTAACATTTCAATGAATTTGGGAATCAAAATTTTAAATTTGCATCAAACGAGTCATAGATCAACTCTTAAACCAAGTGTGTATTTTAAACATTTTATTGTATAACGTATTGTATCATACATATCATTTTAAATCGGTTCTTGGCCTGGGCAAAGTTATGTCAAAATCGCCGTCAATAATCTTTAGCATTTTTACTGGAATTGTTAACCCGCGAACTAACAGAGTTGCAAATACTTTGGCCACACACAATCTTCGTGCGCGCCAATGAAGAAATGTCTACCGAATAAAGGTTTAATACATTATAAACGTTTTTGTTAAACCGATGAAACCAATGCCCCGCTCTCAAACAGTACTCTGCGAATGTGCAACTACGAAGCGGTAAATGGCGCCCGTCGTTATATGATTAAACAAATTGCAACAAAATGCCCTTCTGGATTAGAAATATGTCCCGTCATACATGTAGTTTTTATTTATAACTTGTTTAATATAATTATATGCGAGGAAAAGTGACATGTATAAAACCCATCATAATTCGATAGACTTCAGTGATAATCGACGTTTTAACATTAAAATATACATAAAACGACGTTACGTTTTCTGGTCGCAACACCGTGCGCAACGTCATAGAAATATGCTTAACTTAATGGCAAGTATATTTAGCAATATTTTATAATTTACATATTCTTTTGCTTACCTTGCTGCATCATTGAATAATTTCAGCGGCAATGACCAGAACAGGATTATAGGCAAATGATAACATGAATTTACAGACGACATCATTTAAATACGCATTTATGGAGAGCAACATTTACATGAGAGGCCAATAAGTAAATTCACATCCGTTAGAAGTAATGTAAAAGTGACAAACATGTATGGTTGTCTTTCATCTTTCTCATGCAACCTATGCTTATAAAAGCTATTGATTGTCTGACAATGGCATAGAGATCTTATGCTGAAAAACAACAGTTGCCGTCAATGACGTCAAAACGCTGTCATCATTTGGTTGAACTCTAATTATTGTTGGTGCTTCAGCATAACAGAAAATTAGATAACAAAGATATCATAGGCTTACAATGTAGCCACGCACCCACCCATCCACCACCTACCCACCTAACCAGTCTGTATCAAAGACTTATTTATTTTAGTGATACCATACACCGATGCCATGTTCAGTAAAAAGGAAGTGTTGAAGATTCTAAAAAAGCTAGCGGAGGAAGAAAAAAATCCTAAAAAAGTGGCAAGGCCTCCTACTAAGAGAAAAGAGGCTAGTAATGTTAATTCCAAAGTCGGCATCAAGAACATGGACAACAAGGGTAACAGATACACGCTTCACTATGACGTTGACAATTAATGTGGAAGTCGACAAGAGCACTTTCAAATGTGGTTTATTATATACCTATAAATGATACGAGCTGTGGCATGAGATTTCCAACAATTTGACATTTTGACAAGTGTAGACTGGGACGAGCTTCTGCAGCCTCCTTTTAAGCTTAGAAACGCCAAATGGTGTTCAGTCAGTAGACTTACAATCACAGAATACTCAAGCGACAAGCAAAGGCTCTGATCAGACTGCGCGTATGCGCAGGCTGATCTGAGGCTTTGCTGTTCGCACATACCACATTGTTGGAAATCTCATGCACTGGCTCATTATTAATTTGAACTGTCTGTTTTCTGGCTATCTGATACAGAAAACCGGATCATCTGATTCCGTATCACTATCCTTCAAAACGAGGCTAACGTCGGTTTCCTGTTTTTGCGGTGACGCTACGTAAAGTAATTCAGAGACGGAAAACATGATGACGAGACGCCAAGAAACGTAACGTAATGGCAAGTGTTCCCGCAATGTTCGGGAGTAAAGACCAAAACAGGTTAAAAAATTAGAATAATATTAGAAAAAAAGTATATAATAAACATATCATATTAGTTACTTGATCTGGCGTACAAGATCACGTCTCGTCATTGGATGGTATCCGATGGTATGACCTCATCCACTCGACGTGATACAGTACGCCAGATCAAGTTACTATTATGATAATATGTATATACCATTAAAACTTTTCGAAAAAAAGGTCCTTTGGAGTCTGTCTGAGCTTTTAAATAACTGGAACCACACCAACATCGAGTGGAAGAAAAAAAGAAAAACAAAAGAGAGACATAAAAAATACTATTATTTCCTATGAATACTGTATAAGGAAGAGATGTTTCTAGCAATATTTTCCTTCTTGGGTTCTGCTCAATATGTTATTTGTCTTTGTGCATCTTGGAGTTTTAATCCATATTTTGTTGTTTTTGACAGTTTTCGCGAGGAAAAACGAAGTCAAAGTGAAAAAGGTCACTTGATCGGTGGACAAATTGGAACCATTTATTCAAAGAAACCATCCTTAATTTTGGTTTAAGTTAGCCCAGAGTGATGTAGGGAATGTATTTTGCTATGTTATACTGCGAACATTATCTTAAAATCTCGACTGAAATTTGAGATATATATATATCAGGAAAAAATCCATATCCTGTTAGCTGCTTACAAAGTCTAAATACAGTCCCGACAAGATCGTGCACTGCGCAATATATGACAACGATCATTCAAACTAATTTTATATTGAAAAAAATAATGAAAAGGAACCACTAAAGATGAATGCGTTGCATTTCGTGCGTTCGTGAGTTGTCTCTGTGTGTAGAATGTACAGCTCTCATGGCTGAGGCCTAAAACAAGTACTGGTGCGATCACATACGATTACCGTAATTTTGCTTAAGGTGGGTGTTCACACTATTTGATGCCATTTTGGCCAATTCAAATTTGTACAAAAAGACCATTTTCAAAGAAATGCCAACCAAAGCTATATATCAATATGAAGAGGGTTTGTTTGGCAGTACACCCAAGCTATCATTTATTAGAAACAGCATTTCCATTTTAAAATATTCCAGTCAAAAAAGATGGTATTGCTAAACTGGGAAATAAAATTGTTTTCAAAAAGGGATACAGATATACATGTAATAATACTTGCAAAAGCTTGCTTATGAGCATGCTGAGTACATATGCTAATTTTTAATTTATTCCAATGCATTGTTAAAGCATATAAACAAAAAGTCAATTTTCAAATATTGTTAGGAAAATGGAGGAAAGATTTATCAAAAAAGTAGTCCCATTTTACAATTTTTATGTGTATGGTGGACAAAGCATGCCATATCACTTCTACAAATAACATACAATATAAAACTAAAGAAATTATGTAATATGTTAGCTAAATTCAAATAGACGAAAATACTTGTATGTTCAAAATGTATGGTGAGTAATAAATGCCATTAAAGGGACCTAACAACAGCCAATTTTGAATTTAGACTTAAAAGTTGCTGCTAATTATAATTCGGACACACCTGGTCCATATAGCCAAAGGTTAAACCCAGTGAATTATTGGTTGATAAATCACTGCACGTGCTGGACACGGACTGGCGTGACGTCATTCGGTCGCCAGTTTGATTTTAATGATGTCACCTATCACATAGGGCTTTGTAACGTTGACACCAGACGGGGTAACGTCGTTTTTTACAACTTTTGTACGTTCAAAAGGTGTTTCAGGTCATGATGGATTCTTATAGACTCATATTTTATACCCGCGTTTTTCTTTAGAAAAAAGGGTATATAAATTTTGTACCAAAGTCAGTCCCTCGTCTGTCCGTCACGTTTCTTGTAAATGTATCTCCTCCTAAACCGTTAAAGGTAGCAACTTCAAAACTTTGTAGTTGAATAGGTCACATGATGCAGAGGGTACTGGGAAACATTTCGTGTGGCCTTGACACCGAGGTCACGGTCAAAGATCAAATAATGTATTTTCTTGTAAATGTATCTCCTCCTAAACGGTTAGACGTAGCAACATCAAACTTTGTAGCTGAATAGGTCATATGCTGTAGAGGGTACTGGGCACCTTTTCGTGTGAACTTGATCCTAAGGTCAAGGTCAACGATTAAATAATGTATTTTCTTGTAAAAGTATCTCCTCCTAAACGGTTAGACGTAGCAACTTCAAACTTTGTAGCTGGATAGGTCATATGATGTAGAGTTACTGGGCAACATATTGTATATTGAATTTTCTTGTAAATATTTCTCTTCCTTAACATTTTGACGCAGTAACTTCAAACTCTGTATGTGCATAGGTCACATGTTCTAGAGGGCACTGGGCAACATTTCGCCCAAAGGTCAATGTCAAATAATGTATTTAGTTGTAAATGTATTTTCTTCTTAACCGTGGGATGTAGCAATATCAAACTTTGCTGGTGCATAGGTCACACGATGTCTAAGGTACTGGGCAACAATGTATTTTCTTGTAATTGCATCTTCGGATGTAGCAACATCAAACTTTGCTGGTGCATAGGTCACATGAAGTTGAGGGTACTGGTCAACAAATACTATGGTTTTTCTTCGTAATGCATCTCCTTAACCATTGGCCGTAGCAACTTCAAACTTTGCAGGTACATAGGTCACATGATGTAGAGGGCAATGCTTTATGTGACCTTGACATTGGGTAAAGGTTAAATCAAATATTTCTTGTAAATACATTTCCTCCTAAACCCTTGGACATAGCAGCTTCAAACTTTGCAGATACATAGGTCATATGATGAAGAGGATACTGGACAACGTTTCCTGTTTGTCCATGACCTAAGGTCAAGCTCAAAAGTTAAATAATGTACTTTCTTGTAAAAGTGTTTCCTCCTAAACGATTGGACATTGCAACTTCAAACTTTGCAGATGCTTTGGTTAGCTCAAAAGCGGGTATTTGCGATGGTGTGCCAACGACTGAAGTCTAGTTCTAATCATTTTTGTGTTAGAATCGAAATAAATTCGCACTGGCAGTGAGTTGTTGCTTAACATATCACAGGTTGTTTCTTTGGCACCAAAATTGCGTAAGCCACTGCCTCGCCTGCGCCTCCTTTGTGCCTGCAATTTCTATGCTTACTTTGTGGTACGAAGCGTTAAGAGGCAAAACAGGCCTCGCCGCTTCCAGCCTTGGTCGAAATTCGGCAAGATAGGCGTACGAGGATAGTGCTCCTATTGGAAGAGCCGTTCACGTGAGAATTTCCAATAAAACGCAATCGCCGTTTCACATTGTGACACTTGAACCTTTTTTTCACCATACGAAACCCAATACAGCTGCTAAAATTGATAGATAAGAATATTTTATTGATTTAAGCTTCAAAAATATGTTTATTTGATTGATTGAGTTAAGGCTTAAAGTTCCAGTCAACAATATTTCAGTCATGTTGGGACTCCTTCCGGAGAAAGGAGAGAGAAAAGAATAAGATAACCCTAACCCCCACCAAATTTGCCTCAAGAGAAGCGAATTCCACACTGTCAACAAATAAAATGACAGGGTCACATCCGTGAAAGCTACAGCAAACAGTGCACACCTTAATACTTTATCTGGACTTATGTGTAAGGCTATTATAGGAAGTGATGTTAAAATGCCAAAATAACATGACGTTATTGTAAAACGCCAAAGTGACTTTGACGTTATTGTACACAGTAGCTAGGGTCTGGTGCTAAAATGCAATGGATATTGGGCTTTTCGACAGTAAAAATAACTTTGGATTCTGGGATTAATTGTTCATACTTTTCTGCATGTTTTTTCCCTTTTCATAAGAATATCATCAGTGTCAACCAATTTAGATTCATATCATGTC
Organism: Loripinus fragilis; assembly: GCA_964019695.1. Taxonomy (NCBI): domain Eukaryota; kingdom Metazoa; phylum Mollusca; class Bivalvia; order Lucinida; family Lucinidae; genus Loripinus; species Loripinus fragilis. The sequence continues at coordinate 56,920,554 of OZ026514.1, forward strand.
CAGCGGGCGGCGGCGGGCCTAATCTGTGTTCAAAACTGTTTGCAAAAGGATAAAAAAATCTAATAGGAATACACAGTGTCAAACACAGTTTGGATCGAGATCATGCTGGACACTATGTCGGGCTTGATCTGGGTTTAAACTTTTTGCTAAAGAAAAAACTGCTTTGACAAATTCACCAAGATATACTGTAAATGTTCAAAAAAAATTGAACACTCTGAAATTACCTAGAATTATTGCCGAAAATAATTTTTAAAACATTCTGAAATATAGAACACTGCCCTCTTTAGATAAAATGAATTTCTAAAATTATGAAACGCGGAAAATCGATGCTCCTTTATATGTTTGTCTCATCCTTGTTCTACCCTACAGCACATGAACGGTTGTGCCATAGGCAGGCGACATTTGGAAGGTTCCATTCTACGTAGATGGCTAATATTGCAACGATGTCCTTTTTTCGCATGCCGAGCGCGCGAGAAGACGCCCGTTTAAGCTTGTGATCAGTCATACACTGCCTGGTCATAACTTCTTATCGTAGACGTAATTAAGCCAAATAAACCACAGCGTTAAACAACAGTCTTGATATGCTTGTAAATGCTAAACAAGTTTGCTTATATACAAAAAGGCCTTTTCCCACGTTGTGGTTGGAGTCGTGAAGCATATAATTAATCCATTCAACTTGAGCTGTACTGATTGAGCCATCATCTACTCCCCAGCGTTATGTGTGGCACAGTGAGCAATGAATGGTGTTTAAGAGTGCACACTTGAGCAGGCTCATCTAAGTACCAAAACATGATAAAAGACAGTTTAATTTTAATTGAGCAGGTTGACACATGAATGAAACGGCGCACTGCATGCATCTTGAAGAAAAGGTAGATTTGTGGTACTTGAAATTTTCTTTACTTTGAGATATATGAGTACACCCAGCGGACGCAAATAGGTCGGACATGCGCTTACTAGATTAACTATTGGTATGCTTGTTTGCCCCAGATCAGGCTCGGCGAAACGTCGGACGATCAGCTGGGTCCAAACTGTTTGCAAACTTGGCAGGTGGTAGAAGGAGAGAGCAAACGAATCTTTTGTTTGATTTCTTAGAATCTTTAAGCACGATTTGGGGACAGTCTATTAATCTTGATACAACTGCTTCCGATGAGGACCCAATGTATACGCTTACTGAGATATACTGAAAACCCATCTTATCATACCATCAGTGTCAAAGAGTTTGGATCCAGATCAAACCTGACACTGTTTGCATGCCCGGATCCAGAAAATTTTGTCAGAGGGAGTCAAACTTTTACACATTATTTTTATTTAATGAGGGGAGAGACGATCCAAACTAGAATTGTTTTTCTACGAAAAAACAGATGTCCCAGCCCCCCTTTTGATGTCAAAAGCATGAGTCATTAAATATAATTTCAAACAGAAACCTTAAATACAATTTCTAATGGAAATTCTAGTCATTTCATGCAGACAATCAGTTTGAACGAGTAAAGATATCTGTCAATGTAGTTAACTATTGCACAATCATAACCTGGTATAAAATAGTCATAGATAATTGTTTTTGTGATTGACAAACTTCCAAGGGAAATAACTCAAAGAGTATAAATGACAGAGTAACTGTTCTTGCACTCTGCACGTCGAGGCATGTTGGTTGATACATGTATAAAGTTTCGTGATTATAGCTTAAGCGGTTTTCAAGTTATAAAGCAGACACGGTTTTTGTGATGCACAAAGTTTCAAGGGAAATTACTCAAAAAGTAAAAAAAGGCAGAATTACCATTATTGCACTCTGCACGTCATCTAATGCTGATTGATAATTGTATAAAGTTTCGTGAATATAGCTTAAGCGGTTTTCAAGTTATAGAGCGGACACGATTTTTGTGATGCACAAAGTTCCAAGGGTAATAACTCAAAAAATATAAAAGGCAGAGTTGCCATTCTTGCACTCTGCACGTCATCTCATGCTGATTGATATTTGTATGAAGTTTCGTGAATATAGCTTAAGCGGTTTTCAAGTTATAGAGCGGACACGATTTGTGACAGACAGACAGATGGACAGACAGACGGACAGACGGACGCCCGGGAAAAAACAATATGTCTCCCGACCCGAAAGGGGGGAGACACAATACAACTATAAGCGGGCCATCATCGGCCCCAGACGAGAAACGCCATTTAAATGACGTTTCGCTAGAGTGCCGAGTTTTGCCATACATAAATTGTAGCTTTGTGATTTTTAGGGGTCCGGACCAATTGCTAAAGAAACTATGTTTTTGTGATATTTTAGAAGGGCTTCTCCGGACCCCCTCTCCCCCCATTTGGATCCGCGCATGGCGTGGACGCGGAGCGAGGCCGGACATTATTATGTCTGGCTTGATCTGGTTCAAACTGTTTGCATAAAATTCATTTTGGAAAAATTCTCCCAGGAACATCACCAATAGATCAACATCAGACCTGACGCTGTTCAGATGCAGCTCAAGCCCGACCCTTTTATGTCGGGCCTGATCTAGGTCCAATTTGAACTGTTTGCAAAAGTAATAATCAACTTTTTTCAAATGAGAGGCTCGAGGGCCTGTGAAGGGGATACGTCACCAAGACATGTACCCATTTCTATACAAGATTGTAAGATACAAAATTCATAAAATACAACTCATCGGGCTAAAAATCTGTATTAGGATATCTACCAGTGGATCCTGATCAGGCCCGATTAATTCACTAGCAGGTGGATAGGTCAATAAATACAATTACAGGTTATTGAATAGTTATATGAAATAAGCAAAGCCAAAAGTATCCTCCGTACATATTTCCTATAATGTGTTTACAAATCAGGTCATGGCACCGCTTATTAAACGAAACTTTTGCTGCCTTTATTCTGGAAATCGAAAAAGAAATCAGTCCCGACACTAAAGTAAGTTGGTTTATAAAATAGTTATGCATACCTTGACAGTCCTCTCCTGTCCATCGGAATCAAAAGATCGCTGCAAATCCGTAAGTTTTTGCGAGGAGAAAAGTACCGCTATGCTGTTGTTGTGTAAAGCTATAAATTTCGTGCATGACCTCGCTAATGGACAGAAACGACTATACATAAAGTAAAATAGTTCTTGAAACGGGTCTAAAAAGTATGAAAATAATCGCAATTACAACAACATACATAATTATTTAGCCAAATTGAGTGTTGTTATGAATAGATATAAACTCATATACCTGGAAATTCGCTCAACATGAAAATACAGTTTCATGTATAAATACGCTATGATCGCATAACAGCATTCCATCGAAATTGGACATGCCGGTGTGTCAATATAATTGCGCCCCCATGTTGAAAACATAAAGTTGACGGTAATTTTGATAGTTCTGAGTGAAATCGAATGGTCATATACTGATAAATTGTTTTGAAATTAGTGAAATTAATCATTTTGACGAAAAAAGTCCGTAAAACTGTTGAGGAAAGCGGATGGCGGGACGTCGCTGGTCGAGAATTTTATCCGGCACTGTACGAAAAGCAAATGTCACTGAATCGCAAATTCAACTTCGAAAGTCATGACATAATCGCAATAGGGAATGATATGAAATATAGCAGATTAGCACATGTACCAGACCAGGGGGTGGTCTTTCGGATGGCATCGTTAAGTAACTTTGAAAATCATTTTATTTCAAAAACATTTTGAAGTTCAGAGTCATGTATAATCATGTACTTTTTCTGACAAATTTACAAAATACAACAAGATAAAAAATAGAAGCTGTTTTTTTTAATCATTGCGATGATTTGGAGTAGCTTTCTTTATATTGATGCATGGCTTGTTAATGGGAGTCTCTTTCGAAACGGAGTTTTGCTAACAGTAGATTTTTATCGAAAAAGTCTAAAGTGGAACGTTAAGACGGGTTTTACTGGATAACATAATCAGCATTCAATATACATATGTTCATACTTGTGTCTGTGTCAGCGTGTAGGTAGGGTATCCTATCCAAATGTCAACTGTGTTTAGTTTGATATGCTAGGGCCCATCATTTCAGAAAATGACCCACCATTTTCTGCTCCATGGGTCACTTCAGCCCACCAATCTTGCAAAAAATCTGAAGCTCTGCTATGGAAAAAAATAAGTTTGAGGGAAAATTGGCTTATATTTTGGGGATTTGGGGAGAAGCTGAATTAATTTTAAGGATTTGGGAGCAAAGGATAAATACTTCAGGGGAGCTGAGGAATTTTCTTTCTGGTTTTATTTTGATTTGATTCTTAACGTCACATCAACAATCTTTCAGTTAAACAGGAATGGGTCTTCCTGGGTTGAACCAGTACTAAGCTAGGATAAATTGTCTTGCTCAAAGACCACAACGCAGTGACGTCGGTGAGGCTCGAACCCGCCGCCCCTCGGTCTCGAGTCAAGCAGTCTACCACTGAGCCACTGCGCTCTGGGGTTTGGGGAGATCAATGCATTATTTTCAGGGATCAAGGAGCACACCCCCCCCCCCCTGGGGGCCTCGCCATTCAGAGGATGTCTCTTATAGGAGTCATAGTACAATTGCCATGGGCGGATGGTCAGGTTGGTCTGTGTTCGCATGCAACAATAACAGGTTTTCTCGCGACGAGGCCCATTATATTATACAACATTTTGCCTCGTCATTGTCTAACCTGGTTTCATTCCAGTATGTTTTTAAACACACCAAATAATCTGTATATCTTAAACCATAAACCTAGTGCATCTTTCAGGACACTGTCAGATACTATTACTTTATCGACAACATTATCCAGACACGAAGGTCGCTTTGCCTATGTAATAGGTAAACATCAAATTCACATAGTATGATCAGGAAATACCATAATCACAAAATGCAGACAAACCCATGGCACCGCGAGGAAGAGCCACACAACAATCACGAGACACCAGGAAGACTCACCAGCTATCTCTTCCCCGTCAAGATGATGGTAAAACTAGAATGGACATAAAGTAACGTACAACAAAACAGAGCAATTACAGACTCCCACAAGGGGAGTAACAATAAACAACAAGTCAACAAAAACAGAACCACCGCCTTAGAACGGACAGCAGCCTAAGCCACCGGGAGGCTTAAATGCATTTTACTGGTACCAAATCTTCGCCCTAGATTCTGCTATTGCTGAAGTACAAGAAATGTTCATCTAGCATGGAAGCCTTCTAACTATTGCAATGTATCATCACGGAGAAACACTTTAATCAAATTAACACAATATGATGAAACAAAGAAAAGGGCGCAGGACTCACAGATAGTAGAATAATACATGTGGTTTTTGATGCTGTAGCACTTACTGTAGATTCGGAAATTTTCGCGAGAATTTTATTTTCCGAAATAGCATTAAAAGACATATTAGTGATGTGAAAAATACGCGACTAAGGCAAAATTTACCTATATCAATAAACGACAGAGTGGTTTTGCCATTTCGCGAGGGTTTTATTTTCACAAAACTTTGCATATGCGAAGTTTCGCGAAAATAAAGTCCTCGCGAAAATTTCCGAATTTACAGTACCACATGTAGATGAACGCAGGAAACTACCTTATATAGAGTGTCTTGTTTTAGATACAATGTAACGTTTTCAAAAGTTACATGTTGAAAGCAAGTCACTGGTACCTCCACTGTCTTATTATTTAGACAATGTCATGTCTTGTCCATTTTTTCACCTTTTATTATTCTTCATACATGTAAGTTCCATTCAAGATGATTTCCTGTCAATCTTTAGAGTAGGCTCGGGGCTTGAGTATGGGAGAATCTTACGAGTATATGCACTAGAGATGTTTGCATAACGGTATCTTAGTTGTTCTTATTCCAACTACTGAAAATTTCGTGAAGGATAAAAAAAAAAGTTGACTCAGTTATCGTTATGCAAATATATAGGTGCAAATGCTAAATTCTCGCACACCAGATCGGGATTTCCGTTTGTCTTTACCCATGTGAAATTAAGAGTATCCTTCATATGTATTGTTGTGGGACAAGGAAATCCCACACGAGGACCAGAATAATTCGTCAGAAACGAGGCTCTGCCGAGTTTCTGACGAAATTATTGAGGTCCGAGGGTAGGGTTTCCTTGTCCCACAACAGTACATCATGATGGATACTTTCTCTCGCCTACTTTGTGACTTTTTTTAAGGTTTTATATGAATTCTGTCAGTTCCGCATATTTTTTTAGATTTTTTGCGTTTGTTCCAATCTTAAAAATAAGTTCACCAACGAATTTTCCAGATGCCGAAATGGGTGTAAACATAGCTTAGCACCTAAAAACGGAAGCGAAAAATTGCACTTCAAGCGTCGGTTTTGTTTTTATTGGGGTTTGAAACTAACGTTGGTATCAGTATCTATTGACAAAGACGTTGTGGCGCCAAACTGTGTCAATAACGTGCGTCACATTGTTGTTGCGTTTTGGTGACGTCAGAAATGTTTTGACGTCATTCAACAATGCGAAAATGGCGGACGCACTAAATATTGCCGTTTTGATATTTCAACATAATATTTAGTATATAATTGGTATAATTTGAAGTCACGTGGATGAGATAAGCAGGTCATGTGGATGGGATAAGCAGGTCACGTTGATGGGATAAGGAAATTCTGCACGGCGTTCTGCCTATACAACAGCTTGTCTTGAGCGATAAGTGGGCGAGAAAAATAGAATCCATCATTGGTGTCCAGTGGGGACAGATAAATCCAAACCCGAGAGCCCACCGTTCCAGTGGGAAACGAGGCTTGCGATGTGGTACATGTAGCGATGTGGGACAGATTTTCCGCACAGCGAGCTTACATAGGGATCACTCGATCTTGTATGCGTTGGTATGTGAGAAAGGAATTTCTCGCCCACTTATCGCTCAAGACAAGCTGCTCCATAGGCAAAACGCCGTGCGGAATTTCCCTATCCCATCCACGTGACCTGCCTATCCCATCCACATGACCTGCTTATCCCGTCCACGTGTCTTCAAATTATATCATTCAAGGCTGTTTTCAGGGCAATTTACGCCTAAATACTATGTAGAAATATCAAAACGGCAATATTAAGTGCGTCCGCCTTAATCACATTGTTGAATGACGTCAAAAACATTTCTGACGTCACTAAAATGCAACAACAATGTGACGCACGTTAGTGACACAGTTTGGCGCCACGACGTCTAAAGTTGTCAATAGATACTGATACCAACGTTAGTTTCAAACCCCAATAAAAACAAAACCAACGCTTGAAATGCCATTTCGCTTCCGTTTTAAGGTGCTAAACTATGTTTACACCCATTTCTGCAGCTGGAAAATTCGTTGGTGAACTTATTTTTTAGATTGGAACAAACGCAAAAAAATCTAAAAAAATATGCGGAACTGACAGAATTCATATAAAATCTTTTAAAGTCATGAATTGGATGAGAAAAAGTATCCATCATGAAGTAATGTTGTGTGACAAGGAAATTCCACCCTCGGACCCGAATAATTTCGTCAGAAACTCGGCAGAGCCTCGTTTCTGACGAATTATTCTGGTCCTCGGGTGGGATTTCCTTGTCCCACAACAATACATATGAAGGATACTCTTAATCTCACACACCCATACCAGCCCTAGGGATAGATAAAAAACGAACAGCCGCGCGTCGTCCGCACGCTGGCCGCATGTCAATCCGTGACGTCATTGTAATGTTACAATAACGTCACCATGTCGCGTCTCAGCGAATTCAGGATTTTCTGGAAGCCTTTTCACGTCTTTCTAATAAAAAATGAGGTATTTAGTGGTGAGCATGATAAAGTATCCATCATGAGTGTGAGAGTGGGATAGAAAAATCCGTCCCTCGGCAGGCCTCGTGATGCCAATCGGTGATCCTCGGGACGGATTTTTCTATCCCACCCTCACACTCATGATGAATACTTATAATGTCTTACGAATCACCACCAAGCATTATACAGCTACTCCATTACCACTTCTATCAAACAAAGTCAAGTTTTACCTTATTTGTGTGGCAACATTCTTAATATAGGAGCACCATCCCTGGCAAAGAGTAGTCTCTGTAGCCATGTTGAAAATGCTGACCACTTTCTTATGAAATGTCAAAATTATCAAGCACAGAGAGTTGAGCTCGTCCGTGCAGTTTCTCAGCACACTTCCGTAACATTACAGACTCTCTTATTTCGTAACGACTCACTCCCTATCAACATAAACATCGAAATTTTCGAAGCTTTGCAAACATAATTATATTGTTAATACCAAATGAATTTAGTACAACACCTATCACATATCAGTATATACTGATAATTCGACTTGTGACTAATTCAAAACGAAAAGTAGGAGAGATGTTACAAGGTTTCAGATTCGTGGGAGGCCTCTGTCTTCTCCATTGACTTCCTTAAGCCCACTTCAGAATTTCAAACGCCTGTAACTTTCTTAATAGTGGACAAAAACACAAAGTGTGGGTATTCATTTTTCTGAGATAGATCGCAAGGAAAATGTTGGTAATTAAATTGTCGGGATTTGCTGAAATTTTCTCTTTTTCTACTACTGCTCCTATAGGTGCAGTTTTGGCCAACATTCCATATTATGCAACGTCATCATTAATATAGAGATCAAACATGTTTTTCTATGCATTAACATCTGCTGGTTTAAAGACCCCGAGTGGTCTAGCAGATGTTAGTTTGTCAGAAAACCATGTTTGATCGTTATCATTGCATATAAAGTCATTGTGTCACTTGAAAACTTTGGAAAAAAGCTTCGAAAAGTTCATTTTTGTATTACTATAATTGCGTGCAAAAGCACGAAGGAGTGGAAGGTTTTGAAAAAAGCCTGTTCCAGAGCAAAGACTTACATCATTTAACGTCACTAAATTACGTTTATTTCTATGCACGTTACTGTTGATGAATTCAATTTTTGTGAAGGTCTAGAATGCGTATTTGCAAAGTACAAAAGCCGTGCACCAACAGCACGTGAATTGCCTGATTAATACCTGGGTTTTTGCCGGTTAAATCATGGCTGTTAATAGCGTGTGACACGGCTTTTTATGCAATAATATGACGTAATGTGCGAACGTGTATGACGTTATTTAGTGCAAAAAAATTGTCACGCTTAAAAGTGTATAATATCCATATAATATAAAGAACATTCAAATTTTTGGAATGAATATGCCATTTATTTCATCTCGTGAAGCGAGAAAATAATTACGGTATTTCATTCGCTGATGCCACTCATGAAAAATGCATTTTCGCTTCACTCGATGAAATAAATGGCATATTCATTCCAAAAAGTTGAATATCCTCTACGTATTAAAGTATTTGAGTTGAACCAGTCTTACGCAGCGGATAAAGTGTCTTGCTCAAGGTCACAACACAGTGCCTCTGGTGAGTCTCGAACGAGCGACCTCTCGATCTAAAGTCTAACACTCTACCACTGAGCCACTGCATGTAAATGATTAGATATAGTTAGGGGCATAGCTAGCCTAAAGTTCAAAGTACGCACTTGTGGAACAGGCTGAATGTGTTCAAAAAGAGAAAACAACGTAGACTCAGATGTGACGCCGCAAAACATGGCGTCTCATCAGGGTCTGTGCTGTTTGCCAAGATAAACACACACTTTGAAATAGTAGTTTATCATATGACGTCGCGTCTGGGAGTGAAATAACGCCATGCAATAAAATCTGTAAACCACTAGTGGTTTATAGATTTTCGGGAAACGTTATGACGTCCATAACAACGTTGCGTACATAATGTCAAAATTATAACGTTTTTAGCGGCAGAAATGAGATTTCAAAGTAATAGGCGCGTTGCTGAATTTCATATGAGGCTTACGTTTTGAGAAAACTTACCTCATCGTCATAAAGGATGAAACCGATCTCAAATCAAAACCAAATGCCTCTACTTTAATTTTGATTGGGTCGTACGTTCGAAAATGGGTAGCGTCATATCTAAAAAAGGGGAGATAACTCTATCCTTGCAAAAAAGGGAATTGTGAAGTACGAATTTCGAATCGATTTTTTGCAGTGTTAAAACATCATTTTTTCGTAAATTATTTTATTTTCTAAAATTGATTTAACTTTTATTAATTTTTAAATCAAATTTGGCTCATTTTCTTCATTTGCAGATATAGTTAATGAGGGATAACTCTTACTACCCTATAAAATAGAACATTTCCCTCGATATCGTTTCTGATAATACCGTTATTTTGGGTAAAAATGCGTAAAACTTGATCAAGTCGACGAAACATATAAATTTGCTATTCGAAGACATGATAAACATCATTCTGACATGCTTGACGGCTCAGAAAATCGCTTGCAAAGTTGCTACCCTCGTGTGAAAAATACTCTGTTTCGTGCATTTCACTAATACACTTGATATACTATAAGGCGCAGTCTCTGAATGCTTTTGAGAGAATTTACCTCATCGTCCTAAAGGATGAAACTAGTCTTCAGTTGAAGATAAATGTATACACTTAATTTTTTGGAGGTCGCACACTCAGAAATTGGTAGCGCCATATTGAAAAAAGGGGAGATAACTTTATACTCGCAGAAAACAGAATCGCGAAATACGAATTCTGAAGACAAAGGGTCTGACACATTTCTTTAAGGTAATTTGGTATGCTAAATCCGAAAACCAATGTTTGCAAGCTGCGAAATGGCGTCTTATTGAGCTTATTTGCATGTTTTCAAGATGGCCGCCAAAATCAAACAGAATCTTACATTGTTGTTGATTCATTGTTTAATGTACCTCGGAATATTTGTGGGGGTTCTGTGTTGGTCTTTGTTTTATTATGCATCTATTTGTGTTCTTTCTATTTTTGTTAACACCTTGACGAGGAAGAGAATGATAGTTGCTTTGCTTTAATTGTCTTCCTGGTGTCTTGTGGCTGTAAGTGTTCTGTTCCTCTTCCTCACGATGCCGTGGGTTGATCTGCAGTAATGATTGTGTTTTTTCCTGTTTATACTCACTTACTTTTTGCGGATCTAGTGTCCAGCTATTGTAATGAATGTTTCATTCATAGCACTATTTTGGACTAGGTTCAAGCTTTTAAAGTGATAAACGAGAAATGACTTTTGAGAACCAACAAGTAGCTTTGATTTAACTGTCGTCATAATGTCCATTCTTCCTAGCAATACCCACAAAATGTGTTACACTATCTATATATTTAAATTCCTTAGTACCCAATGGTCGAATTAGACCATTCTTGCGTCCTCAGGACAACTTCTAATGGGCGTCAAATTGTTTTGTGGGACCGCCTTCAATAGGTACAAGTATTGCCCTCAAAATAACCCCATTTGAGGTATGGTTTCCATGGCAACAAACAATGCGCTTCAAAACACTTGGGTATGTACCTTCAAATTACTTTTATCTCAGCAGAAACTCATCCTAAAGTACTAACTCGATAAAAAACAAAAGTAAGGTATAGCAGCTTCATTCAGCGGTAAAGTATGCTAGTGAGCAAATTTGCATATTCATGAAAATTAATGAATACATTAGGAAATCATAAAATAATAAAAAGATGTACCTACAAAGATACTTACAACTCAGCTGCGAATTATTTAAGGCAACCACTCTTGGTACCAAATAATGCCAAATCACTGCACTTTTACCAAATTGTCCATTTAACAAATTTTCTAACATTCTCACTCATAAATATTAATCAAAATATAAGAAATAAGAGAACATTTTGGAAAAATTAAAGGGGTGTACTTACAAAATTACGCATATGTCAGTTGCAAGTTATCCTATTCTCAAATTAAAGCCTAGAACTAATTTTATCATTCTGTGTTCTTCTTTCTTTTTAATGTTTTCTTATTCATCCATGAGACAAGCAAATGAGATCAGACAAGCAAATGAGATCATTTGTATATTCATCATAGGTCTCAACTTTTATTTGGTACCATGGTTGGTAGTCTAGGATATATGGCAGCTGAAATATAGGTTATTTTGTAGGTCAAACCACTTTATTTTTCTACTATTTTTGACTTACTCTTTTTATGTGTTCTTTAATATTTGTGAATATGAAAATTAGATATTTCGAATACCTATAATCATAGGGTCACATACCTGTATCTCAACTATTATTTGGTGCCAAGTTTTGTAGTCTAGGATAGTTAGCAGCTGGTGTAGAGGTAATTTGGATGAGATACCACCTTAATTAATCTACCAATTTTGTCTTCTTTCTTATGTTTAAATTAATATTTATATTAATATTTAATATATATTTATTCAAATTAGATCATTTGTATATTTAATCATTTTCATCAAATGAAAATTTCTCAACTTTTATTTAGTACCTAGTTTTGAAGTTTATCATAGTTAGCGGCTGACTTAGTGGTTATTTTGAACGTAAATCACCTAATTTTTCTACAAATTTCCTCTTATTTCTTACGTATTCATTAATATTCATGAATATATTCAAATTAGATAATTTGTAAATTTAATCATTTTGGTCAAAATGCAATGTCTCAACTTGAATTTGGTACTAAGTTTTGCAGTCTACCAAATTTGGCAGTAGAAATATAGGTAATTTTGTAGCTATACCCCCTTATTTTTTCTATCTATTTCATCTTATTTCTTATGCTTTCATTCATATTCATGAATATTCAAATTATAAAATTCGTATATTTTATCATTTTGACCAAATGGATATGTCTCAACTTATATTTGATACCAAGTTTTGTAAGATAGGATAATTATCAGCTAGCGTCATGTTAATTTTGTAGGTATACCACCTTATTTTTTTTACCAATTTTGTCTTGTTTCTATGTTTACATTAATATTCATGAATATTTGAATTAAATAATTCGTATATTTAATCATTTTAGTAAAATAATTATGTCTCAGCTGTTGTTGGGTACCAATTTTTATAGTCTAGGATAGTTTGCAGCTGGAGTACATGTAATTTTGTAGGTATACCCCCTTAATATTTCTAACAATTTAGTCTTATTTCTTATGTTTACATTAATATTCATGAATATTTAAATTAGATAATTCGCATATTTAATTATTTTGGTTAAATGGCAAAGTCTCAACTTTATTTGGTACCAAATTTTATAGTCTAGTCTAATAAACAGCAGACATATAGGATATTTTGTAGGTATACCACCTTCATTTTTCTACCAATTTTCCCTTATTTATACTTTTTTACATTAATATTCATGAATATTCAAATTAGATTCTTCGTATATTTAATCATTTTGGTCAAGATATATAATGCCTCAGCTTTAATTTGGTACCAAGTTTTGTAGTCTACGATAGTTAGCAGTAGATATATAGGTAATTTTGAAAGCATACCACCTTAATTTTTCTAGCAATTTTCTCTTATCTCTTATGCTTTCATTAATATTCATGAATATTTAAATTAGATAATTCGTATATTTCATCATTTTGATCAAATTGCTATGTCTCATCTTTTATTTGGTACCAGGTTTTGTAAGATAGGATAGTTAGCAGCTAGCCTACTGGTAATTTTGAAAGTATACCACCTTTATTTTTCTACAAATTTTGTCTTATGTCTTATGTTTACATATATATTCTTGAATATTCAAATTAGATAATTCGCATATTTAATCATTTTAGTCAAATGGCAATGTCTCAACTTTTATTTGGTACCAAGTTTTGTAGTCTAGGCTAGTACGCAGCAGACATATAGGACATTTTGTAGGTATACCCCCTTAATTTTTCTACCAATTTTTTTTCTTATTTCTTACGTTTACATTAATATTCATGAATATTTAAATGGGATAATTCGTATATTTAATCATTTTAGTCAAATGGCTTTGTCTCAATTTTTATTGGGTACCAAATCTTGCAGGATAAGATATTAAGCAGCTGGTGTAGTGGTAATTTTGTAAATATACCCGTTAATTTTTCGGCCAATTTTCTCTCATTTCGTATGTTTTCATTATTATTCATGAGTATGCAAATTATACAATTCGTATATCTATTCAGTTTATCATTTTCCTTATGTCTCAACTTTAATTTGGTACCACGATTCTTAGTCTGGAATGATAAACAGCGACATATGGGTAATTTTGTAGGTGACACCCCTTAATTTATTCTACAATTTTTCTCATTACTTACGTTTTCATTAATATTCTTGAATATGCAAATTAGATAATATTTATATCTAATAAGAGCGTCATATTACTGTTTCTGAAATTCTATTTTATCTATTTAAAAAAGAAAGACTAGACATTTCAAACAGATATACTTTTGTGTGAGTAAAAGTAAACAAAAAAGCAGAGAAACAATATTTCAAGGAGGTACTGAACGACGCTCATCTATGATGGTTTTACATTATTTCTAGTACCAGAGTTACTTCCCCATTTTATGAATGACGATACTCGATTTTAACGTACAATCCTCACAAATTGATAGTACAGATATATTTATCTTTAATTGAGCCATGTATCATCATTTAGGACGCTAATGTAAGTTTTCTCCAAAAGTAAATCAGCGAATCTCCTATGCTCGTATCAAGTGTATTGGAAAAATGCATTAAAACGCTGTTTTTCCACGCAGGGGTGGCAACTTATGAAGCAAATTTCTGAGCCGTCAGTCATATCAGGATGCGGCAAATCATGTTTTGAAATGCGAAAAGACAATTGTTTTAGAAATTATGAAGTTTTGCGGCTTCTGATTAAATATAACGGTATTATAAGGAATAATATAGAGGAAAATATTAAATTTTATAGAGTAGTAAGAGTTATCCCCCCAAAATACTATGTTTGAATTAATAAAAATCAATAAAACTCATACAAATATAAATGACAGTAAACTTACTTTTAGAAAATAAAATAATTTGCGAAAAAGAACGTCTTTTTGTCAATACAAAATCAGTTTAAAAACCGTACATTACGTTTCCGTTTTTTGCAAACATTGAGTTATCTCCCCATTTTTTAATATGATGCTACCAATTTTTGAGCGTACGACCCAATCAGAAATAAAGTAGAATCATTCATCTTGAATTTAAGACCTGTTTCATCCTTTATGACGATGAGGTAAGTTTTTTCGAAAATTTGAATTTCAGCAACGCGCCTATAATCTTAATGTCATATGATAAATAGAATCTAACATTGGTGCTCTTGTGTTATTGAATTTATTAAACTCGTTGCGAAAAAGAGATAAAATGCTCGGCAAGCCTCGCATTTTATCTCTTTTCCCCAACTCGTTTAATAAATTCAATAAAACATGAGCACTCATGTAAGATCCTCTATTTATAAAATTCGTATATGATCCGGTCCCCATTCACTTTGGGTTAGTTGGTGATAAATGAGGAGGTGATACCCACATCATCACAAATTCTGTCAAAATTGGGTTCAGAGAAATTAATATGGGCTATTAGCACATAACATCAAGAATCCATCAAAACTGTATTAGAGCCTTCTCATATCTTTGGTTCAAATGTGTACATGTACGCAATCGCGTTTTACGTATAGCTACGCCCCTGATAGTTTATGAGTATCACATACTACTGTGTATATCTAAACATCGTGGATGCTGGTCAGCTGAATTCACAATACGATTTGTTTGCTTTACTCTTTACGTCCCAATCAACAGCTATGGTCATGTCGGGACTGTCAGTTCACCTAACCACATTTTTCTTCTGGGCAAGCTTGACTGAGCGGTTAGCCAGTTCTTCGTGCACAAACTTTCGCTTCTAACTGACAACAACCCTTTTTGAATCAGCGGAAGGGAGGAGAATGACCGTAGAAATTATTTCATGATCAATCTCCAAGAAAGTATGGGATCGGACAGGGATCGAACTTGAGACCCCTGGATCTGCAGTCAGACACGTATCGTTACCGATTCCGCTACTGGGCTCGGTAGTCAGAGGCGTAACGAGAATTCAACTGATCAAGATCTACACTGTTTCAAAAAAGGACTTGTATTCGGGTTCAGGAGAGCAAGGGATACCTGTAGTACTACAAGACCATATCCAAGTAGCATAAAAAGAGTGTCTGCATTTTCTTCTTTCTTTTATTATTAAAGTTACAAATATACAAGTACATTGAAATAAAAGTTGAAGTCACCGTCTTATTTTGAAGTTATGACACTTCATAGACATGCCTATTTGGCCCTTTTTGACCATAGGACCGGAGAACATTGAGAATACTAGGTGAGTGTCTTTTGATATCAAGTCTACCAGGCAATGCTTTGAGAACGCTTGTTGACATTACGAGGCTTGCCAAGCGATTCAACAAGCGTTCTCAAAGCCGAGCCTGGTAAACTTGATATCAAAAGACGCGAACCTGGTAATTCTATTTATCAGTTTGCCAAATGATTCTCTCTTCAAACGAGCGATTATGACGTAATTTTCGATTTTTGTATTGATTCAGCGTCATTAGGGACGTTTATTCAAAAAGTGCAACGTCATCATGACCTGATAAAGGCACATGCCGTGAGATAGAACAGAACAGAACAGTATTTTATTAGACCTAAACTATACAATTAGTTTCTAGTCTAGCCTAATGATTTATACATAACAAAACAGTATTGGTCACATGTACACCTTGCAATTACGTAAGTTTCCATAAGACCTTCCCTGTTAGCAGAACTTTAAATAGAGGACGTTACATGATGAGCGTAAAAAGCCTTATCGAACGTTGTTTACACTCATGCTTAATGGGTGCAAGTCGTGTTCTATGCAGGCAATCCACGTGATGTTGATGCCCCGCTTTTTTGGTTGGTGCGTTTTTTCGTTACTGAATGTATACGCGTTCTGGGTTCGTTACAAACTTGACGTCATCAGCAGTAATGCGCATAGAAGTGTCGTCAGGTTGAAATAAACAAACAATAGGGCTCAACCCAGGGACTTCTTGGTCTAAAGTTTACAACTCTACCACTAAGCCAACGGGTAAAGAAGGCATGATACACGAGTTTTGTTCTTTTCATATAAGCAATTTTGAATGCAAAGACAAGCATGCATATGTGAATGGTCATACTAGATTATCCACAGCTCGCAGATATATTCAAAGTAAGTCTCAGTCAAAAAATATATAACTAACAACTGGATAGCTAAAATATAGCAAAGGCAAGACCAAGAATTCGGTGAGCGCTTTCACATGACCAAATATGTTGCTCTTGGGTTTCATCCAAGCAACAAAAGGGAGCCCTTGCACCCACGGCATCATATTGACAAATGGACGTAAGAAGCGCAGTGGCTCAATTGGTAGTGTTAAACTTAGTATCAAAGGCTGGCTAATTTGTGACTCACCATGAGTCATAGTGTTTTGTCATTGGGCTAGATGCTTTATCAGCTGCTAAATAATGGTTGAAGACAGAATTTCGTCGAGACATGACTTAAATTGTTGATTGGGAGGTAAAGCATCAACACAAACAAACAAAACAAATGGGCGTAAACGAGAGCATTTGCTAACTAGCCGTCACAAAATACACCGGAGATTTCGCTCACAAGCTGGCAAACAGACATCTATAAGCAATTTTAAGCATGCGTAAATATACCGTAATAGTGCCTTATGTGTACAATTAAGCAGCGGAAAAAATGCTTAAAAAGCATATTTAAGGCATCTTTAAGGCACCACTTAAAAACTTTATGGCATCCCTTTTTGGTATCCATTAAGCAGACACTTAAAATTGCTGATAAAGCGCGTTTACGCTAATAAGCATATGCTTATCATTTGCTTTCTGGCACTCAACTTTAAGCATATTTATCACTTTTAAGCATCTGATAAAGCACTAATACGCTAATAAGCAAATAAACGTATTAGTCACGTTTTACTAATGTGTTTTAAGCATTTTGATCAGCATTAAGCAACAAAATAAAAGCATATATACGCCTATAAACAGAATGCGTTTCTTTACATTAAATTATTTTAAAACGGGGGCAAAATGGACCAATAAGCTGATAAGCATGGCGCTAATTATTTGTTTTTCGTTTTGAGCATTGGTATCATCTGTGTATGTTTGCATGCCTCTGCCTTTTCTTTTGTTTGCTTTGTCGTCATGTGGATTAACTCCTCCAGAAACGTTTTGGATCTAGAGATGGTCAAAAACGCTTGCTCCGTCTGGATCTTGGCCCCAGGGGTGGCGGTACTCCATATTTTCTCCATACGTAAGCTTGGACCCAGCATCTACCATTCACCCCCCCCCCCCCCCCCCAAAAAAAAAAAATATATATATCAAGAAAATCAAGCACCCAAAAAGAATATTTGAAATTTTAGCATCCCCCGAAAATATCAACCATTCTGTACCTTGACATTAAAATGCATAGAAATGACCTCTAAATCTAGTCCAATTTTGTTATAATCCCAACAGGATAACCAGAAAATGTTCATACTCCCAAAAAATATACAATTTATGAAAACCCCAAAAATATTGAAAATCAAAATTTTGAACCCCTAAAAATTGCCAGAGCCTACGTATGTATGAAATTATCAGAGTACCCCCCTCTTTACATCCAGACTAATATCCATCCTCGGAGTAATCCATGTCAGTTTCTGAAGATCTTGCAGGAGACTGAGTCTAGAGATGATCTGCGCGCCACCACATCCCGTTTGCAAGTGATAGCAGCTTTTACTTCCCGCCTCTTCGACACGTGTAATTATTAATTACCCATGTTGCGAGAGACGACCAGTGTTGTTTCCAATTACATGGTTATATAATTTCTCTGACCAAGGTTACATAGACGCATATTGCAATAAGAAACCACATGTGTTTTACATACATGTATTATGTTTTAGCTTCTTAAAAAGGATCCTGCATGATTTTCCATTTTAATTCATAATAGAAGTACTCAATAAAATTGACCAGCTTCAGCTAGATAAAAGTTTTCATAAAAACACAAAACAAACAATTAAGATCCTGTCACACGGGTACGTGCGATCACAGAATCATGGGTTTTGGGAAATATTTTCGGGAAGGTTGCCGAGGAGCAGTCTTTTGGGTTTCACACAAGCCTGTAGCATGTGCGTGTATGTGGTTTCACCAGAGCCTTTGCTCTTCGCATCACAATGAAAATTTCGAAAGAAACGATTTGCCGCATACACATGATATGCGCAGGTGCAGTTTATTATTTTCTGAAAATAAATAGAATACCTGCAAAATGAAACATTTAAGTCTTTATCTGTTTGTGTCGTCGCAACAGTTTGGACCCAGATCAGGCCCAACAAACTTCGGACCTGAACTGTGAACTGGAGCCAAACTGTTTGACACTCTGATGGTACTCTGATATGATGTTTTACTAAAAGAAATAATGTTTTCCTAGCATGCATTGATTCGTTTTTCTTAAGGTGGCACAGGGTAACGTGTCATGATATTGTACATGTACTCATATTTTACGATTTTTAAGATAAATAACTTTTTAAAAAGCACGGTAAGGTCCTGTTATTTTTGTCAAAATAGATGAGTATTGAGCTATTTTTTAACATATCAAAAGATGGTAACTTTATGGACGTATGCAGGTGAGTCCGGTACTACCTTAAGCATTTTTCCGCTGCTTAGTTGTACACATAAGGCACTATTACGGTATATTTACGCATGCTTAAAATTGATGTCTGTTTGCCAGGGCCTGTTCAATTCTATATAGGGGACCTGTTCAATTTAGAACGAGTTATATCGAGGGTCCTTCGACATAACTCGTTATGAATTGAACAATAAATGGTTCATTTGGTCAGGTGCCTGAGATTTCAATGGTTATCCGGTAGGGAATAGCGAAGTATCGGATGATCCTACACAACTATAATAATTGTAAGACAAGAGTCCTGATTTTTTTTTTACCTCAGCCTTTATTCTGCTCCTTGACTGCTTTGTGCATAGGCTATGGCCCGACTTTCAAAAACTATGCAGACTTGTCACAATATTATGAATTTTCACATTACCATTATAACCGCGTGTTCAACCCTTTCCTTGCTTAATATTCACGGAACCAACTTTTGACGATTTTTAAAGACTGACGCATTTGAGCATGTTGAGTGGCCAAAAGTTTGCGTTTTTTTTTTAATTGAACGACCTTTATTAAAGACTGTGTTTTTTCTCGACGAGGAGTTGTTGTAACGAGACAGATACGAATAAATAATTGACAGGCGACTACTTAGTGCTAATTGTGTAACTTTTTTTTACCGTTTGCGTTTATATCGCCAAAAGTGCCAAATTAACCCTTTTAGCACCAATCACGACTGCACCAGACGACAATTTTTGCCAGCAGACGATGCTCATGATATATGATGCCTAGTGTGTTATTTTTGAAAAGGCCGCAAATTTTGAAATCGTCGTCTGCTGCAAATTATAGGCGGCGCTTTATGGGTTAAGATTTCAGCAAAATACATATGCGGCATTTAATCAGGATCTGCACTGTTTACTAATCAGAGCAGAAGTATATTAAAATTTTGGCCTGAGACCCCTTAGAATACAGAATGGAAAACGCCATCATTATTATTGCATCAATATGAATTATGGCAGAATCCATCAGAATTAAAGAAGTTGATAAAACAATGTCCAAAAAAGATAAGTTAACAATATTTGTACCTTTTAGAATTTCATAATAAACTGAGACTGTTTCAAATATCATCAGGTGACTGTTGATTTGCCCAATGAACCCGGAAAGTCTAGAATTTTATATATCGTTTTTCCTCCAAAGTCACGTTATTTGAGCCACGACTTTAGATTTCCAACTATGTGGTATATGCGATTAGCATAGGCTCAGACCTGCCTGCGCATAGGCGCATAGGTGCAGTCTGATCAGAGCTTTTGCTAGTCGCTTGTATATTCTATGAATCTGATCGAACGTCATTTGGAGTTTCTAAGCTACTACGGAGGCTGCACAGGCTCGTCTGAATCTGCACTTGTCAAAATGCGGAATTGGCCGATTTCGATTGAATAGAAGCTTTCCCGTGACTTGGCTCAAATGGGTACATTCCAGCATCGGCACATGTTACAGTGAGCTTATTGGGCGCCCAAAGCTAAGGTATATGCATGTCATATGAAGCGTTTTTAAGATTGCCATTTGGAACTTGGAGACCGCAGTATTGTGATAGCTTTAGTAACGTCAATTGAAAACAAAGCAGAATCTTTTATTAAGGGTAAGCAATCATTTATATTTATTTACATTTCCACTGCGAATCTTTTAATGAACCTTGATATTTGAGATGTCGGTTACATTTCCACTACGAGTCTTAAAACGATACGATACGATACGAAATACTTTATTCATAAACTCCGGTCATAGTACATGACATCGAGCTGATTTACAATAGACATATCAAGACATGGCATATAACATACACAAAGTAAATACATCATAAGGCTATTTGCTAGTTGAGTTACGGTGGCAAATTGGTTTAGATGTTAAGTTGATGGGGAGTTGGGGTGGGGGCAGAACATCATTCTAAGTGCTGTAATACAAAGATTGATCTAAGGAAAAAGGTAGTTCGATCAACTGTATCAAGCAAAGGGAGATAACTGCAATAAGCATGACCAGAATTATAGTCATATGGAGTTTGGGCGGGGGCACAACATCGTTTAAAGTTCTGTATGAAATGCAGCAATATGATCTAAAGAAAAAGGAAGAAACTTAACATAGGCAGTTCAAGGGAATTAACTACCATAACCATGACCCAAGTTATAGGCCACTTATGAATGTACGATTAGTTTTCACAATCTGTCCAGTGAGACCAGGCGCTACGACTCCCACAGGCCGTTTACCCCAAATCAGTTAAGAGTCAAGCCGAGCTACTACTTCTGCGTGCACAGACCGCTAAGAGTCTACCAATATGGTATACTGTGGGAGTCGCTGCGTCTCGACCCAGATCCATAAAATAAGGTATGTGCATTGCCAATTTTGTAAGTTAATCGTTTTGGGCGTTCAACATGAATAAATAAATAAATAAATAAATAAATAAATAAATAAATAAATAAATAAATTAAAAAAATCACATCACATCATATCAGTCACAACACAGCACTTCGCATCACATCAAATCAAATCAAATCACCGACATCAGGTCCTTTGATGCGGCTAGGCTGGGTCTAATCATTTGCAACAAACTGTGCAGACCCAGAACATGCTGATCCTACGGGATCGACATGATCTGGGTCCGCACTGTTTGAGTAGCACCAGCAATTATGTTTAAATCCAAAAAGAGACGAGATAAAGAGAAAATAGATTAGCGTGGCAATGAACCGCGAATTTGGCTAATCTAAAAATAACTTCAGTTTGCCTGAATACCTGGGGCCACTAACTCGTAGACATCTTAAGCCCTAAGATCACCTTAACACCAACTTAAGTTCATCTTAACGGTTATGGTCACTAACTCGTACACACCTTAATTTATGGAGACAACTTAAGTTCATCGTAAAGTTACGGTCACGAAAGAGTCGCCTTAGCGTCGTCTTAGTGGTAACGAGAGGTACTTCCAAGAACGAATGTATTACAAAATATGGTTTGGGCGACATAATATCTTTAAATGACCATGACCGCCTATACCTTTAGAAAACTCACTGCTTGCTACATTTTTGTGACTTTTGAAGGCATTACAGAGGGAAACATGAATATAGGTCCTGCGCAGATTCAGGGGGAGGGGATAGGAGGAGGTCCGGACCTCCAACCGTGGAAAATCACAAGTTTCTATAGAAAATAGCAATTGGATACCTGCCCCCCCCCCCCCCCCCCGGAATTTGGAACCCCTGGCAAACATTGGGCCTGAACACCATTCCCCCTGGCGAAATTTCCTGGATCCATGCATGTAGGTATGTAGCAGATATGAATTGAATGTTATACATGTAGGTAATCTCATGTTCGTTTGTTACTGAACATGGTCTAAATAATTAGGGAATGAGAGACCATGGGAACAAGGGTATTGTTCTAAGGCAAATACATATCTAAACACACTGTATGGGGAAAATGCGAGATAATGATTATATCGGAGTCCCCCCATAAAACGGGTCATAGTTAGCCTTAAAATGGGATCAAAGAAACAAATAATTCCATTGATGGCTTGATTTCCAAAAAAAAGAATAAAATGTCGTTTTCCCCTGTTCCAAAACCACTGGGAGAGCACCAGGTTGTGTTCAGTTTTGAATGCATATGGGGCGACTACTGCTACACACAGTTCAGCAGATGCCAAGCACTCCGCAACCTGATCAGATTTTTCGACGTACATTGTACCCTTGGTCCTCAAAATCCCCTGCTTACGTAGTACGACCACTGCTTTTCTAAACGGCATTTAAAAAGATATTGGGATGTTTGTTGTAAATTTTGGAGTAAATGTTGTTCAATTTTTCGCATAGACTGAGCTTTCTTTTGCTAGCTCTTCCTCTGTATATTTTCAATTTTTATACAGTATGCTATCACAATAATGAAAAATTTGTAATTGTTTGATAAATGTGGGAAGTTAAAATAAAACTTACTATTCATCTTTGACAAGCCGCCAAGAATTGGACATTTTGTTGGCTTAACATGCACATTAAAGACTTATCATGGAACTTGGCGTAACCTAACCATTTGTTTACTAATGGATTCTTCCTTCTGGCTTGATACAATAAACTTGGGTTAGTCCATTGTAAATATCTCGGGTGGCAGGTTGTAAATTTCTAAAATGTATTGCATGCTTTTGTCTGACTATAGTTTACCTTTTCAGACAGTAAAGACGCTGGTGAAATGCAGCATTTCATCTGGGACTTCTCTGTTTGCAAAAGTACTCGTTTAGGGGTTTCACAAATATAAATGGTTAGTATAAAATGTATAATATTGATATCATTACACGCGTACTGGCTGATACCAACAACATGGGCTGCGAGAAAACCAGACTAAGTTACACGCTAAATCGAACGCACCGAATAGACTGTGCAACCATGCAGTTTGAATAGTGTCTTTGTTAACTGCAAATAAAGTCGTTAGAAAGTGACCAGAAAATACCATGATCACAGACTCCAGACCAACCGACGGCAGTCGCTAGGAAGAGACACAGAACATAGACAGCAACAACACAAACCGTAGCACGAAATTTTCAATATTGTAGCAATTCTCTGCAGCTGAGCATGCTGATTTCAGCCTACCCGAAGCGTCGCGACCCATACATTTATCTTTTCTACTGAGTCGGTTCTAAATACTGTAAACATCACGCTTTGCACGAGAGAATAAATATAACACAGGTAAATCTTAAAAGATAAGGTGACCTTAAGTTAAGAATACGCTAAGACGGCTTAATGTTATCGGAATAGCGCCACCTTAAATGTTACGATCGTCAACTTCACTTCAATTTAAGACCATCGTAAGTTGGTCAACTTAAGATGTGTACGAGTTAGTGGCCCCTGTTCGTCATGTCAATGTTTATACCTGTCAAATTACTCAGTGTCACTAGGTCAGCACCCAGGTGAACCGCATGTCTAGATCTCGGAGGGTGTTGGCTATCGGAGGTAAACAAAGGATTTTGAGGTTGGACATGGTATGCATTGAGACGATTTAATTTCATTTAGATTCGCTTTGAGGGATAAGAACAACATATAGGTCGATAGTATACAGAATGATGATAACTCTGAAAACAATACATCTTTTTGAAGTGAATCTGTTCGAGTTTAAATCGCATTTGAATTCGGAAATGCAGTAATTTGGACCAATATTTCGAATTCATCAGTTAATATTCATATCTTTTATTTTATTTTTACTTGATTCACAGCCACCGCTGGAATGTATAACCTCTCTTTGGAATGAATCAGTCAAATACAATTCAAAAATACTTGTAAAACACTTATTTATTTGCAATTTTATGACGGTGGTATCATGTTTATGGGTAGCTTTCCGTTCGGAGGTATGTTGGGTAGCTGTCGGAGGAAAGGCATGTGCATGTTAACATTGATTTCGGAGAAGGGCAAATTGATTATGCTCATTAAACAAGCTATGGCATACGGAAACAAAAGTATAACACTCAAACACTTTAAAAAAAAAACAAGTGGTTCGATTGGCGAGGAACACATCAAGGGAGAAACAAGCTTAAACAAACCCATTGGTTAGAGCTTTTGTTCAACATTGAAGGAGTGTTTTGTGCATTAGTTTGTTTTGGCCTACCATATCTATTTAGCCCTTTGCATCACATTAAAGAAACAATCTGGCAGTAACATAACATGCAAAAGCATTATAATATGAAATTGGCACATACTTTTTGTGAAGGTGAGAGATCAAGTAGCAATGCAATAAGTATACCAGATGTTTAGACGAGCACCTATACGGTCTAATCAGTCTTCCCTAATTGCATAAATTTAACTACATGTAGGTGTTTTCGCATTTACACAACATAAGTTAACACGCTTTAAAGTACGGCCTTTGGGTTAAAACAAGTGTAAATGACCAGGAAATGCAACAATCCAAGACAGACACATGGCACCAAGAGACAGGGACACTGGAACACAGACAAGTAAGGAATACGCACAAAGTCAGAATACAATTAGCAAAGCATTCAGCTCCCTTTATCTCAGTGAGAGTATTGCCAAACTAGAAATGACACAATATAAGCGTTTAACACGAAGTGCTAAACACGAACCCCCAGCAAATACAACAAAAATAGTAAGTGAGTATGGTCAGGAAATTTCACAATCACAAACTTCAGACAAACCCATGGCACCGTGAGGAATAGCCACACAACAATCACAATGCACTAAGAAAACAAACTAAGCAAAGCAACCAGATCTCTCTTCCCCATCTACTCGCTCTCTTTCTCTCTCTCTCTCTCTCTCTCTCTCTCTCTCTCTCTCTCTCTCTCTCTCCATTCTCTCTACTCGCTTACCTATCTACTCTCTACCCTCTCTGTCTCTCTCTCATTCTCTCTCTCTCTCTCTCTCCCTCTCTCTCTCTCTACTCTATTCTCTTTGTCGTTCTCTACTCTCTATTCTCTTTGTCTCTTGTTGTCTCTCTACTCTGTCTCGCTCTACTCTGTCTCCCTCTCTACGTCTGTCTCTACTCTGTCTGTCTGTCTGTCTGTCTGTCTGTCTGTCTGTCTGTCTCTCTCTCTACTCTCTGCTCTCTCTCTCTACTCTGTCTACCTCTCTACGTCTGTCTCTACTCTGTCTCTCTCTCTCTATCTACTCTGTCTCTGTCTCTCTACTCTCTCTCTCTATACTTTATTCTCTACTCGCACTCCTCTCTACTCTCATTTTCTCTCTTTGCTCTCCTTCTCTACTAACACTCCTTCTCTATTCTCTCTTTCTCTACTCGCACTCCTTTTCTACTCGCACTCCTTCTCTACTCGCACTCCTTCTCTGCTCTCTCCTTCTCTACTCGCACTCCTTCTCTACTCTCTCTCTTTCTCTACTCGCACTCCTTCCCTACTCGCACTCCTTCTCTACTAGCACTCATTCTCTCTACTCTCTCCTTCTCTAATCGCTCTCCATCTCTACTCGCATTCCTTCTCTACTCGCACTCCTTCTCTACTCTCTCTTTCTCTACTCGCACTCTTTCTCTACTCTCTCTTTCTCTACTCACAATCCTTCTCTACTCGCACTCCATCTCTACTCGCACTCCTTCTCTACTCCCTCCTTCTCTACTCGCACTCCTTCTAAGTTCGCATTCCTTCTCTACTCGCACTCCTTCTAAATTCGCATTCCTTCTCTACTCGCACTCCTTCTCTACTCTCTCTATCTCTACTCGCATTCCTTCTCTACTCGCACTCCTTCTCTACTCGCACTCCTTCTCTACTCTCTCTTTCTCTACTCGCACTCCTTCTCTAGTCTCTCTTTCTCTACTCACACTTCTTATCTACTTGCACTCCGTCCCTACTCGCACTCCTTCTCTACTAGCACTCCTTCTCTTCTCGCACTCTTTCTCTACTCGCACTCCTTCTATGCTCGCACGTCTTCTCTTCTCGCACTCCTTCTCTACTCTCTCTTTCTCTACTCGCACTCCTTCTCTACTTGCATTCCTTCTCTACATTCTCTTTCTCTACTCTCTCTCTTTTTCTTCTGGCACGCACTCCTTCTCTACTCTCTCTTTCTCTACTCGCAAATCTTCTCTACACTCTTACTAGCACTCTTCCTCTACCCGCCTTCCTTCTCTATTCGCACTCCTTCTCAAGTCTCACAACTTCTTAACTTGCATTCCTTCTCTACTCGCACTCCTTCTCTACTCGCACTCCTTCTCTACTCGCTTTTCTTCTCTACTCGCACTCCTTCTCTACTCGCAGTCATTCTCTACTCACACTCCTCTACTCGCACTTCTCTACTCGCACTACTTTTCTACTCTCACTCCCTCTATTCGCACTCCTTCTCTACTCGCATTCTTTCTCTACTCGTGCTCCCTCTACTCACACTCCCTCTACTCGCTCTCCCTCTACTCGCTCTTTCTCTACTCGCTCTTTGTCTGCCTGCTCTTTCTCTACTCTCTCTTTCTCTGTCTCTCTCTTTCTCTGTCTCTCTCTCTGTCTATATCTTTCTCTGTCTGTCTCTGTCTCTCTCTCTGTCTCTGTCTCTGTCTCTCTCTCTCTCTCTCTCTCTCTCTCTCTCTAATGTATTAAAATACCATGAGCAATACGAGAATTTAATGAAATGATAGCGAGTGTTCGACTCCCAAAATCAGACCTCCTCTGTCAAATTCCAAGTACGTCACCCGATCATCGGGTAATGGGTAAAGAACTGTAATAACGAGCTAACAGGGAACATTTTTATCATGGAATTGAGAGAGGAGTTCTCTGTATGCCTTAACAATGAGGCCCTCTCACGAGTTAGGGTGTATTTGTACAAGCCATTTTATTCTAGGTAAAGGGAAAATGCCAAACTGAGGCGAACAATATTGTCAGAGAACAGGGAACTAAATAAAACATGAAACATGAAGACAAGTCAATATTTAAGAGAACAAGGGAATATGTACCTCCTGGGAGGGCCTCTATTATAGATAATAGAACAAACATCACAACTATAAAACTACTAAACTTGATATGATTGAAAATATTGTACCCAAGCTCTAAACTTTACAATCCGATTGTCCATCTCTTTCTGAAAAGGACGTCACCCAGGTACATTTATTAAACTAAAGATAATTTAAAGTCGTACTGCGAACAGTTGCATAAAAATCTAAATAAACATTCGATTTTTACAGAAATTTTGATTGCCATTTGTGTCCAGCCGGGCGACACATGGCAATCAAAAAATCGGGCGACAAATGGCAATCCAAAGCCCTGTTTCCAACGATTTTTGATCTACGTTCGTCGATAGTATTAACGTTTTCGATTGCCCCATATCCGGTGTGAAACTTTTAAAAATATCTTAAAGATATACAACCCATCTTTATTGCTTCTTATAGAATGACAAATGAGCCGCGACATGTGATTTCCAACAATGTGGCATTTTGAAATGAATAGACTCAGACGAGCCTGTGTAGCCTTCTTTTAAGCTTAGAAACAAATTATGTTCGTTCAGTAGCTTAATATTCATATAATACTCAAGCGACAAGCAAAGGCTCTGATCAGACTGCACGTATGCGCAATCTGGTCTGAGCCTTTGCTGGTTGCACATACCACATTGTTGGAAATCTCATGTCGCGGCTCAAATAATATTGTTTAAAAATATGCCATTGAGGGGTTTGGGCTGCTGTTACCGGAATATGAGGACCTGGGCCCAGAATTACAATGCCTCCTTAAAGTTAAGAAAGACTTACTGAGTTAAGTATTGATTTTTCAGGATGCGAAAAATAAGATTAAAATCAGGCAATTTATTTAGCATGTTGAAATATCAATACTTTACTTAAGTCTTCCTTAACTTTAAGGAACCATTGTAATTCCGAGCCCTGTACTACTATGTAAAGTTTAAAAACGTTAAAAGATAAAATAACAGAACGGATTACCACTGAAACTGCAATATTTTCAATATTTTTAAGGGTATAATTATATGGATTACTTTGTCCACCTATACAAATATGCAGTGAAGATCCAGATAAGCTTACATGCATACTAATACTTTTAAGAATGAACTGACAACAGACCAAAAACATAAATAGCTTTTAAATACGTGTGGTATTTTATTTTACTGTCGCCATGGGGCAAAGAGTACAGCTTTAAAACGTGTGCAAACTGTACAGGGTTCATTATTATGTTTTATATTTTGTTTGATTTTATTCTTAACATCCCAGTCAAGATTATTCAGTTATGTCAGGACGGGTCTTCCTGGGTTGAACCAGTTCTAAGCTATGATTAATATGTTTTACCCAATGGCACAACACAGTGACGCCGGAGAGGCCAGAAATTCGAACGCTCACGTTACTCGATAGCTGTGCATATAACTAAGAGTAAGATGCGCGGATCCAGAGAGGGGGCGTCAGAGGGTCCTGAGCCCCACCCTTGAAAATAGGCAACCTTTGAGGCTCTTTAACAATACTGGTCCAGATCCCCTTGAAAATCAAAAGCTACCAAGTCAGCATTCCATATTGGGTAATTATCGGCCCGCCAGCGTTTTGCTGTTGGGCTAATGATGTTCCGCTTTAGTGTTTTTTTGATTCCTCACTCCATTCATCTAAAAAAAGTGTGTCAGAGTTAAGTTTGACTTCGTCTGACAAAATTTCTAGATCCATGCATGATTAAGCATCGCATGGGATGTTTTGTTGCATTTTTCTCACTAATACTTACAAAACCGAAGAAAGCGTATCTGTGCAAAGCTACCAGATGACGGTACAAGACATTGACATACCCTATCCCAGCCAGCACACATTGTCGGGCAACCATCTGCCCGCCAGCGAAATGCCATTCAAAATGTTTTAGATGTTGCATAGCAAAAAAGGAAGAAAGGAAGGCGGGGGGGGGGGGGCTGGAGACCGGCTTGAGAGCCCCGTTGAAACCCATTCAATGTGTGGTGGTTTTTTTTTCATGTGTTGGTGTTGTTGTTTTTACGGTTGGGGGGGGGGGGTAAATTGTTGATATAGTTTGTTTCATTGAATAGAATCCTAAAGGGCGGTGCAACAGGAGGGGTTTCAGTGGACTAGGTGAGTTGCACGTTTCAATGGATTTGATCAGGGTATTTCAGTGAACTGAGTGGTCTGAGTGGTTCCCTGGACTGGGCGGTTTGGGTGTATCAGTTGCCTAGGGAGTTTGGAAGTTTTAATGGGTTGGCTGTTTTGTGCATTTCAGTGGACTGTGTGCGTTTGGGTGTTCTGTGGCGATTCAGTAGACTTGTGGTTATAGGTGTTTCAATTGTCTGGATGGCATACATGTATATATTTTTGGATCAAAGGTTTACTAATCATGTACACGTGGCATCTTAACCGACAGTTTCCTTGCATTTTGACACTTCTTTTACACAACAAAATGCGCCTCAATGTGAACCTGCATTTTGTAACCCTGTTCACGTTGTTAATATACTGCATTGCCAGGTAAGATAATGAGTATAAGTATGGCACATGTGCTTGCCTTCTTTCAGGGACCATACCCTCACCCCCACCCCACCCAACCATCATATCCCCTTCCTATATCAAGCATACTGGTTTCACCAAAAATGAATCAGTGCAGAATTTAAATAAATATGTTTTCCCAGACTCACTAGACAAAAACATGCATAATGACACCGACTGAAGATGGGCGCTTTTCACAACACACCACAACTGTAAAACGTCTTAAATTCCCTTCTGTATTTCGCCCCCCTGATAGTCTTCCATTTGTAGCATTACATATTTTTTTGTATCAAGACATGCTTAAAATATATCAGATTCAGGCACTAATTGTGCGGCAGTTTGTATCAATCTCCGAAATCAAAACCACTGTCACTCCGATAGCAAGGATGCCAGCTGTCAAGTTACCTCTGCACATTTTGCTAACCACCAAAACGATATCAACGTAAGCAAATTTCAAATATTGATGCTTTAATAGCATTTTGAGATACGACTCTTATAAATCGTGCAGGAGAATGATATAGAATTGTGGCGACACAAGCAAATTGTGTCAAAGGTTAATGTAAATCCAGCTATGATCAAACGAATAGCATTTTTTCATTGAAAATTTCACAATCGTCGTTTGAAAGGTCGCCCAGGGTCCTACGGACATGGATCAAAAGCATTTAACACATTCCGAGTCCTTATCATTCATTATAGAAGCAACCTGTTTGCTGCTTTCGTCTCCAAGAAACTTTCTATAGGACATAAAAATGGATAAATACAGACCCTGTCCATCCATAATCGCAATGTTTACCTCCGATAGCCAACACCCTCCGAGATCTAAACATGCGGTTTACCTGGGTGGTCAGTCCCGTGAAATGTGTGCGGAGATGTAGTTGTTTTGACGCACATGGATTTATTTGTGCTATTTCTTAGCGATTCAGAAGAGGATTTTACCCTAAGAGAGAGTAAGTTCTGCTAGTTTATTTCAAGATAAGTGCAATAGCAATAATTGTTTCTCAACCAGAATATTTGTTATGGTTGCTCAAATGAGTCTCCGTGAGACGGTTCATTTGAGCACTCAAAACAAACCGTTTTGTTTCATTTGTCATGACTTTATTATTTGGGTTAGATGATAATGGTATGCTAAATCACAGTTTTCATGAGGATTTCTACGAATAGACAGAGGTTTCTTAGATCTTGTATGTTTTTAGTGTTAAGAAGTTGTTTGAATTTGAGTGTGTTCGGGCGGGCGAAGTAATAGCGCTTGACAAACTTTTTCCTTTCTTCTGAAAAATACGGACAGATGAGTAAGTAGTGCATCTCGTCGCCTACGTCCTGTTTGTCGCATAGATGGCATTTTCTATCGCTAATTTCTACGTTTTGCCATCTTAGGACTTCACAGGGAAACCTATGATTTGCGGTTCGGAACTTTGCCATGAGTGTATAAAATTTTGGAGAAAGTTTTAGAAGATAATTTTCAAGCTGTATGCGTTCTTTAAAGATTCCGTAATTACGCCCTTTCGTTGAGTTATTTAAGTTGGAATTCCATTTTTGAGTAAACTGGTCCTTTAAACGTTCCATAACGATTTTTGACAAATGAGAGGTAGGTGATTGTGCAGTCCAAATTTCAGACATGCCACAATCGTCGAGAATTTGCTTGACTTTAGCTACCCATTTATCTAAAGTACATGTAGATTTAGCTACCCATTTAGAGTTCAGGTGGGGGGTTTCGGTAAGTTTTTTATAGCAAATATAAGATAATTTGGTTTGTTTACCAGATATAATTCTATTCCAAAAACCAACCATTCTACTCTTAATTACAATTTCCAAAAGAACCTTTATATTTGAACTGGTGTTCATAACTTCATTAACGCATCTATTTATGGCACGCCGACACAGATGCTGTTTGGGCGGACCAACATCAACGCCATCTAATAATAATAATCAAGATAAAATATACGTTCTGATATGCCTTGTTGCAGAAGAGTTTTTAATCCAGAATGGTATTTAACAATTAACTCCGAGTGTCTGTGGTAGAATTTAGAAAATTCTTTTCAAATTTTATGATATCTATAACCTTGTTTTAATAATTTACATTGTAGCAGTTCAAAATAAGTTTCTGTTGTTGAAGTCATCAACATTAGAACACATTCTTGCAAAACGAATAAGCTGAGAAATATATACACCAATGGAAGGGGAGCGAGCGAGGAACATTTCCATCAAAAATGGGAATTTTACTATTTCAAAATTAAAATCATCCCGTTTATCATAAATTTTAGAAGAAACTATGCCATTTGTTATGGACAAGTTCAAGTCCAAACACGGAGCTTCAGCATCAGGAGAATTCGCCTTATTAAACTGAAGTTCATTAGGATATATCTGACCTACCATTTGTTCAAAATAAGGATTATAAATACATACTTGGATTTCGTAATTATGGACTCCAGTGACATTTCGCAAGTACATGTACATTTTGAAAATACACTCCCTTTGAAAGGCATTTAGTCTGTTTTCTCTCAGGCATACATGTATATGCCACCAAAGTATCCTTATGGAAACGCAGTGGCTCAGTTGGTAGAGTGTTAGACTTGGGATTGAAGGTCAACAGTTCGAGACTCACCGTGTACGTACATGTAACAGGCTAATGTCCTGAGTATGCTTTACATAATATCTCTACCATGTGGTCAGGCTTAACGCTACATGTTTGCTCTTTCACTTTGATTTATGCTGGCCCTCGTCGGTGGGGACTTGACACAAGCAAACAGTTTGGACCCAGGTCATACACGAGAGGCATCCGACCGATCTGGACCCAAATCGTTTGATAGCGGACAAAACTGGGACGACCCGGCGTGGGATCATTCTTCAATGTTGTTCACGAGGTTTGTTTGGTGACCATGCAGCGTCTGGTCGGAGTCTATACTGTTCACAGATGCCCCTAAACAAATGAAATCATTTCAAGAATGTCGACATACACAGAAAGCCGGCCAGACCGGGAGCTCACATCTTTTCAATGTGCGTTCAAAAAGACAGTTTTTGGAGAGATGAAAGGGTGCAGAACCTGGTCCGATGTCGGTTTAAGGCCTCGTTTTGTGCTCTTACGTGACATACGGAAATATGGAGATGGCGATGTTGCGATTGAACTGTATACATTCACCCCCTAGGATGTACTAGCATGCTTATACGTCAGAATATGGATGAACAAGCCTAAAATAGTTTCATTCTCGAACTACACATGTGTAATTAATAAAACTAAATGCATGCGTAAATATATGTTTGAATATTATGCATTGTGACGATGAGCTAACAATGCTTAAGTCGAAATAAAATTTATGTTCTGTTCCATTTTGTTTTTGGTCAAGGCATTAATTGTAACTGCTTAGTTCTCGTTTAACCCAGCCAAGCAACAATACAAACAAGCAAAATCCAAATCATTTTTAAAGACAATGCATGAATTATATCCACATGAAGTTTCATCAAACCAAGAAAACTAAGTATTAACACTCTTTCGCTGCAAAAAGAAGACGGAACAGTTGCATGCGCGCGTGCGTGCGTGTGCTGATTATGGTACAAATATGAACCATACCACGAAAGCCGACCTGTTTGCGCAACTAGTAATAGCGGGGCTGCAGATGATCATACAGGTATTTTCCGAAGGATCTGGAAAGACTGGGCATATTTGCGGCTCTTCAGAGCCTTTGATGTTCATCTATGCGGTACGAACAAAATTAAGATTAAAAATAAAGGTATTATATTCTATGACGTTTTGTACTCTTGAGATTCTTCACAAAATGTCAAACAACTTTGATGTAAATCAGAACCTGACGTTTTCACGCTATAAAACCTCTGTACTCGAACAGCACAGTCGTCGCGTGGTGGTCACAGTCGGAGAGTGGAAAAAATGGCGTGTTTATGTGCACCTTGCTGTTGAAAAGGTAATAAATTTCTGAATATTTTACTTCCGAGAGTATTTTTGCTGGTTATTGTCACTAATATATCCAGCTTTGTATCTGCGTAACAATACGCGTGTGGGTTAAGCGATAGTCAATGCAGCGCCTTATTTATACGAAGAAGGTGATTTTTCTCCAAAAAAAGTGGAAAAGATTTTTTTGTTTATATTCTGAAATTTACATGTACTTTAGATAAAACGCCAAATACCAGGGCTTTAATGTGCAAAAGTTTAAAACATGTGGGTAGAGCATTTTGAAAGTTATTCAAGTATTAAAGACTGTACGCACAGTACTCTATATCGGTTGTTCTGGACCAATGATCAGGCGCTCCTGTACGCAGTCATCTGGATTAGATAAAAGAGAACCGTACGCATATGTCGCTGGTTGTCCACGATATCCCCATATTGTAAAATGGCAATGTATCAGCGGAATATCTCCCCAAATTAGTCAGAGGATAGAAAACAAGAATATTTAAACAATGAACTTTAAAACGCATTACATATTTTCCCTTTTCAGTATAAATGGGTAAGCACATGAGATTTTGGCGTGAAGTTATATTTAATGCATGCATGTATAGCTCTCTAGTGAGAGGGATAAAAAGTGCATCTTCATAGCTGCTATGAGTATGCGAGCAGCGAAAGCTCGGATAACCAGGCTCGCATGAGCCTTGCAGGGCTGTTCGCCAAAACTCTCCTGTGCTGTCTTAGTGCCAGAAGAATTTTTAATTAGACTGCGAATACCCAGTAAGCACTTAAAACAGGCCACTATCGGCACGCAGGCAAAATGCCATCCGAACGGCGTTTCGCTGGCGGGTCGATAGTGGCCCGATATTGGATACTGGCCGGGCATCTGCCGAGGTCGACCGTTAGATAGTTTTACTGTCAGTAGAGCGGCAAACAGTATTGACCCAGATCAGACTTAGTCTACCCTGTTTGCAAAAATATTTCTAAAATGTTCCAACAGAAGACAAAACAGACAATTTTTTTGTGATTAGCGTTTTTTCGGCCTTAGAATTTTTTTTTTACTTCCAAAATGTAATGCTTTTCTCTGAAAAGTACACAGACCCTGATGAAAAGTCGTATTATGCTTGCGGCAATTCGTCGCGGCCTTCACTGTTTGCCAAAGTGCCTCTCTTAGGAGAAAGTACAAAGGGTAAACAGAAGAAATTACTTATTGTTGTTTTCCATGTAGACTGCAAAAGTGGTCGTAAGTTACGTCATATGTGACGCGCCATGACATTTTGTGCCCAAATGCGGTAAAACGTCACGTCGGGAAAACGCGCTGCAAAAGTGACGTAATTTACGCAACTGCACTTTGTTACGCAATTTGTACGTCGCTAAGCGTCATTTGTTAACATTGTTTAAAGCCCAAGAGGCGCAAACATTTTACGATTCCTTCGCAAAGAAATATTTAATTATGGATTGGAAGATTTATACATGCGACTGTTTAGATAACTATCTCACAACGTTGGAGTTGGAGGAGTTAGATGACTATTTACAAGCATGTATTTATAAATAAAAAAATAAAATTAAAAAAAACCACTGTCTCTCCCGGACACTTTCTGTGTCGGCGGTAGTGCATTTATATTCTTTATCTAATAAAGACCAGAAAAACAAGTGAGTATGATCAAGAAATACCACAATCACACACTGAAGACCAAGACCAGGCCTGATATTATAATACATTTATGCGCAAAAATGTATGTCCGTTTCAGTATTTTTTGTCCCCAATGTTGTCGTACAGCACGTGAACTGTTTTGTTGTGTGTTGTGTTGAGACGACACACTACATACGGAAAGTTCCTTCCTTCTTATTGATGATTTGGCATACGATGCTCGTTTCAGTGTATGCAATAAGCGTTATACTTTGAGGTACAGTCACAGGACAAAATTATTCGCCATCTTGTAACGTCGCCGTTTAAATCAATGTATTTCCAGATTTTTTGGTAAAAATTATTGTCGCGAAACAATAGAAGCTACAACCGTGAAAAAGTACCGAATGAACGCAAATTTATTTACGCAATATACAATTTTATTGTAGCTTCTTGGTGTCAGCTGTTTTCATATGGTAGTCATTTAAACACGACAACAAATTTAAATGGCATTGCTTTTTTGTGACGTTATCTCAGCGCCAATAGGAATCGTGATATTTTAAAATGTATGTTCACTTTAAACGGGACCTAGTTGAGAATCAAAATTATAATTAGTTTAATAATTTATTGTATATAGCTATTTTATATTTGATTTCCATCCTCGTAAATTTGTGAAAAAATGCACCCATTAACAGTACAAAATTTCTGGAAATGCACTGTTTAAACGGCGACGGCACGAAGTGGCGAATATGTATGAAGACAAATATCAATATCAATATTTGGGCTACTAGTCTGATGCGCTGACTGCTCCGTGTGTGCTAATAGGGCTAAAACTCTAATGCGCTGAGTGTTCCGTGTATGCTACATGTAACAATTGTATTGTATCAGCGTGACAAACGCTTGTCTGCTTAATCTGTGAAGTACGTATGCTGTAAGATGAAGTCACGAGATTTTGCCATGAGCGCATTTGCACGAAATTTAGAAAGTCTCTCTTATTACATGTATCTCCGTATATTCAGACTCGACTTTCGGGATATCCGTTTTGTTCCATGCGTGTAATGTATACTGTGGGTAAGAGCCACTTAAAAACTAAGCCAGCTTATCACTTATCGCATTTGCCAACAGCAAAGAATCAGACGAGCCTGTTCTAAAAGCGCAGCCAGCGCCTGTTCTGTTATAATCTACAAAGTATGGAAGCTCAAGCCAAACATTACACTTCTAGCCCAACTAGGTAGCTATACATCCACAAAACGCTTTGAGGCGTGACGGTTACGTAAATGTATTGAATGAATCGAGGGTCATTACTTAGAGGTCGTGGTTGAAGCATAGTTATGCGTAATACTGATTTTAGCACGTACGAGCCAAGTACCGAAATTTTATAAACTGTGTAAAAATCTCGAAGCTTTTGTACAGAGTCGTGTTCTGTAGCGTTTAAGCCAGGTACATCCCATTTTTATCTAGCATCTGATCTAGACTGTTATTGATATTCTTCAATAATTCCGAAGTTTAGAGTTGGATCCATTTCGATGTGATCTGTGTTTAATTAATCGTAAAAGTAAGAAAGAGGGCAAAGACCAGGAATCGATACATTCAAGCACCACACCTAACCCAGGATACCAATGGGAAAGTGACAACTTCGGTATGTACATGGGCGTAGGCTGATTGTAGTTAATTATGGTTATAGCTGATACCCATACATGTATAAATAAAAAAGGGTAGGTACATATATTCCCGACCAGTAGATCTTATTGTACCTCGACATATTAGATGCCGATTCATAGTCTACACTGTTCACAACTTCTGCGATTGTAATTTGAAAATTTTAACATGTGATCTTATCAAATATAAGTGAACAGCATTTGAATAATGTCGGAGTTCGACGTCAAATAGGCTTGAAGATTGTTGAAACGCTTCTGTATATTTCACGAAAAAAATGTAAGTTGTGAGTACTCATCACGTGCCGGATCACAAAATGTGTTGGGCCGTTTCATTAATCTGCTAAGGGTAAAGCTGTCATTCACATTAGAAAGAGCCGCTTCCAATGAGCACCCACTGCAAACATTTTCTTTGAG
Source organism: Loripinus fragilis (assembly GCA_964019695.1). Taxonomy (NCBI): domain Eukaryota; kingdom Metazoa; phylum Mollusca; class Bivalvia; order Lucinida; family Lucinidae; genus Loripinus; species Loripinus fragilis. The sequence goes on from OZ026514.1 coordinate 56,958,402, forward strand.
AAATAAGAAATAGCGCTTTGGGTATCCATTGGTCTTGACAACCGAGGAAATATGAAGATAGGGAAGTGGTGGGGACTGGCACATCCACGTGAAACTCTTTAGCGAAAAGAGGACATAATTTCGTCACGTTTTGATCTAGCGAAGACCGAGACAGAGTAAACTTAATAGTTTGCCTTGTTTTTTTTATTTTTAAGGGAAAAATTGAAGTGAAGCAATGCATCTGTATTGATATGAAAGACATAACACCATTTTTGAACAGAGGAGATCCGGCTAAACTACTAATTAATCGGTGCCCGACTTTTACGAATTGAATATCGCGTGATGGGTTCGGGATCAGCTTTTGACTTGGTGACTACGTGTACCGCTTGAGAGTGTAAACTGACCTTAGTATTTTATAACTACTACTACTTGCACCACTGCTGCTGGTGCTACTTTCACTCCTCTTTCTACAAATGAATTAGAGATGTTTATAATGAAAAAGAAAAAAAAGAAAAGAGAAATGAGTAGATAGATCAAACCACGAAGCGCGGAATCTTACCTGATCACCATTTTTAAACATGTTAATGATTAACTTTCTGATTTGCATAAATACCCATTTTCACCATGATAAAGACCACATTCTAACAATTCATACTGTAGCAATATTATCTGAATTTTAATTTCAAAATTTTCGAACCCTCGAAAAATGCTTAATCTTTAGTGTTCGAACTTTAAAGAAATAAGCCGTATGACGAAATACATTTATATTTTTAAAGAGATAATGTTGACGAATTATCTGCTCACGTTATGATCACAAAATGTTCTAATCGAGAATTTCTGAAGTGAAATGAACTTTCCCATAAGAATAATCAATCCGTTTCAAACATCCTGAAATAAACTCGCCAAGTTGTCTATCAGAAAATTAACGTTGACGTCGCAAACACTTTATATAAAATTCCATGACGTAGGTACCTATGAACTATTGCCTATATCTCAGAAACCGCTTAAGATATCAAACTGGAATTTCACATGTATACTCCAGAGACATATAGGTATCAGAAAATATCAATATCTCAATTTCGACCAAGTACCTCATTTGGACCCAAAATCTCATGGCTGGTCACATATACCAAACACGTGTCATAGCAACGTTTTTGTTTCAGCGGTAAATCTTACTGACCTTTCTCCTTCGGGTCCTGCCAGACGTTTTGCTGAGCCTGATCTTGGTCTTAACTGTTTGTATGACCAATCTCAGACATTTGCATTTTAAAATGCTTCCAGAAACAAACTATTAACGTTTTGCATGCTGTTGCTTTTTTCCGCATACTATTTTGTCATCATAACCAGATTTAACTGAGGAAAAGTATACAGCTATATCGAGCCAACATCCCATCACGGGCCACTATCGGCCCGCCAGCAATATGGATCCTGGACCACCTAATAAGCGTACAACGAATGCTCTCTTCAGTCTAAGTTGATGCACACGCTGATCTGATTCTTCGCTTGACGCACTCTAGCAAGTGTCCAACGTTTATAGTTTAGGACAGAAACAATACATGTTAACTTCATATATTTATACATGCGTGTACCGGTATATCTAATACATTTTGATCGGACAGACCCCCATGCCGTTCCAAGATTTTGGATCATCAGAACACCTTTTTAACACCTACGCGTTATAATTGATTTATTACTACCTTTCAATGATGCTGTCAATAGAACCACAAGTTACACAGAGCTGTGTTGCTACTATCAAGCGTTTGCATATAGAGTTTTATGCTTTGATATTCAGGACTTTGCTGGAGATATACTGAAACAATAAAGTTATGTCCGCTTGACGTTTATGTCTGCGAGTTCCAAATGTATGAACGCATTTTATTCAAAATTTCACATTACCCACTGTGATCATTTAGAAACGTTTTGCAACAAAGATAAATTCATTTGATAATCAGTAGAGCCGCTGACAAAGCAGCGAACACAAGTACCCTTAAAATCAAAAGTCACAACATCAATAGCTTGTGTGTCCGTCATAATCTCGAATTTTTAAGCACATTTAAACATCACTAAGCAAACTCTGAGTTATGTTATGCTTGCTAGCTCTATGGATTGCTTTTACGACCACAGCCATTAATTTGTAACATACTCTGACGTGACAAAATACCGATCACGAGCGTGCGTGAAAACACTCAGAAAAATCCTTTTTGGTCCAGTATTTTGATAATCAACAGAATCGGACAAATTTGATTTTTTTTTTCGACATCACAAGCATTTTAATATTACTTAAGACTAATCAGCATCAAACCAATAGATAATGGAATTTTTTTGATGATTTTGCAGTAAGGGGTGGGGTATAAAACACAGATTTAGTAAACATTTGATGCCCGACATCAGCCATAGATTTTGTTGTTCTCTTTTGTGTAATTGTTGTCATAAACAAACACAACACACTAAAACAAAAACGATCTCAAAATAATGTTAGGTTAAGGAGATTTGGAAGTTCTTAAATTGTTATTTGTTTAATTCAAAGGGATGAATTTCAGTTAATTTCGTAAATTAAAGTTTTTGAACTGCAATGTCACTCGTTTTTTTAGCAGACTTGGAATTTTTAGATGTTTTTTCATCGCCGGACGTTTCTGGCTGCCCTTTAACGTAAAATGTGTCACGTTTTGATGATTAACTTCCTGATGACAATGGAAAAAGCTGTGTGCACATTAGGTTCATTAACCCTTCATGATAAGAAGATAAAATCAAATAATTACCAATATTTTGTGTGTCCTACGTTTGATAAACATTTTGGTTTTATTTTTGTTGCGACATCTTAACTGAATTGATAGATACAGTACCATGAATATCGGACGTTACTTTTTTGTTTGAGTATAGTTATGCTTTGATATTTAAAGTACCAGTCGTCAATTATGGTCGTGTAAACGGAACACAATCGCTGGAAGTGTAATTATGCCAGTGACTGACAGCTGCCTAGACTAGGGCTAGTCTCATACATGTATACTTCACTTTTATCGTATTTTTTACCCGTATTCTGCAGTACCCAGACTCAGGCTTATGATATTCGGTCTCAAACGAATCGAACCTAACCACCATATCGGTCCCAGAGTAGCGAATATAAAATGGTTTAAATCTTTTCTTGCTTCGTCTGCTCTCTCTTCTGGTGGTCTATATGACAAACAATATGGCCACATCCTCGTATAATTGTCTGTAAAAGTAAAAAAAATAACGTCACCTTGCGACAATCCATTTTATCATTTTCGTGGGTGCTTGCATCTAATCTGCGCTGTAAAAAATAATGTTGCATCCCGGGTATATGTGTGTACAAAGGTGGTACGGATGGGATTTGGCCAGGCATGTGACAGCAAACTGCAAGCGTTTCTGTGAAGACACAGGAAGAAAAGAAAATTTAGATAAAAAAAAATGGGCAAATGCATGGCTATCAGTGAGCCTATTCGTGAGTTGCCCAACTTCATGTATATGCAAACGACAGGGCGCAAATCAGCCAAGCACACGTGCAGGATGGCCTGTGCCTCTGCTACTTACTCCTGAGAGTGAAGAGAACGTCGGGTTTCCAAATCCTAAATCTCAACCATTTTGTAGCCTATGCATAGAGAATACTAGGTGAGTGTCTTTTGATATCAAGTTTATCAGGCAAGGCTTTGAGAACGCTTGTTGACATCGCGAGGCTTGCCGAGCGATTCAACAAGCGTTCTCAAAGCCGAGCCTGGTAAACTTGATATCAAAAGACGCGAACCTGGTATTCTATTTATCAGTTTACCAATTGTTGAACTCTCAAAACTAGCGGTTATGACGTAATTTTCGATTTTTGTGTTGATCCAGCGTCATTTTCGACGTCATTCAAAAAGTGCAACGTCATCATGGCCTGATAAAGGCAACATGCCGTGAGATAGACAACGTTTATCAGGCAACGCGCAGCAATGCAGTTGGTATGAGAGGTAACTGATAAATGACCATATTGTCTTTGCTTTTGCTTTTGTATTGTTTTCTGTATGTGTTTGTATTGTGCTCTTCATACGAGGGCTGTTCAAGTAGCATTATAACTTTCTTCACACATATGCTACGACACATTGTCATACCTTTCTGGAAAGAACTATTTGTCGCCTTTAAATTGGTACCAAACATAAAGAAACACTCACTATATTTCTCGAGTTACAGGCCCTTAATAAAGGCTATTCCTGCATACTGATGTTTCTATGAAGCGAATTGCAATGCACGTTTTGGTACATGTGCGGATATAGTGCCATATCTTTCTAAGTTTTAGACAAAATGGCACTAAATTTTAGATGCAAGTTTAAGTAACTATCCAAAAGTTGCTTGCAGAAAAAAGTTTCTATAATCCTGTTTCAATCTCGAGAAAACAGGCACGTTTGTGACGTAATCAATTTTATGATAAACGTCATTTTCAGTTACCTACTGGTGATGTAATAATGAACATCGCTGTGTCGTTTCCTTTGTGTTTTGCTGAAATTATGCTAGATATGTCATAAGGGAGTTTTCAAAACGTACCGTCCTCTATTTACAGAGTAATTACATTTTATATCATTTTTCAATCATTTTTCTGCTTCTTAATGACGTGTTTACATTAATTGAAATATGTTCAATCTGTCTAGTCCTTAAGACCAGGTGAGTAATTTTATTGTAAATAATGCCTATAGTGATCAAACTTAAAGTTTATGTCCAAATTTAGAATTGAGCCGCAATGTTATGACAAAAAAAAATATTAAGTATAAATTATATAATCCCTTCACTTAAGGCATTGTTGACATAATAAAAATGCTTTTCAGCGTTTAAAAATTACCCGTGAGCACTGTCCATCAATAATTTGTAGCAACAACTCAGTATGAGCGATCAACATATTGTTTATGAGTTAAAACTAGTTAAAATGTTACTTCGTGCAATTTGTTAGAGATAAACTAAACTTAAAAGTAGAAGGTAGTGTTTTGTTTACCATTTATTTGAAAACATAAGGAGACTTTAGAGAAAACGATTCGTTGTAATTTAATAAAACCATGTAGAATTTTCGCAACTTTCACAGAATCATTATATAAGAATATGGGGATACTTCCCTAAAAATCAAGAAGTTTCACCTGTTTATCAAAGGATTATACGCTCGTCTATATCACTGGTATATTTTCGAATTATTCAGTTTGTTAGTATACTAACGTGACCCTCATTCAAAGGGCTATAGCTCGATAAGTATACTGTATTGTAATTTGGGTCCGATGCCAGTTGAAAGGTGACATATAGTCCTTTATAGAAACGTTTACCATTTTGTCGTAGCATTGATGTGAAGAAAGTTATGAAGCTACTTGCATTCATATTTGAACAGCCCTCGCATCTGGAGGATAATAAAGTATCTACTGTCGTGCCAACCAAGAGTGACAGTGACGAAATGTTTTGTTTACAATTGTTAAGTAAAACATTGACTTGTACACTCCACTTGAGCTAATGCGAATCGATATATCACGTGTGTATTAATCCTATCCTGCGGATAGGATTAATACACAAGTGATCTATCGATTCTAAGTCCCTAGTAACGTTGTAAACAAAACATAACGTCACTGTCACTTTTGGCTGGCACGACAGTATATATCTGTCTTGTCTCAGTTGTATATGGACATGTATGTATTACTTGACTTTTCGCTTACTGTAAAGGCGGCGCCCCATGAATGCGTAATTAGGACTAGTCAACCTTAGGCATAGGTAAAAGCTGCAAAAGAGGCGTGGTTTTATTCAAAAGTAACTGTATCATCTTGTGCCACCACCTCAGTCATTATTTAGTCCTTAAAACGCCAGCAAAATAACTGCATCTGAAAATGTCTATTAAACATAAGCAGGGAGGCAAACATTGTGGACCCAGATCAGACTGCTCCTACAGGAGCAGTCTGATCTGGGCCCACACTGTTTATTTATGAGGCCTCAAATAGTTTAGTGGACGACAAAAACATACATTTTGTGATTGTGCGCTTTAAGGGTTAATAAATGTGATTTCAGTGTGTATACGGTTAGGATTTTCATGAAATGCATGCACGTGTGCGCGGCTCAAAAAGCTTATTTACTCTTTACCAAATTATAAATAAAACCTGATTTCCCTTTCTTAGCAGATGAAATAGCCGAACCACACCCGGATATGAATATTAAAGTTGCCGCCTTTACAGTAAGCGAAAAGTCAATTTATATATGGACATGCTTGTAATTAAATACACACGAATATGATATTCAAACTCTCTTAACTGCTCAGTTTACGGAAGGATTCATTTTACATGTCACAGAGGTGAATTTTGTGATTATTTTGCTTAACGCATAAATTACCTTTTCTCCTTTAGTGCCAACGTGAGTAGTGTTGATATTTACTTAAATCATACCAAGCGTGGGAAAAACTGGTTTAACCTGTCTTTGCATTGTTTTCTTATGGAGTACCTTGAAACTGAGATAGTCTATTTTATCGTCCAATCAGTAGCCGTTTTAGTTAGACATAAGGATGTAAGATGATGGGTGATTGGTTGCTAACGAACACACCTCTTTTAACTTACTTAGCGCATGCGCCTAACCTCACAAATACATATGCGCGCGACATTTGGAAAAGGCATTCTCATTTTTGCAGTTAGATCGACTCCATCGATCTACAGGCTGTAGAACATATATTTATATATTATTATTTGTATTATTCCTTCACGGAAATGATATGGAAACCTTATTATTAGACATTTTTCAGTTGCACATTACATTACGATTTGTCCGTCAACGGAGACTTACTTTGGACTGTATTTAAGAGGGGTGATGTCAGCAGTAACTGGAATCAATCTTTTTCGTCTGCTACTAAATATTATATTTTTTGCCCTGAGATCTTTTTTTACCTAATAAACAGTGCATACCCTGATGAAATGTCGCGTGATGTCATTTCACCAGTTTGCAAGTGTAAAAAACCTGTACCGAAAAATATATTACACAATTGAAATGCAGCCGAATATCTTTTATAAAGTTATGACTTGTTCCATACATGTATGCATTCACTTGTTGTAACTTGCGAGTAGGAAAATTCGATGTTTTTGCGTCCAATGTGGTTATTTTTTGGCGTCAATATTTCATCAAGCTCAGGTAAATGGACAGTGGAAACGCATAAGGCGTTCGCAACTTGTGCAAGCCAATATAGCTGGAACACAGTTATTGAAAATCATTAGAATGCAAAGGAGATATGGAGCGGACATGGAATTCAAGCATGAACGTCCGTATCTTGTTTTGATCATTCATGTACTGAGCTACTAGGCAATTTGGGTTCCCCCTTGACCCTTAAGAGGACTTGAATTTATGCACCACTCATTCCTAACCGGAGAACAGCGGGGACTTTGACTTTGTTAAAACATGCATGACAGTTTTCTCCACTGTCTTTCATGTTTTATTTTATACTGCCATATTTGCCTTTGTATATCAAATGCCTCACATTTTACCCGCACTAAGGGGACAATGCAAAAAGTTAAAACATTTTCCCTGCTTAACCCCCGCCGTGTTAGGGGATTGGGTGCGTGGTTAAAACCGACTGGTATATTATACTTATTGGGAGAGAGCTCATTTACAGCAGAAAGCTGATGCTTGAGATATAAGTATCAGGCGCATTCCTGGGGCATCTTATAGAGTTCCCACTCTGAATAGTCCCCCTATATAAAGCCAGGGGTTTTGCCCTTTTGCAGAAAGTGGTTTTACAGCATTTCACAGGGCTAAAATGAGCTGTGTACACACGCAGCATAAACACAATAAACTTCCAAAAATCCAATTGAATGGCTAAACCTTATACTTGCATCGTTACACTATTCAATGGCGTCATCGTTAAACTAAAACCATGACGCATACTGGGAAATTGCTAATTTTAAGTAAAATCAGTGGCGGAATCCAGAGGGGGTTCAGGTGGTTCACTCGAAACCCCCCCCCCCCCCCCCCGTTTTTAAATATCATATGGAAATGAAATAATTTACTCTCAGTGAGACCAAATTATTTCATTTTCATGGGATATTTAAGAAAGATGAGATGAAATCAGAAAAGCGAACCCTGTGCCTTTATACATATGAACACCCTTTCCAGAAATCCTGGATCCGCCTCTGTAAATACACCAAAAGTGAATATAGTCAGGCGATTCTAGTAATTCAAGTGTCATTATACTTGTAACTTTTTTTCCCACTAGTGTCAACTGTTGTTATCTATCGATCAGCCGCATTTGCAAACAATTTGCAATTGGAACATGATCAGGCCCCACAAAATATTGGGCTTCATCCAAATCCAAATTGTTTAGCACTGTCATGGTATTCCCCAAGGATCTTTTTAATGAGAAAATTTAAATAAAAGGAAAGATAAAAGAAACTGCTGACAATGAATATGCATGCAAAATTACCCCGCATGCATATAGATAATTGTTGAGTCGATTTGAGTGAACTTTATATGATATTGACTGTTCATGGTACTGATTATAAAAAATCAAAATGCATCAAATATCATAAATAACTACAGGAGGGACAGGCAGGCAGGCAGGCAGGCAGGCAGACGGGTCAAATCACGTATGTGATTAAGCTGCATCCTATCATATCTAGCTCCTTATCTGCAATTCAGAAGGAGTAAAATACCAAAAGACAATAAGTATTGCTCTTACCTCATGCTATTAATTTGGTAAAGTGGGTTGGGGTGGAACCACAGTTTTTTCATGACAAGCCTGACTAAGCAGCTTAACAGCACTTCATGCACATGCCTAACAACCCTTCTTGTACCAGCAGAACTCAGCTTTGATCGATAAACATTTCCTAGGAGTAGAGCTCTAATGAAGCCTTCATATAATGTAGCTCAATGCAAGGGTAGAGTGTGTGTCTTCTGGCAAACTATTTGCTACCATGCTGCTGCATATACCATATTGTGAAAAATTTATTGTTGGCCATCGCCCCATCGCTAAGTCCACACAAAAGGGTTGGACCCAGGCCTAAAAACTAAAATTTCGCTTGATATGTTTCAATATCTATTGCACCTCTGCCTGCATACTAAATAGGTAAACAATAATTGCAACCTGACTTAGTTATTGCAAAATTATTTCATGACCACATTCCATAACAGTATGGGACCTGGTCAGGTGCATTTGCAGCTCATACTCACTTACTATTCAATGATGTAAATCATGTTTCAAGGTCACCAGTCTTGTGGTTAATGTAAAGAAGGTATAAAGTGTATTCCCTACCTAGAAAAATAGTAAGTGAGTTTGATCAGGAAATACCACAATCAAAAGCAGCAGGCAAACCCATGGCACCGTGAGGAAGAGCCACACAACCATCAAAAAACAACAGGAAGACAAACTAAGCAAAGCAATCAGTTTTCTCTTCCCCATCGAGATGATTGCTAAACCAGACTGGAAATAAAGTAACGTACAACAAAAGATAGAACAATTACAGACACTATGTGAGTAACAATAAACACAAAGTCAACAACAACTGAACAACCACCTCAGAATGGACAGCAGCCTAAGCCACTGGGGGCCTTAAATGCATTTTACTGGTACCAAATCGTCGCCCTAGATTCTGCTGTTGTTGAAGTACAAGAAAGGTACAGCCAGCATGGAAGCCTTCTACGTATATCAGAATGCTCCATGTGAATTTCTACTTCAATCAGACCAAAATTCCAAACTGAGTCCTCTTGCACTAAAGGTCCAATTAAGCATCCCAATAAGAGTGTGTAAATGAAAGTGATTCACCTTTATTTCTGCAGTCAGACTCAATATATTGAATATAATTTCGGTTTCTAGTGCAAAAGTGGAGGTTGAAATCTTTCTCTCTAACAGATCCAAACCTTTGCTTGAGTTGCAGTCTGTTCTGGATTCATTATGTTTACTTCCATCATAAAATTAGTCCAGAATGCATTTTAATATAATCAGCAGACATTAAAAGCATGCAACATTTTCACGACGACAATACATCAGCAGTTTAAAAGAAAATATTAGTTTGCTGAAGATGACTTTATTAAAGCACTTCATATGATTTCCTAGCAAGAAATTAACCGAGTTGCAAGTTACAACTAATGAAGTTGTTAAACATTTCTGAATTACACTGCTGAGATAGCCCCTCTTGAATAACGTAAGTCTAAGGTGTGCTACACCATACAAATCCTAAGGTCCACGGTAACTGAAAAATGTCTATTAGCAGGTATGTGAATTTATATTCTTTTTATCATACAGATCACAGATTGTCGTTTCTGATGAAAACACCAAAGGGAGGTTTTCGCCAGGAACTACACTCTGTACATTTCCTGTGACGTAGTTCACAATATTTCTGTATGACGTATTTACGCAAATTACAAATTGCTTTAGATTTGTTTTGTCTTTCTGAAATAGGCATGGTTATCGTTTTGATCTTTATGGACATTGCAAATGGAGGAATTAGTAAATTGAGCTAACGCATAAAATGTAAGTTAAATGAAAAAGGTGTGGTTTTAATATTTTAATCTCTTTGTATATAATTTTATCACTGCAAAATACCCATGTCTAAAAATAGACATGACATGCTCAGCATGACATGCTCAGGTACCAAACGAATTATCGAACTTGCAGTCAGTTGCAAGTATATCCGTTGTCCGTGTCCGATTGTCTGTCTGTCTGTCTGTGTTGTAAATATGTATTGCATACGGGTGCAATGTATTCCGTTGTCCGTGTCTGTTCATTTGTCTGTCTGTGTTGTCTGTACTGTTTTATTGTTTGTTTTGTATTTTAGGACACCCTTTTTATTTACATCTGTAAAATAAACCTTTAAACAACATCTGTCGTTGAGATCCCTGGCTAAACGAATCCATACCCTGCGACATACATATTTCAGGTTACTATTGCAAAGACTGAATGGCTTCCATACACCTGATCTGTTTGACTTTTCTTTTGAGTACCTTAGGTAAGCGATTTTTTTTCACAAAATCTGGAACTAACAAGACTGGAAATGAAAATCTCGTAAGCTGATGTCGTTAACTACATTATTTAACATTTCTTTCTGAATTTCTGGCAAACATTTTGGGTGTTATTTTCCACACTTTTATCAATTTGGTTTTCAAAAGTACATGGCGGATGACACTGCATGTGGTGACTTTACCCGACTCTACATGTATACAGTAAATGTTAAAATAATAACCTCTGAGCCCCCAGTTTTCAAACAAAAACTATTGGGCTCGCTCATAAGATTTAGATACGTATCGCATGTCCTCAAAACCGCCTTTAATCCTTTGTGTACCAATGGAATTTCCCATAATAGTCCATGGGCCCGGAGGGGTCACCTTGCACCCCCTAAGGACCCTCCGGGAGTGGTATAATATTGTTCATTGGACCCCCCTGATTAAGAATCAAGATGTTAATACTCGATATCTTGGAACCTACCCGCCATTTTGGATGGTTTTCAAGATGGCCACCGTGAAAAAAAGGCAAAACGCCTATATAGTGTAATATCAGCTTCCTACCATTTGTTATGCTTACTTTTATGAGCAGAACATTTATATTTAAAGCTGCATAGTCTGTAACTTTTGATCTTTTCATTTTAGAAATAATGTTTCTATTTTTCAAGAACACAGTAAAAATACTAAAATTCAGGTATACATTTTACCTTTTTCGTAATAATTAACACATTATTAGTGCCAAAACAACAGCATTTATGTTAAAAACTAACTGTCTAGAATTATTGGAGGGACGCAAATAATTACAAACAAGAGAAAACACACCTGTTTTTATAAGATAATTCACTTTTCCGTGCAGTTTCAGCTGTAGAAATTAGATTTATTGTGACAACATAACTTTATTCTTCTTTTACAAATGATTTAAAAGAAAATATTTTTTTTTCGAAAAAAGTTCATAGTTACAGAGTATGCAGCTTTAAGACCATCAACATCATTTTTGATATTAAAAGTTTAACATATGATCTTAACATAATGGTCGCCACTTTGAAGTACATTTTTGCATATGTTCGATAATCTTCAGAAAAAGTTTCAATATTTTTTTATAAAACAATTTATAGTTGCGTGTTTGTGCCATTATTAATTTTGGAGATATATTTACTGTCAGCATTATAGTCATGTAATATAGCAGCAGAGATGACTGTCATAAATCATTTTAAATCATAAAGTTTGATGCAGTTAAGTTAGGACTATGAAGATAGTCTAAAGGGTGAAATTAGAAGGAACGTGACTGGAAAAGTGACTGGAAACACTAGACCGCAACATGCGTGGAACACTTTTCTTCAGTACGATGAAAACAAGACTGAACTCTTCATTTGAAGCTTACAAAATTGTATCAAATAATACAGACTCAAGTATCGTTGTTACTAAGGAAGAAAATGTTGTCAGCAAGAAAGCTATAGATACCTTGCAACTATGAAGAAGCTGACACTCGTATGTTTCTACATGTAAAGCATGCAGCACCGGGTAGTACCAAGTCAGTTAACATAGTCAGTTATGATACAGACGTTTTGGCTAAAGGCGTGGTTGTGTTTGATGAATTGAATGTGGATCAGCTTTGGATCACTTTTGGAAAAGGCAAAGATTTGCGATGGATTTGCGATTCATTTGATTGTTAGATCCCTAGGTCCTAGAAAGAAAGCATTGCCATTATTTCATGCGTTCACAGACTGTGATACCATGTCAGCATTTGTTGGAAAAGGCTAAAAGACAGCATGGCAGGCCTAAAATGTGTTTGAGAACGCAACAGAGGTATGCCGTTGTTTAAGATTACTTTTAGCCGCTCTTGTTGAGCATATAAAAAGATCTGTTTTACAAGCACGACTCTCATGGGGGCAATCACTATGCAAAGTAGGCAAGGGTGCAAAGATCAGGAATCGATACAATCAAGTACCATACCTGACCCAGGATACCAATGGGAAAGTGACAAACTCACAGTTAGACACCACAAACGAGAGCCAAGAGGTCAGCCCTTTCCAGCAGGTGACCACAAAGCACATATAAACAGACGCGCACAAAGGCATAGCAAACACAAGCCGCTCTTGTTGAGCATATAAAAAGATCTGTTTTACAAGCACGACACTCATGGGGGCAATCACTATGCAAAGTAGGTAAGGGTGCAAAGATCAGGAATCGATACAATCAAGTACCATACCTGACCCAGGATACCAATGGGAAAGTGACAAACTCACAGTTAGACACCACAAACGAGAGCCAAGAGGTCAGCCCTTTCCAGCAGGTGACCACAAAGCACATATAAACAGACGCGCACAAAGGCATAGCAAACACAAGACAGAACACAAGACAAAGCTTACCATCGCAATCCTGTTGGGGTTGGGTTAAAGCTAGCGGAGTTTGGGTCCCACACTGGACATAATTGGCACCAATAGCAGCATTATGTCAAGAACTAATAAATGTGGGTGTAGAGTATGTTATTCTGGCAACGGTAAATGTTTCAGGTAAAAGTGGTTATTTTAAAAGAAAATAAAAATGCTAAAAAAAGAAATTTCAAAAATTATGGCCAATTCAGCGCATGCGCAGTGTACATATGAATTAATTCAAATTTGGATTGTATGCTTTATACAATTGTTTTGGTTATTTTAAAGAAAATTAGAGTTGCAAATGACATATAAATAAGAAAACATGTGAACATTATGTAAAATGACGCCATTTTGAAAATGGCCGAAATCTGAATGGCCAACGATATTTCCTATTCAGGTACTAGATTAGGAACCAGCATGCCGAATTTGATGCTTTAATCCACAAGTGAAATATATATTTTGCCAGCTATCCGCTCCACTATCATAGGATAATAAAAACGGGGAGTAGGGTTCAAGCAAACCCCCTCTGGATCCGCCACTGTGAATTCTTTATCGCTACATCAATAATTCGTGCATGGTAGCAACGGAGGCCCAGCCTTTGTCGCTTGACAGTAATCTCATATGCTAAGCTTGTTCATATATGCCACTCCAACAGGACATTTATAGGTAAAGGGTATATATTGTACAGTAAAGCTCGCGTATTTGTCCTGCGAATTCACGTTTCGTGTGCATTTCCAATGCGCTTTACGTGCATTGAGTTTCAACTGCGTATGAAACGCGAATCAACGTATTTCGAAACTCATGAATATTTAGTTAACGACCTCTAACGCGTTTCAACGATAAAAATGCGGTTTTCCTTTAGCCATTCAAATCGTTTTGTTAAAACGCAGTGATGCGTAAACCAATCAAAATTGAGTTAACCTCGCTGGATGTTTATTTTGTTATGGTTCAACTTCACATCGATTTTTATCTGATAAAAATGTCTTGTTAAGCTCAATTCCTGTTTCCTTTAAGCGTTTTTAACTCAATTTGAATTAAATATCTAACCCTTACCCATTCATTCCTTTCATTATTCCACATTTACACTGGACGATCGTGACTTTAGAGCAGAGAGTACCCAGATGAAGTTACTCAGGGCCGAAAAATGAAAATATCACATGAGATCAAATCATAATCAGATTTTATTTGTCCCCAAATGTAAAAATATAGATATTCTTACTACAACCATTAAGCATAGGAACCTAAAGAATATGAATTGAAAACATGTCGCACTGCATTCAATTTTCTTCATCATGTTCATGGGGAATCGCATCAAACAATTTCGAATTGTACGATTGAGTCAACCAGGAGAAACGAAAACTACTAGACAAAAACAAGTTTTTTCCTTAGAAATACCCTGTTAAAATATCAAGCAACTAACTTGTTGGCATTCTTACTAAATGCATCTCTCTGAAAAGGAAAAAGGAAGGCACTGCTTATCAAAGGTAATTTCAAGTACCCAGGCTTCACCTGATCAGTCCTCAAATACATGATCATATACGCAAAACAATATCCAGTCCCCACCCCTCTTATCAACTCTTACATGTGTAAAAATGTGGATATTTGAAACAATTACCTATAACTGACACAAAGGGACTAAAACATGATGTATAATAAATGGCAAAAATCAAGACACTATCCTAAAAATATTCAGAAACCATATAAACTGGACCCCAGACGGACAGTCCCCTGGAGGTAGGTTCTGAAACCAAATAAACAGGCTCAAGCTCTGGCCAACAGTCCCCTGGAAGTAGGTTCTGGCACCTTTAAAACAGGCTACACCTTAGACACACAGTTCCAAGGCTGCACCCTCAACCAACAGTCCTCTGTAGGTAGGTTTGGAAACCATATATTCAGGACTGTCCCCTGGGAATGCAGCCTGTTTATGCAGTTCAGAACCTACTTTAGGGGACTGTCGACTAGAAGTGCAGCCTGTTTATATGGTTTCCAAACCTACCTCCAGGGAACTGTCTGCGGAGAGTGAAGCATGTTTATACTGTTTCCAAACCTACCTGCAGGGGACTGTTTGCAAGGGGTACAGCCAGTTTATACAGTATCCTCACCTACCTCCAGTGAACTGTGCACTGGGATTGCAGCTTGTTTATACTGTTTCCAAACCTGCCTGCAGAGGACTGTCAGTCTGAGGTGCAGCCTGATTTTATCATTTCTGAACTTAACTCCAGGAGAATGTTGCAAAGGGGTGTGGCCTGTTTATACGGTTTCAAGACTTACCTCAAGGGACCTGTCCACTTGTGGTGCAGCATGTTTATAAAGTTTCTAAACCTACCTAATAGGGACTGTCTGCCAGAGGTGCAGCCTATTAATACAATTTCCAAACCTACCTCCATGGAACTGTCAGCCGGGGGTATAGGCTGTTTATAAGGTTAAGACCCTACTTCCAGGGGACTGTAAGAGTGGGGTGCAGTCTGTTTATAATGTTTCTGAACCTACCTCCAGGGAATTGTCTGCCTGGGTGCAGCCTTTTTATACAGTTTTCGACCCTACCTCCAGGGGACTGTCAGCAGGGAGTGCAGCCTGATTTTACTTGTTCCGAGCCTAGTTTAAGTGGACTATCTGCTGGGGGTGCATCCTGTTTTTATGGTTTCCAAACCTACCTCCAGGGGACTGTCCGCTGGGGGGATAGGCTGTTTATAAGGTTAAGAACCTACTACCAGGGGACTGTAAGAGTGGGGTGCAGTCTGTTTATAAAGTTTGAGAACCTACCTCCAGTGAACTGTCTGCCTAGGTGCAGCCTTTTTACTGTTGTAGCCAGATGTCTTAACAAATAGAAAAACACAAAAGTTTTCAGAAATAACCGTTTTATTACACTCCCACTCGCAGCGTTTCTTTGCTACCGTCAGTCTTAAATTTTTAAACATCAATAACAGACGGGTGACGTCCGCGCATTTCGCGATACTTTTGTCTTTTATGCAACTGATTGAGAAGTATCTGTTGGCAATAAAAAATTTTGATTATTCCAGACCCTTTGGATATAAAAGGCCAATAACGTCAAAAATTAACGACGTCATATTGACGTAATGACGTTAGCCAGAGGCCTAAAACTTCATGATTTGATTTTGTCATTCCTTTTGCTTTCAAGAACAAACATCGGTTCGAAATCTTTTTTCGTCCATTATGGAAGGCATTGGTACTCTGTGACTTTTTTAATTTGAGTTGTCTCAGAATTATCGCGACGTCACGGCAATCATAAGCCACAGCGTTTCGATTTTCTTATTGAATGCAAGCTAAATGACGGATCTTGTCAATTTTATTTTTCACATAATGAAAATATTCGAGTTTCGACATAAATTAGCATTTAAAGCTGCATAGTCTGTAACTTTTGATCTTTTAATTTTAGAACTAATGTTTCTATTTTTCAAGAACACAGTAAAAAAACTAAAATTCGGGTATACATTTTACCAATTTCGTAAATCTTAACAAATTATCAGTATCGAAACAACAGCATTTATATTAAAATTAACTGTCTATAATTATTGGAGGGACGCAAATAATTATCCACACGAGTAAAACACACCTGTTTTATAGGATAATTCACTTTTCCGTGCAGTTTTCCGCTCTAGTGAACAGATCTATTGTGAAAACATAACTTAATTCAACTTTTACAAATGATTTAAAAAGAAAATAAAATTTTTCGAAAAATGTTCATAGTTACAGAGTATGCAGCTTTAAGCAGGTGGTGCGTTTTGAAAGTCCCTCAGTATAGAAGAAATGTCAAAAAGTTCATGAACACATTGTATTTTAGAAGGACGATGTCTGGATATTTGTTCCATTGTACCTATTTCAATTAGAGTTTACTGAAGATATATCACAGCAGAAGTATTAAACCTGTGTTTTGATCACCAAGTGACTGAATTCGCTTTGTTTTGATGCTTTACGTCCCAGTCAACGTTTTTTCAATTATGACAGGAATATTTCTGCCTTCCTGGGCGGATAAAGAGTTTTGTCCAAGGACACAGCACCACTGAACACAATTACTTCACCGGCGATGAGTCTAGAACTAGCAACCCTTCGATCCCCAGTCTAACGCTCTATCAACTGAACCACCATATTTGCAATGTTTTAAACTACTATGTTTATTGTATGGATTAAATCCAGAAACATATCACCCACCCATCCACCCACCCTTACACTCACCCGCCTGCCCGCCCGCCTGCCCGCCCGCCGCTCGCCCGTCTAGCTACCAACCAACCCACACACCCACCCACCTACCCAGTCTGTATCAAAGACTAATTATTCTGCCTTTCCTTATCACTAAAAATGAGCACAAGCGTTTCAATATAAATGATTTATTTTGACCTGTATGTAATAATAATATGTGGTGACAACAAATAGGAAATTAATCCTCAAGGCTTTACTGAGCAAAGTATCTAAGCGTAATGTCACATTTAATTTCCTACCCATCATTATGAACATGTGTGTTGGCTGCTCAAAAGAGCCGTCTCATTGAGACGGTTATTTTAAGTACCCACAACATATATTTTGGTTGAGAAATAAGAAAATTAAGTTTGTTACGCATTCTTCACTAAATGCTTAATCCTTTTCAAATTTATAATTAATGTTTTACATTAATTTTCAACATACCGCCTGTCCACAATTTGAAAACTGCAGAAATCCAGAAATCGAAGAACTTGATTAAGTTGAAATTAAATTCATCAGCTAGCAATGATATTTAGCTAAGTGATTCCAATGCCAGCTTCACTGATATTCAACACGCATTGATTTTCATCAGTGAATGTATTACTTCTCTTACTAAGACAACTAGAGATATATTCAAAACAGTAAAATATATATCACTGCTAGTCTGCTATTTTTCATATTGACCAGGCTGTTGCATGCTAACTCAATAATAAATACACATTATTACTTGAGTAACTTAATCTGACGGATCGGATCACGTCGAGTGGCTGCGCCAGGAACGATCGGATCACACGAGACGAAGTCGAGTGTGATCCAGTAGTTCCTGGCGCAGCCACGAGACGTGATCCGACCAATCAGATCAAGTTACTCAAGTAATAATGTTTTTATTATATACCTACATAACACAACAAAACTCATTTCAGTTTTAGCTGTTAACTCACAAAAGTTGATACCATGTGGCGTGACGTTGCGATGCCGTTACGGTAGCAAATAACGTCGCGCCAAATGTTTGACGACGTCACATTATGTAAACATGTTACGACAGAGGCGAAAAATGCATTTATCGTGTTTAATTCCTTTCCTTTAATACGGAAAATAAATAAATAGCGGCTAATCGCCTAAACGTCAGATAGAAATGTGATTTTAGTGATTAATAATGCTATGGCTAAGATTGCGAGTCAGATTAAGAGTTCGCCGCCAGGTGCTGGCTTTTTATCTTGTGAGTTGGGTAAAACATGGAAGATGGTGATACGGAAAAATATCACCCGAGTAGCGTGATACAAGATTTTGTATTTTCGAGTCGGAAAAGTAGTTGTATCAGATGTATTTCATTGCAGGTATATAATGAAAAGACGTATACAATGTCATGCTGTCATACAGCCTAAAACACTAACAGTCTCAACATCATAGGCATAATCCCAATTTGCTAGGGAACTCATCTGCACAAAATAGGAACCTATTTAGTAAAGTTCATTGAAGACAACAATGCAAACCATTAGCAGAGTGGACCCAAGTCCTGTCTGAACAGAATTTTACATTACTGTATTAGTGCAATTTGAACTTATTGAGTTACGCTCGTCATAAGTCAACTATGCATCACCCTTCCCAGCTTGGACAAAAGACCAGTCTGACAAGAGTTATACATAAATACTAACCCTAAGGCTATAGAATACTCGTCTTTATTTGTCAATGACCACATTTTTCAAAATTTTCAAAAAGAAAAAATAGTAACAAAACAAGACATGCAATTAATTTAACATATTGAACAAAATATATACAAAAGTGCAACATTTAGGGAGGAGGGAGGGGGGGGAATTTTCTATGTCACCACTGCTCGAGTGTGCAATTTACATTCAACTGTAACGAAAGGCGCGAAATTAACCCTTAAGTAACCTCCGCTGGTTAATCATCCAATCAGCAATTTTGTAACAAAGCAAGGAATTAGTAAACCATAACACGAATCTACTTGGGGAATTTGAAATGCAAAAACCTGACTGAACCCCAGCAATCTTATAAGCGTTTAGATTGAATAATTAAGCATTTTAATAATTAAAATTTTACAATTATTCTGCCTTTCCTTATCACTAAAAATGAGCACAAGCGTTTCAATATAAATGATTTATTTTGACCTGTATGTAATAATAATATGTGGTGACAACAAATAGGAAATTAATCCTCAAGGCTTTACTAAGCAAAGTATCTAAGCGTAATGTCACATTTAATTTCCTACCCATCATTATGAACATGTTTGTTGGATGCTCAAAAGAGCCGTCTCATTGAGACGGTTATTTTAAGTACACATAACATATATTTTGGTTGAGAAATAAGATAATTAAGTTTGTCACGCATTCTTCACTAAATGCTTAATTCTTTTCAAATTTATAATTAATGTTTTACATTAATTTTCAACATACCGCCAAACCAAAGGCCAAAAAATAAATATAATAATGAATTAATCCTTCAAGAAGAAAATATATTTAAATAGATAAATAAACAACGACTTAAATAATAATAATAATAAAAATAACAAGAATTATAACTTCATGGCATCAGAGGTTTATTTAAATAAATACTTAAATCTAGCTTTATAGCTTCATCATATTTAAGCCTATATGTACCAATGAGAACTTATATGACTCCAGAGGATAAAGAACTTCTACAAAATTATTAAATGTTGCACTTGTACAAAGCAAGAACATTAAACTGAACAAAACAAGCCAATTTTAAGATCAGATCAATTAATTCCCTTGATTTAAATTTATGATGCTAGCCTAAATACTGCCAACATTTTGACTAATTTCAGAGAAAATCAATTCCAAATGTGAATTGTTACCTTTGTTCATCATCCCTGAATGTGAAAATGCCTTACGTAACTGCATTGGCTTTTGTGAAAATAAACTACGTTAACAGCAACTGATCTTAAAACCTTCTAAAAATAAAGCAAAGAAATTCAAATAATAACAAAAGAAATTCAAATGATAAGAAGCAAGAGGAAATTACATTACAAAACAGCTCCAAAAGAACTATCACAGATATTGATGTAAAAATATATATTACTCTATTTATAAAATATTTAACAGAAAGTAACAAGGCATACATGTCTAGTAATGCCAATTAGAATTCTGTGGTAAGCCCCAACAAAAGCTGTTCTGCAATGCAACCCCAAAACTCTTACCATCTCTATCATTCTTCACTTCAAATTTCAAGAATTTCAAGCCGAATAGCATTTCTTCTGCTCTTCAAGCTTATGCAAAGTAGAAATGACATCAAACTTCAACAATTCATGAGGTACAATTCTAAAAATAGAACTTATAGTTAGTCTACTGTTGAAATAACTCTCAAGAAAAAGCTTCTAAGCCTATTTGAACCTTCTGTGTTGAGGTGAAAACCTTGATCTGCTTTAGCAAAAAGGTACCTTTGATAGGTACCAAATTTAGATACAGCTTTATAAGAACAAATGAATTTGAATCCCATATCTATACTCATTATATGTTTCAGACAAGAATTAATTTCCTTGATAATATCATCAGTTGCAGAGTGGTCAACTGGTCGAGGTAGTATTGACGACACTAATATTGTTATGCCTGGCTTTTTCTTTCAAACAATTGCAATCAGATTGGCAAAGTCTGAAATTATACCGTTATATGCGATTCTGTGAGACATTTTGAATTTGACAAAATTGCCTATGTTGTTAGTACTAACATGAATAATGATATAGTCATACTTCTCTAAGGCCACCACATCTTTTGAGAATAACGCTGCCAGCTTTCCAATGGTGGCCCCACGGAAAGATATGACATCGACACCCTCAATATGATCTATATGCTGAATGATCGAATCTCCCACAACCAGAACCCTTCTGCACTCTGCAAAATAGGAAAAGAAACTAGTATTTTAGTTCTATACTAAAATATATAACTTAACAATAGATGTGTGGATTGCAAGTTCAATGTTAACTTATTTTGCTGCATCATCAGTTGTCATTCTTGATGTCAGATCTGCTAAATATATACAAAATAAGCCAATTGTTGATTTGAAGCCTGATAATTGATTAAAGTATAATGATCCAAGACCATTAAAATTATAAAATAAAAGTTAAGTACAACCTATGAACCAGAATCTAGCATAAGACAATATTTACCATATGTTCATAGCCAGGACTCAAATCAATCCATTTAAGTGTATAGCCTGATGAGGGACATAGCTATGACCACTCATTCACCCTAAATAGTTCTTATATCAATTATCAACAAGTACCTTTACAAACTTCCAATGAACATGTTGTACCTTAAGCTGTATTCTAGTTCAAATTATATACATCACCATTTGTGAAAAGTGATCTATGTGATAATACATAGCAACTCAGATAATAAATTCTTTTAACTGAGAGCTATCAGTATTACCCTCACCTGTATGGACAGTATGGTAGTGGGTATAACTCCAAATAAGTAAGCCCACATTGATGTCGGCTCTAATTATTTGGTTTTATATTTTCACATTGCTAAATGAGATTTATCTTTGTTGAACAAGTGTAATAAAAACATAAAAACACAATATTGGTTACTCCTCAAATTGGAAATTGTCTTCCCACTATTTGTATCCACCATTGTCTATAAACACTGAATTTTCACTGATAGACACATTGACTATTAGATAATATAAAGTTCATAGCACTGTCCACTATTGCAATGTTAGCAAAGAGCTAATAAGAGTGTTGAAGAAGATAATGCCTTAATTCGTTAGCCACTAATAATTTGTCTTTTAGGTCATAAGCCAAATACTGCCTGTAACAATCGGATTTTCAATCACCCACCATTTTTATTTTGTCAGAGGGAATTTTTGCTTGAAAGGCCAGTGTTGCCCCCCTCGCCTAAAACCATGGGTAGAAAAAGAACCTGGATCCAAACCAATTTCTTTAATACAATGTTTTAATTTTCTTAGAAAATGCATATATGTTAAAACTTTCCTATTCGGTAGAACAAATAAAGGTGAATCTTCAATTAATTTGATTTTATTACACATATTACGATATGCTTGCACAGGACATAAAATTGAATTTTTTATTTGTATTAATGGCAGATCTAAAATTCTTTCACCATACTGAATAGTTTTGGTCCATCTAAATCTTACTATTAAATACTCACCTTTGTCACTAACATCTCTTTTCATAAGACATTCTTTGTTCAAGATATCCGCTTGAGATGTTGGAACAAGATTAGATTTACGTGCCAAAAGAAAAAAGGCAAACAAAAATAAACACCAAAAGACCGTGTCACTATCATCTTCGAGATTTAAAACCGAACTAATTTGCAACAAAATCTCTGGAGTGATTGCCTCCGCCTTTTTAACACAATGCATTTTCACTCTAGTCAAACCTCTTAGAGAGAGATTTAACACAAAACTATTGATTTGTTCGACTGGAAAACCTAAAATTAAGTGCATAGTTTTGATGCCTGAAATATAATTTTTAATGGAATCAACTGATTTAAATGTCCTACTTAAAAATTGAGCATACAACTGCAGTATGTGTGTAGAAACAGGAAGACTTCGAAATCTAAAATACATACAAAAGAGAAGAAAAGATTCCCATTGTATAATCAATTTTTTTCTTGTTCCAGCAGCAAAAGCAGCTTTATTTGAGTACTTCAAATCTTCTTTTAAGACTTGCAAATGGTTTTCTGAAAATAAAGGCAAATATCTTCAACTCTTACCAAGTGTTCACGAAGTGAAAAAAGGAATCATCAACTAGCTCTTCAGTTAAATCAAATTCCTCAGTTAGCTCTAAGAATTTTTGCCGATGCCATTCACCCAAATGAAACCTTGAAAGGTGATCTGCTATGCGGTTGGACTGGCTATCTAAGTGTTGTAGCCTTATTTCAAATCGTAAATAGCAGCTATGTAGCAAATTTCATGTAAGCATTCCAGCAACACTGGATATTTCGCTTTACCATTATTGACTACCAAACAGGCAGAATTACTGTCTGAAAATACTATGATTCTCTTACCTCTAAAGTATCTACCCCAAAGCTTTAAGCAAATAATAAGAGCAATCATTTCTAAAGCTGTTATATGAAATTTGCTATTGCTAAATGAACTTGGAAATCTTGCATGATAAAAATGCCCAATCCAAAATCCACCACTAGCCTCCAAACAAGAATCACACGAAAAAATTTCATCTGGTTTTGACCACTCTTCCACTTGCATCATTGAAATACCATTGTAAACTGGTAAAAACTTACTCCACCATTGCAAATCTTTTTTGACCATTAGAGGAATTTTGTGCTCTTGAAGTGTGGACTTATATACTGAACGTAGCCAAATTAACATTCTGGAAACAAATATTCTGCTAGGTTTGACACAAGCTGCGACAAAGTGCAGTTTTCCCAATAGGGATTGAATTTCCTTCAATTAAGCAGACGATTTCAGCAACCAAATTTGAACTAAATCCAGAATTTCTCTAACTCTTTCAAGGGTAACTTCCAAAGTCATTGTGATGGTATTAAATAACACCCCTAAAAATACCATAATCTTACTAGGTGGTACTGCTTTATCTACAGATTCCCTGAAACCACATTTTTGTAAAACTGCTCCAAGACAAGAATAAGCAAAATGTGCCCTGTCTCTATTTTCTGCACCTACTAAATCATCTAAGTAGTTTAGAATTTGAACACCTAACTGGAACATAATGAATGAGACAGCATTGGTTACCCGCTGACAAATTTGACTACTAGATCTCATGCCCATACTAAGAACCGTGTCACAAAATATGTGTTTTTGCCAAGTAAAAGCTACAACATTGTAACTGCTAGGACAAATACTAATTTGTCTGAAAGCTTTTCTAAGATCCTTCTTAAAAAATAAACAGCCCCGCCCTTTCTCCTTTATCATCTGCACCAAATTGTCCACTCTTGGATAAATAACAGGCATATTTTCACCAAGGTAAACATCCTTGGGTATGAAATCATTGACATAGCCCCTTAGGATGACTTAAGTCTAAAATGATTCGCCGTTCAGAAACATCCTTTTTGGGTACAGTGTTTAATGGAGAAAGGATGAGGCTATTTGAAAAGGGATTGGATTTAAATGGCCCAATTAAAGATCCCATTTGACTTTCTTTCTTTATGTAAATATTTATATCTACTGGATAGTCCTCAGCCCCTTTATAATTTTTATGTTTCCAGATTTCTTTAGGTCTTTCCAAAGTGTTTTCATCTCCTGTAAAGCCAATTGGAAAACCATACAAAAAAGATCACAAACTTGTTTGTCTTTGTAATCTCTTAGCATCATTCTCATATAATCTACATTAACTTTGGTATTTATGGGAATTTTACAACATTCAAAATTGAACTTACCTGATTTTTTGACTAATTCATGTATTTGAACCTTCTCATTTATGCTTGATGGGGAGATATTTCTTACGGCATGACATACCTTACAGTTTTTTGAATGTTTACAAAAGTGCTCTGATTTATTCAGTTCTGGTTTATAAAAAAAATCTATGTCACCACTGCTCGAGTGTGCAATTTACATTCAACTGTAACGAAAGGCGCGAAATTACCCCTTAAGTAACCTCCGCTGGTTAATCATCCAATCAGCAATTTTGTAACAAAGCAAGGAATTAGTAAACCATAACACGAATCTACTTGGGGAATATGAAATGCAAAAACCTGACTGAACCCCAGTAATCTTATAAACGTTCAGATTGAATAATTAAGCATTTTAATAATTAAAATTTTACTATTTATTTTAGTGATACCATATACCGATGCCATCTTCAGTAAAAAGGAAGTGTTAAAGATTCTAAAAAAGCTAGCAGAGGAAGGAGATACACCTAACAAAGTGCCAAGGCCTCCTGCCAAGAGACCAGAGGGTAGCTATGGTAATTTCAAAGGTGTATATGACGGCGTCGGAAAGATGGACAACAAAGAGGAGAAAATATACAAGCTTAACTTTGACATTGACAAATAATAAAACTGTGGTCACTTTCAAGAGTGTTTTATCATCTGCTGTAATGTTTTAGAAGCAGCTTTGACAAACGGTGTGCATCCAGATCAGACTGCTCCTAGCAGTCTGATCTGGATCCACACCTGTTTGCCTCTACACTTACATTATTTAATAGTGTTAGCAAATAAATGCAGCAGACGCCGGAAGCAGACAACATTTTCGGATGCATTTTTGTCAGCGCTCTCATGGTTAACCCATATATACAGAATCGACTGTCTTATCTGTATCAATTGGACGAAGTCATTTCCACTTTAGGGTTGTTGCAAGTTTTGTTTTGTTTTTTTTTAAGTTTTATTCAAATCTTAATGGAACCTTCTGTAACCATGGAGACACTAATCAGACGCCACGTTATCTGGCGCCTGATCTTGGTCTACACTGTTTGCATAATTCCCATTAAAAACAAAGGCTATATAATATGCCAATATAACTATCGAACTTACATGTGAGTTGGAAGTACATGAAAAAAACTCAGAAAATCTAACAAAAAATTAACAGAGCCTGAGCTACTTATAAACCTTGAAGTTCGAAAAAAGTAAAGTCAATCTAATCCATTGGAAATGTATGTTATTTTGAGTTACAAATATATCACGTGTTATAATTTGCATTTCTTTTTTTTTGTCCCAAAGATCGTTTTTGGCGTAACAATAGTGCGGACCCCGAAAAAACACCACATTCAGAGATTATTCGTCATTTCGTCCGGGTCTTCACTGTTTGCAAAATAACCCGTTTAGGGCCTTCTGTATACAAAGCAACACTCATTATGAATAACTCCAACATTGTGATTTACCTACATAAGAACAAAATGCTAAAACTTCTATACACTTTTGCATTGCAAATTAAGGTGCATTTTTACCAGTACTTCAAAAAAATAAACTAACACGGTTGTTTAAAAGATAAACCGCTTAAAATACAGATTGATCAGTCACCTTTTACATTAACTGCATTGTTGAACGTGACCTGATAAACGGTGCCTATCTTATGGCATGTGCCTTTATCAGGTCATCATGACGTTGCACTTTTTGAATGACGTCGTCAATGACATTGAATCGACACGAAACAAGATAATGACATCATAATCGCTAGTTTGAAGAGTGAAACAATGGGTAAACTGATCAATAGAATACCAGGTTCGTGTCTTTGAATATCAAGTTTACCAGGCTCGGCTTCGAGATCGCATGTTGAAATTGTCGGGATTTGCTGAAATTTTCTCTTTTTCTACTACTGCTCCTATGGTTTCAGTTTTGGCCAACATTCCACATTATGCAACGTCATCATTAATATTGGGACCAAACATGTTTTTCTATTCATTAACATCTGCTGGACCCCGAGGGTGGCGTTGAAACCCGAGCCTGAAAGGCTAGGGTTTTAGCGACCCCCGAGGGGTCCAGCCGGTGTTAGTGTATCAGAAAACCATGTTTGATCGTTATTATTGCATAAAAAGTCATTTTGTCACTTGAAAACTTGGGAAAAACGCTTCGAAAAGTTCATTTTTGTATTACAATGGCGCGCAAAAGCATGAAGGATTCGAATGTTTTGAAAAAAAACTGTTCAAGAGCAATTCCTTACGTCATCCTAACGTCACTAAATTGCGTTCATTTCTATACACACGTTACTGTTGATGACGTCAATTTTTGTCACGGGTATGACGGCATTTAGTGCAAAAAATCTGCCACGGAATCTATATAATAAAAAGAAAATTCAAATTTGTTAAATGAATATGCCATTTATTTCATCTCGTGAAGCGAGAAAATACATGTATACGGCATTTCATTTGTGGCTTCGCCACTCATAAAAAATGTTCATTCAATGAAATAAACTGCATATTCATTCTAAAAATTTGAATATCCTCTATTTACTAAAGTATTATATTTCAACAGCTAAAACAAACAACGCCATTATATTTACATCTGGGGAATAACATAAGCTTCCAGCTTTCGTTCTAATCCTTTAACATTCTGTAACTTGTATAATTATATTCATACGTGTATCTTACCAAGTTGAAATAAAATATGCTTAAACTAAAATATGGTATTCATTTTCAGTGGTTCAATATTGCAGCTTCAGGTCAGTGACCAGGGCCCGGAAATACATAGTCTCCTTAGAGCTAAGGAAGATTTAAATATTAAGAAATGATTTTTCAGGATGCGAAAAAACCGTTTAAAGAGACTAGGTCTGTAACTAAGAACATTTTTCGAAAAAATTTCTTTTCT
Source organism: Loripinus fragilis (assembly GCA_964019695.1). Classification (NCBI taxonomy): domain Eukaryota; kingdom Metazoa; phylum Mollusca; class Bivalvia; order Lucinida; family Lucinidae; genus Loripinus; species Loripinus fragilis. Next base: position 56,986,090 of record OZ026514.1, read on the forward strand.
TTTTTAATCATTTGTATAAAATAGAATTAAGTTATGTTTTCACAATAAACATGTTCAGTACAGCTGAAAACTGCATGCAAAAGTGAATTATCTGATAAAAAACAGGTGTTTTCTCTTGCTTGTAATTATTTACGTCCCTCCAATAATTCTAGACAGTTGATTTTTAGCATAAATGCTGTTATTTTGATAGTGATAATTTGTTAAGATTTACGAAAATGGTAAAATGTTTACCTGAATTTGAGTATTTTACTGTATTCTTGAAAAATAGAAACTTTATTTCTAAAATTAGAAGATCTAAAAAGTTACAGACGACTAATTAAAATCAAAATAGTGTTACTTTTTCTAAAGATCACGATGATATCTTTGTCCACAAATATCACATCGACCCAGGCAATTTATTTAGCATTTAATATGTTATGTTGAAATATCAATACTTAACTTAAGTCTTGCTTAACTTTAAGGAGGCATTGTAATTCCAGGCCCAGGACTTTAGTTAAGAGTGCGTAACGAAAATTTAATTTTCTTATTTCTCAACCAAAAATATGTTGCGGGTACTCAAAAGAACCGTCTCAATGAGACGGTTCTTTTGAGCACCCAAACATATGTTGAAATTAATGGGTAAGGAAATATTTACAACTTTACGCTAAAAGTTTTGTTTAACTGAACCTGTGGGTCAGTCACTTAAATGTTTACAACAGAGTGAAATGTACAAAATATGAAATCTTTGCAAATTGAAATGAAAGCATGAAAATTGTTCTAGCTTCGAGGTTATAAAACTTTTTTATGCTCAACTCAGCTGAGCACGAAATTTCAACTGCTCAGCAAAACTAAAACGCTGAAAAAGTAGATTTTCCTTGCTTTGAAACGCTCGGATGGTGTATTTGCGATGTTAATAAATGTTAATATGCCAACAAGTTTTGGCATTTTAACATTTATGAGTAGGATAAACTTCATGAGCATGAAAATTTTTATAACCTCGAGGCCAGGTCATAAATTTCAAAATGTGAACAATTGGTGGTATTTTTAAATTCATTACCTGCACTAATGACAGTGTCTACTATAAAAAAGCTGCTGGTTTCATCTGAGAGGGTTCATAATAATTGTGAATTGCCTGTGGGGATTTACAATATTAGTGAATGCTTGGTTTGGATAAGACACAGGTGTTCAGCCAGGTGCGGTGTTGACATCTGTGATTGACATGTTTATGTTTTTATAGGGAATTCTGACACCAGTTTGTTATTGTTTCTCAAATGTCATATTAATTAGCCTGTCAATTCTGATGGGATGTTTTAACACTTTCAAAAGGTCATGATGACAGATGTTGCTAAGTTTAGTAAAATTACATAAGCCCAATTAATAGATCATGTCAATTCTGACATTGATTGGCAGGATTGCGCAATACATTTGATCATATGACGTTTGGAAAATTTCGCAACTGGTGTGACTATGAGTTACTTTGTATCTTATGATTGATTGAAATAAATGGAAGCTTACCTATGTCGAGGGTGCTTTGTAGTAAACTTGAAAATGATTGGTTAGTGATGATATCATTAGGTGGCGCTGTGGTCAGCTTCTATCATGTGACTTCATGGTATATAAGATAAGACCCAGTATCAGAGCTTTAGACTTGGGTTAGACTTTGTAGATTTTGGAACTTTGGGTTATAGATAGTTTCTAGAAGTATTTTAGTTGGACTTAAGAAGATTTAATAAAATTATAAAATTGTGAAAGTTGTTGCTAAAATTTACTAGACTTAGAAATTCTAAAGAGACTTTGAAAACACAACGCGAACTTGAAGATAAGAATGAACTACTACGTTACACTACTGTTCTGGGCAAGAACAGTAAGAACATTATCATTGTGATAAAATGCCATATTGATGCAAGTTGAGCATAAAAAAGTTTTATAACCTTCAGGGCCAGACCTGTTCATTCAGCACGTCTTAGGTAATGATATTTTTGTTTGTTTGTTTGTTTATGTTTGATGCTTTACGTCCCTGCCATACTTTTATCAGTCGATGCACAACGTTTTCATATCTTCCTGCGTTGAACCAGTTTTCAGCAGAGGATAAAGTGTCTTACTCAAGGTCACAATACAGTGCCTCTGGTGAGTCTCGAACTAGCGACCCCTCGATCTCAAGTCTAACACTCTACCACTGAGCCCCTGCATATTAGATTTAGTTGGGGGATTAGCTAGCCTAAAGTTCAAACTACGCACTTGTGGAATAGGCTGAATGTATTCAAAAAGGGAACCTATACAAACAGCGTAGACTCAGATGAGACGCATCTAAACGCGGCGTCTCATCAGGGTCTGTGCTGTTTGCCAAGATACACACACACTTGGAAATAGTTTATTATAAAATTCGTATATGATCAGGTGGTTAGTTGGTGATCAATCATCAAAAGGTGCCTATAAGGACTATCACATATTCTGTCAAAAACAGGACTCAGAGAGATTAATATTGCCTTTACACATATAACACCAAGAATCCATCTAATCAGAAATGTATTAGAACCTTCCCATATTTTGGTTCAAATGTGTACATGTACGCACTTGCGTATTTTGCATATATGTAGCTACGCCCCTGATAGTTTATCAGTATCACATACTACGGTGTATATAGAAACATCGTAGATGCTGGTCAGCTGAATCCACAATAAGTATTTTTTGTTTGATTTTTTACGCCAGTCAACAGCTATGGTCAGGTCAGGACGGTAAGTTTACCTAACTACACTTTTTTCCGGGGCAAGTTTGACTGAGCCAGTACTTCGTGCACAAACTTTCGCTTCTAACTGACAACAACTCTTCTTGAATCAGCGGAAGGGAGGAGAATGACCGTAAAAATTAATTCATGATCAATCTCCACGAAAGTATAGGATCGGATAAGGGTCGAACTTGAGACCCCTGGATCTGCAGTCAGACACGTATCGTTACCGACTGCGCTACTGGTATTCTATTTATCAGTTTACCAAATGATTCACTCTTCAAACCAGCGATTATGACGTAATTTTTGATTTTTGTATTGATTCAGCGTCATTAGCGACGGGCAACGTCATCATGACCTGATAAAGCACATGCCGTGAGATAGACAACGTTTATCAGGCAACGTGCAACAATGCAGTTTATATGAGAGGTCACTTACTGGTGTTGAGAGAGGGAGAGAGAAAACGACGCTAACCAATGTATAAATTATTATATTGTATCATGACTTTGCCGCTTTTCCTTTTATCTAAGCTGTTCAATAATTTCCACAAGACCCTGTCAAGGGTGGTGTTTGTAATTGACTCGAATATCTGATGAATAAATTAAAAAGTGATTGTTTTATTGGTCATGATTCAAGAATTTTATTGTTCAAATACTCGTGAATATATAAATATTTCCTCCTGTAGCAGGAAACTCGTCTTCGACTCATCCCGCCTACAAGAGGGAATATTTGTATATTGTACAATAAAGCTAACTTATTTGTCCACATTAAACCAAACATACTTTTTTCTTACAAATGAACTAAACATTTTGGCGATGCCCGAAACATGCAACACACATTGACAGAAAATATAATGATTGAGCACCGAAATGCGGTTGGTTATGTAAATGCCTCGCTACTACAGCCGAACAGGTGCGAGACACCATGGCGATTTTAGCAGAGGCCTCGCGTCGAAAATTGTAGCTATGTTTTTATGAAGCACTTGAATTTTTGAGGTAAAGTTACAAAGTAAGTCGATAGTATGAATTTATAGTCCCCTCATTTAAATTATATTACAGGAAAACCAAACGCAGTACCTTCAAACTATTGGAATTTTTAATGCTCGGTACCATGGCTTGTAATCTAGGAGTGTGGCACTTCCCAGGCATACGCGATCGTTTCCAACAGTAAACTAAGGAATTAAGCGGAATCTGGCGTCATGGTGATTTAATCAAATAAATATACATGTACATACTTGTTCAGCATTACATGTATAATATGATATTAACGTGATATCTTTCTTCATTTCTGGGAAAACTAAATTGAAGCTTGACACATCATAAACAATTATTGACTTCAATGAGGTAGACAAGTATTTATCTATCCGAAAAAGTGATATTCACCGAGGCTTGGAGGGTGACGTGAATATCATTTTAAGGGTAAATAAATCCTTTTATTACATAAACTATAAATAAACATCTCCTGATTGGCCCAGATGCATATCCATCCACTCGAGTAAATACGTCTATTCGACTGGTCATTTCGTGCTTCACGACCATATGATGAATCCATCTCTGTTGCACATTTCCACATTGTATCATCTGTGTTGCACATTTTTTTTTTTACATTTTAAAGCACATTGTGTAAAGAGTGTATCTACAAGCATAAAGAAAATAATCATAAATGTACTTAAAAAGTCGTGAAGCACGAAATGACCAGTCGAATAGGCGTTATATAACTACATGTCGCATGGGATGTGGATTTTCCCCATTCAATATTAGTTACTAAAAATAGAGTTCAATGAAAGTTTCCATAACAGGTGTGCTTTCAGCACGAAACTTGCATGATTTGCTGTAAATACTTATTTCAGTGAGTGACAGCAGCATGAAATTCACAAGATTTGGTGTTTCATCATATACATGTAATTCAGACTTTGCTGTTGAATATAGTAATTAGTAGAACTAATGAATTCTTCCTTTTGGATTGATGCAATAAACTTGGAAAGGTCCATTGTATAATTCAAGGGGTCACAGGTTATAATTTCTAAATAAAATTGCAGTTTTTTTCTTTGATGATCCTTTTTGTCTTAGCAAACAGTGTAGACCCTGATGAAATGCCACATTATGCGGCATTTAATCTTGGTCTTCTCTGTCTGCAGTTGTAATTACAAATAAAATATGCATTCATTCTTGTATTAACTGAATGAAATCAGTTAGTCATCATGTAAAAAAATTCAAGACTGTCCAAGACATAGTCCATTGCCAAGATTTTGTTGTTGTTGCTTTTTTATTGAGAAATTATCTAATAAAACAATTGATGACTATTGAGGCATTGGACATGATGTGATGTCGACCGCCTCAGTCAATATTGGTATTCTCAGGTCGACATCACATCATGTCCAATGCCTCAATAGTCAATAATTGTAGATAATGTCTAACGAAATAGAAGTCAATAGCTGTTTTGTTACATGACTTTCCAGCTGTGAATGATAAGTTTCTACTTTCACTTTAATTTGTACCTATATTTGTATTGTTAAAGTCTGTTTCTCACAAGTTTTAGCAACTGTTTTTAAAATATTTAATGTAATATTTTGCATTTTGAAATGTATATAAATATTCTGAATGCAGAATGTAAATCATCAAGCACTCTTTATACATTTTGTTTATTCAAACAAAGACAAATGAACAAACAAGACAAAATTGTTGTTAAAATTCATTAAGCAGTCTTTAATTTACCTGTTGTAATAATAATAATGATAATAATAATAATAATAATAATAATGATAATAATAATAATAATAGACTTTATTTAAAGAGGGTAACACATTTAGTAACAAAACTAATCTTCCATGAGGCCCTCTAATAAATACATATATACAGTTTTACATAGTGTCTGAAGATGGTAAAGCAAAAGCTGATCCAAAATAGTTTTGAAAGTAGCATGCTCCTTAAGAGCGTTGTATGGTTGTTCTTGTTTGATGCAAATTGAGATGCTTACTCTCTCAGACTCTGAGGTTTTACTTTGCTTAACTACACAACAGATATCTGATGATTTTGTATTGTAGATTCAAAGTCAAGTGAGAACTGATAGCAACAGTACATTTAACACCTATATAGTCAATAGATGTAATCTATTTATTAAATCCATCAAGGTATAATCCAGAAAGTTACTTTGGGTCATCTCACTTATCTTTGAATTGACAATAGAACAAACAATGCAATATACATATTATGTACATGAAAAAAAACAGAAACAGAAAAGCATGTCAATTTCATACAGCCCATTCTAATCACATACTCATCATGCTATTATAGCTCTCCAGAGGGTGATATAATAAAAGTGTAAAATATGTCAACCTCTGGAAACTAGTTTGGGCTGGTTTTTATCCTATATCAACCTGTATGCAACTTTAGACCAGTTTTCAAGTGGACATATAGATTTATGAAGACAAATTTTGCCAATCAGGAGATTCTATCCAGTCATATAACAAAGTAAATTGTTTACTATCGGATGATTTACTTAAAAATTCTAGCCATTATTTAATAGAAAGAACCCTTTATCTCACAGCTTTTGGGCGGCGTTTTAACCCTTTAAGCGCCAATATCAACAAAGTTGGCTACTTTGTCGGCTGCTGAAATGTTATAGAAGCCTCGACGACAGACAGTGTAGACCCATATCAGACTGGCCATGTAGGAGCAGTATGATCTGGGTCTATACTGTTTGTAGCTAAACTTACATTTATTTTATTCAATAATGTTAGAAAACATATACAGCGGACGACTTAAGCAGACGTATTTTCGGATACAATTTTGCGAATTGGTTCATAACGGTATTTCCCTTACACGAGCACTGTGCGCATCACTCTATCAAAAGTGTTCACTATTTTTGACACAAAGTAGGTAGAGAGGTCAGATTAATTCTTTAGAAGCCGCCTTAACATGATCTACACTTATTCTGACTAAAAAATGTAAGGACGGCAGATGACATCTAAAGAAGCAGCTATCAGAATCTACACTTCTTCTTATCCACACGATGAATATATCAAAGACACGCACAGTGAATCTAGCAAATACATTTAAACATAAGTTTTGATAATTCTAGTTTGATGAAACATTCGCGAAAATGTACAAAATATAAAACCTGTGTAGACATTACAAAAGTTTCATACTGTGTACATTCTACTGGGTTATACGCATTTTAATTGAAATAGCAATTCTTGATAGGCTTGAAAATAAATTGAAACAACAGCTCAACAATTTCTCAGAAAAAAATTGTATGCATTTTATGAGAGCATGTGTGCTTTTTAGTTTCAGTGTAGTAATAATAACCATATTTATCGGTTGTACGTTAGGAGGTCTAACCTTCCCAAATTACACCACCGGTCATTTATTATTCAGCTATCTGACGAAAATTCAAAACTCTAGAGCAGCATGTAAGATATATATCAGACAAAAAGTATTGACAAAACATTTAGATGCATTGTGTTAGACATCTGTCGAACCAAACATCTAGATACATCTTTTAAGACATCTTTCAGACCAAACTTATCACCAAACATCTAGACACATCTTGTACGACATCTCTCAGACCAAACTTATCACCAAACATCTAGATACGTCTTGCATGACGTCTATCAAACCAACTTTATCCTCACACATCTAGGCACATCTTGTAAAAGTAAGAAAGGGGGCAAATATTAGAAATCGATACAATCAAGCACCACATCTGACCCAGGATACCAATGGGAAAGTGACAACTTTACAATTCGACATCACAAACGAGAGATATTTATCAAACCAAACGTATCACCAAACAGCTAGATACATCTTATACGACATCTATCAAACCATACTTATCATCAAACATCTACATACATTGTGTAAGACATCTTTCAGAACAAACTTGTCCCAAAACATATAGATACATCTCATAATACACCTATCAGACCCAACTTGTTTCAAAATATCTAAACACATCTTTTAAGACATTTATCAGATCAAATGTATCGCCAAACATCTAGATGCATCTTGTAAGACATCTCTCAAACCAAACTTATCACCAAACATCGAGATACATCTTGTTAGACATGTATCAAACATAACTTATCACCAAATATCTAGATATATTTTGTAAGACATCTATCAAACATTGCTTACCATCAAATATCGAGATACATCTTGTAAGACATATGTCAAAGAAAGTAAGGGTGCAAAGATCAGGAATCGATACAATCAAGTACCACACCTGACCCAGGATACTAATGGGAAAGTGACAAACTCACAATTAGACATCACAAACGAGAGCCAAGAGGTCAGCCCTTTCCCAGCAGGTGACCACAAAGCACATATAAACAGACGCGCACAAAGACATAGCAAACACAAGACAGAACAAAACATAAAAGATCCACAAAAGAAGTACCGCCTTGTAACGGTCAGTTAAATATTTTACTGGAGGGCTTAAACCGGTTTTACAGAGCACCAACCTCACCCTTAATTCAGATGTGGATCAAGACACATAGATATTTGGTTTGCATGAAAAAAAACTAAATTATCAATGCAGCATCTCCTAAAACATATACTTAAGGAATAAAGAAACGCAACAAACACTTCTAGTCGTTGTAAACATACAATATGATGCAAGTTTTTAGTGCAAATGATATTTATCAATAGGAGCAGAATGTGTCCGTCAAATTACAACAGGTTCAACCTTATTATCGATTACGTAATCATTTTTGTATGCGCGTAACCAGCCTGACCCCCCTTAGTAAACTGCTGAAACAGGGTCAATAAAAGCAAGGTTTGAATCAACCATCGGTTTTGTGTTTTGAAAAGTCTTGGCATAGATTGTGGATCAAGAAAATGATCAAATGGCGACGTTTCTGTAGGATTCTGAAACGGCTTAACGCCATTAACGTCAACTCTGAATGCTGCGTGAAACGCGTAAACTTTCTTTTCTGCTTGAGATTTATTCACCACAAGGACGTTTTGTTCAAGGTTTATGAAATGAGATCTTCAGACGTTAAAAAACCTCAATTCTGACGTCAAAATTCGATATCCTACGTTTTAATGGTTTCCATGATGTGTACGTGTTTTTCTAATGATAAAATGGTCCAGTGACAAAGTTTAGGTTGCAGTTAACAAGTTTGGTGTTCACTCTCGGCATGTAGTCAGATGTTTTCTCTTGCATTATGCCGTGTTTTGCTTGGCCAACGTCAATATAAACACCTTACCAGCGTATTTCTATGGTATCTGAAAAGTCACCTTTTCCCAAGAAAGCATGTTCTGATTTCTCTAAGTTTATCTTATCCTGTATATTCACCAGCGACCTAAACCCGACGGCTCTAAGTGACGTTTATCGTTTGTTCACTACAATTGTGTATCTTGCCATTCAAGTAGCGTGTTTTGACGCAATATTTGAGTGCATTGCGAATATGATCGGACGTTTATTTAATTTGCACATTGTCAAGTCGACGCCAAATAACCAAACAAGGAAAAGACGGAGTTTCTTGATCTTTATTCTGACGTTAAAGTCACATTTCACGTTTTCATATGTTTGCATCTTGTAGCGTTAAATGAGCTCGTTAAAATGACGTTTTGGTATTTCATCACATGCTATAAATACTCAATAAGAAATTTTCAAAAGAGATTTCACCAAACCGTCATTTAAACACGCACAAATTATATTTTTATCTGATGCGTTTCTTTATTCCTTAAGTATATAAATCAAGATATAACAAGGAGATAAAGCAAAGATAAGGACTCAACAGTAAATAAAACTGGATACCAGAGCAAAGAAATCCAACAGGTAAACCCCGGTGGACCCGACAAACAGCCAAAGCATCAGGCCCATACCATCTCATCAATAGATAAGTCTTTAAGTCGGAACCATCATAGAGTCTGAAGTCCGACCCACCAGCGTGCAATTAAAGAGGAAAGCAAAAGTGCCAACCGTGATTGGGTTGACCACAAGCATGCAGTCTGTTGCAATACATTAGTGTTATAGCCAATCATTTTATAATGGGAAATTATTTTAAACCAAACTTACCACCAATCACCTAGATACATCTTGTTAGACATCTATCGAACCAAACTTATCCCCAAACATCGAGATACATTTGTTAGACATCTATCAAACATAGCTTATCATCAAACATCTAGATACATCTTGTAAGACATCTATCAAACATAGCTTATCATCAAACATCTAGATACATCTTGTAAGACATCTATCAAACATAAATTACCACTAAATATTGAGATACATCTTGTAAGACATCTATCAAACCAAACTTACCACCAAGCATCTAGATACATCTTGTAAGACATCTATCAAACCAAACTTACCACCAAGCATCTAGATACATCTTGTAAGACATCTATCAAACCAAACTTACCACCAAGCATCTAGATACATCTTGTAAGACATCTATCAAACCAAACTTATCCCCAAACATCTAAATACATCTTGTAAGACATCTATCAAACATAAATTACCACTAAATATTGAGATACATCTTGTAAGACATCTATCAAACATAAATTACCACTAAATATTGAGATACATCTTGTAAGACATCTATCAAACCAAACTTACCACCAAGCATCTAGATACATCTTGTAAGACATCTATCAAACCAAACTTACCACCAAGCATCTAGATACATCTTGTAAGACATCTATCAAACCAAACTTACCACCAAGCATCTAGATACATCTTGTAAGACATCTATCAAACCAAACTTACCACCAAGCATCTAGATACATCTTGTAAGACATCTATCAAACCAAACTTATCCCCAAACATCTAAATACATCTTGTAAGACATCTATCAAACCAAACTTATCCCGGATCATCACTATACATCTCGTAAGACATATCTCAGACAAAAATTATCCCCGATCATCTTGATACATCTAGTGAGACATCTAGCAGAACAAGTTCGTTCTCAAATATCTTGATTATTACCAGACTAACATTATCCCCAAAACAAATAGATTAATCTTGCAAGAAATCTATATCAAACCAAACGTATTCCAAAACATTAAGATACATCTTGGTTGTCACCTATCAGGTCAGTGTTATCCCCCAAAATCACATTATACCTTGTTAGACGTCTGTCAGATCAAAATCATCCCACACTATTTAAATACACCTTGCAAGAAATCTATCAGACCAAAAATTATCCCCAAATACATGATATTTCTTGCAAGACATCTATCAGACATATATCAGGCAAAACCTATCCCCAAACGTCTAAATACATCTCCAAAGATCTAGATACATCTTACAAAGAAATCTATCAGATCAAAATAGTCATCAAACATCTAGATACATCTTGTAAGACATCTATCAGGCCAAACTTATCCTCAAACACCAGGCTACATATTGTAAGACATCTATCTGGCCAAACTTATCCTCAAACATCAGGCTGCATATTGAAAGACTTCTATCTGAGAAAACCTATCCAAAACATCTAGATACATCTTGTAAAACATCTATCAGACCCAACTTATCCCAGAACATCTAGATACACCGTGTAATACATCTATCAGATCAAGCTTATACTCAAACTCATACTCATTACTTTGTGTCCATTCTAGTATTGCGGTCATCTTGAGAAGGGCTAATTGCTTATGTGTTGTTACTGTAAATGCTATGTGGCTCTTCCTCACGATGCCAATGGTTGGTCTACAGTGTGTGATGTGGTATTTCCTGATCCTACTCACTTAATTTTTTATCAGCCTACATATTGTAAGACATCTATCAGACCAATCCAATCCCAAAACATCTAGATTCATATTGTAAGACATCTATCAAACCAAATTTAATCCTAAAACATCTAGATGTATCTTGTAAGACATCTATCAGACCAAATTAAATTCCAAAACATCTAGATGTATCTTGTAAGACATTCATCAGACCATATTTATCCTAAAACATAGAGAAATATATCTTACCGTAACCTTTTCCTAACATCTAGAAACTTCTTAGAAGCCAGGTATCAGATCAAACTATACCCAAATATTAAGATCGGCTTAGAGATATCGCACTCAATATATCTCCAAAAATCTAGATCGTTTAACAGATAAATGTCAGATCAAAACTACCCTCAGAAAAAATAGACAAACCGAGCTCTTTATGACAAATGGTAGCTTAATGAAGGTCGAAAGTATTGCAGAATGCTCCCCTTGGAGCATTCTGCAATACTTTTGAACAGCATTAAGCAATAATGGGTATCGAAAACCAATTTTTGGTCTTCTTTTTGAGTGGCCGCTTAAGACAGGTTTTAATCCTACCTTCCTGATAGAATTAATAAACGAGTGATTTATCGATTCGCGTTAGTGAAGTGTGCGCGATAGTGTTTTACTTAGCAATTGTAAACAAAATATATTACGTCACTGTTACTCTTGGTTGGTTTTGGGGTTGTCTGCGGTTTGTGTTTGTGGTATTTCCTGATCATACTCACTTACTATTTTAACTGTACTGCGTTACAAAACAAGGACCAGGCAAAAAACACCAATAATGGGAGCAACAATAACTAACAATTAATTAACTATAACAGAATCAGCGCCTTAGAACGGACAGCAGCAAACTTTAAGGTAACCGGGGGGAGGGGGCTTAAAATATACATAATACCATCCAAATCTTTACTATAGATAATGCAGTTGTTAAAACATTTAAATTGTTTAGCTAACGTTGAGCTTCCTAACTTATGCAATATTTCATCATAGGGAATAACTAAATCAAATTAGCATACCGTGATGAAACAAAGAAAAGGGCTCTCAACTCACAATTAAGCTAAAGAAGATCCCTAGTTGAGTCATGGTTTGCACAGTCAAAAATAAGTACCAGGCACTGCCCCACCAATGAATGTTTTAGGTCAGGGTCGGATATCTTTACACAATTATCTGCAAATATCAAGACAGACATCAGCTAAATTCTATCGCGTATAATAATTGGGCCTCGTCGCGACAACACCTGTTTTCGGGGGTTTCCGACAAAACCAGACTGAAACAAGCAGCCTCAGCTGCAGAGACTGGCTAGAAAATTGAAATTTCGCTTGTAGCAAATCAACATATGATACGTTCACAAGGACGCGGATGCGCAGGCTGGTTTGCGCCTTGGTTGTTCGCCAGGCCCCGAAGACAGGTTTTCTTGCGTCGAAGTTCATATATTTAAGACTGAAAACAAGTCAAGCCTATCCCAATAACTTACTGTCCTGCCTGCCAAGAGTGACAGTGGCGTCATGCTTTGTTTACAAAGTTACCAGGGACTTTTATAGTAGTTTCAAAGATGCATAGCAATGAGGCAATCCCATTTTTCTTATAAACAGGTAAAACATGACTATTTACTGCTACGCTCATATGCAGTTATACATCTACACAACGCTTTGGGCGTGACTGTAACGGTAAATGCATTAAATAAATCGAGGGTCATTACGTAGAGGTCGTGGTAGAAGTATAGCTGTGGTAGGTTCAATATAATTGTAAATAGAGACTACCTGCACGCCCACAATCAAGGTGAACTCGACAGTGTTTGTTTACAACAATTATCATCTATCTTTGAAACTACTATACTGTTCTTTCACGATATCTTGGCTCAAAGAAACTTACCATTACATCAATACAACAGTGACCTATATAAGAGTGACTAGAAACTCCAATGAAATACAATTACGCAACTCAAATAACACTGTCGGGTACCTTACACAGGTATACTTCCACAAAACGCTTTGAAGCGCGACTGTAACGGTAAATGCATTGAGTGAATCGAGGGTCATTACTTAGAGGTCGTGGTACTACTGTAAATGAGGGAAATTCGATATCATTTATCTACACGATTGGCTTTTACCGCTGTTTTGGAATACACAGCGTAATTTCTCTATTGTTTAGCTAAGCTTTTAACACCTTATAAACACCGAAATTATATAATAACGATAATTATGAATCATTGGACATCTTAGGTTATGAATATTGATAAATCGAGGCACAGACATAGCCATGTCTGAAGCTTTATTCGTCAGAGTGAAAGAGGTATTTTTGAAGCCAATTTTGCCGATTTCCGCAGCTTTCTTAAAATCGGCCGATATCAACACGGTCATAACTCAATAGGATAAGTTTTTACATTGCAGAAATATAGTATTTAGCAATATTTCACATATATTTTTTCGATTGTTATTAACATTATGTACCAATAAGCGTTATTTACGACGAAGTACGCTCTTAAATGTACCTATAAATGCAGCGGTCTCACAAGCTGCATCGCCGTTTTAAGTGTGTACGATAAAAGGCGCACCAGGCGTAAGTCACGTGACACATGCCACGACATACCTATATGGCTGAAAAATGAAGTGTCCAGTCACTCTTATATAGGTCACTGAATACAGGTAGCATCTTCTTCATGTTCTTATATAAATAGGGTATTAAGCTATAAATACGTGCTGCATTTTCCAATCAAGCTGTGTGGTGTAGAGGATAATGTGGAGAACTATCAATCCTATTTGATTTTGTTTTGCGGGTATGGTGTTTGAGTCCTATGAAATCCATTTTTTTTGCTTGCGGCGCTCTCGCCGCAAGCATTTCTGTCGGAATAGTGATACCCTCTACCTGGTTTGTCTATTTTTATAAACAAACTGTTAGCATAACGGTCGTTGTTCTGTCAAAGGTGATAAAAACCGGGACTACCGCGGAAAATTGAATAGAATAGAATACGAGTTGCACCTCGCTCTTAGACGTGTATCTAGCGATTTTCATTCAGTTTTTTTGCGATTTTCACACAGTTTTTCAGCGCATCCCATAAATCTGAAAGGACAAGTTGTATTTTTATATTTTTCAAAGACTTATTCATATTTTCAAGGATTATTTTACAAAATTCCAGGACAATTCCAGGACAAAAGGCACTTTTTTCCAGGACCAAGACCAAATTTTTCCAGATCTGTGCGAGCCTGTAAGAGCATGTCTCATATTATATGCCATATTAACCCCCAAATTCAATTTGTGGATATATGTTGTGGTCATGGAATGTCGCTCACTGTTTTCATCCACTGTGACCTTGATCTCAGGAGTCAGTTCTTGAAAAAATGCCCCCACAGCAGATCGCCTATTTTATTTATGGTAGCATTCCATATTTGGTATGTAGATACATCTTGGACCCTGGAGAGTCACCAAATGTTTCCAGGTCACTGTGACCTTGACCTCTGGTTTCTGTTCTAGCAAGGTCGAGCTCAGAGCTTATCTGTATTTAATTTGAGGTAGGAATCCTAATTTTGGTGTGAGGATACATTTTGGGATCATGGCGTGTCGCATACACTTCTGGGTCAATTTGACATGTAGCTTGTACATAAGCATGTATAAAAACACTGCAGATTTAGTTTTATAACTTTATTAATCATGCCACGATTGTCCAAACATGAACCATCTGGCACAATTGGAATGATATTGGCCCACTTCGAATCGAACTAAAGTTCCTACTAAAGATCTTACGCAATAGATGTTTGTGTACGTTTACACCTAAATGGCTATAGTTGCTCCCTGTTAATTAGTTGTCAAGTAAACAAAGTGAATAGCCCTGTATGCCCCACCTCAATTCTTCATCATAGACAAAAAGGGTGTGAATACACTACACAGACTACTCTAATTAACAATTACGAATAAGAGGGACCGCAAATAGAACACATCAAGGATTTATTTTGTAAAATAAAACATTTTGACGCTATTGATAGATCTTGAACCCATCTTGCTAGATAGGTCTAGAGGAGGGAACCAGATAAGCTACTTTAGTAGCTGTGCTCTGACCCACCATTGATCTTTAGTAGGTTCATGACGTCACTATAGTAGCAACTATCGATGTTCGAATTGAAAATTAGTTACTATAGTAGGAACTAAACTTCGATTCGAAGTGGGCCATTATAATTGCCATCAGTAATCTATATAGAATTGCTACCAGTCTGATAATAAAAGAGGTCATTAATACACGTAAAATATTGTAATAATATTTCTTTCTTTTCCAAATGGTTATGTTCATTACTCTATAAATGTAATTGTCTGCAGTAGAGTTGTATGATTATCAGAACTTAGCATCAGCATATAGACTAGCAACAAATTAGAAATATGTTTATATGGGAAACATGAAATGACTATTTGAAAAGTTCTAGGCCTTTGGGAAAGGCGATCAACTAAACAGCCCTCAGAGATCGTTATCAGGCTACAGGGACAGTTAAATATTGAGGCAGGTCTGGTTAACCAAAAATGACGACCTGACGTTAAGACGGCAACTTACGTCAAGTGTATCAACGATATTTGCATCGAAGATATCCGTTCTGGCTGGCTAACGTCAGTTCCAGACAAATAATAGGGCTTCGAGGGTAATTTGTATCCAGGTTTTTAATAAAAATAATTTGAAACAATTACTTTAAATCACGTCTGATTCTAAGACAAATTTCAATTTGCAACTTTTGAATCTAAGGGTATTGCTATTCGATAGACTGTTGTCCTAACATTATTTATATTTTGGCATGAAATTAAAAACATGTTTTGCTGACGTGTTGATGTTCATTGTTGCCAAAACCAAAACAAATTAATATATTGAAATTAGTAAAATTTTATTAATTTCATTTTTTTTGCGTTTTTAAAGTCCTTCAGTGTACCTTACTAGGTGCCGCTTTAGATAACTGTTTGTGTTTTTCTTTTTCCAAAAGAGTATCTTACCCACCGACTCAATAACTATTGTTAATGTTCGTCTATGACGTGGTTTTAGTGCAGTGTAAACAATAACCAAATTTGGAGGTGTTCCCAACAAGGTGCGCATGCTGTTTTTCAACTAGGCAAGTTCCCTTTAAAAAGGAAAATTTATTTTCGTTTTGTCATTCGTATCTTGATCTTTCTCATGTTTTTCATGTTCAAATATGATTTAACTCACATTTTTAACTGCGCATACTTCTCGTAGCTATACAAGGATATTCGATCGCAATCCAGACAAATTGCTGCCACGGACCCTATATTGGATCCGTGTTGCTGCACATCTTATTGTAAAAGTACGCGAAGAAGATGCCATGAAAGATGCACTATTTGCACCATTGTCAAATTATAGAGAGGGAGCCAGCAAGCTGACTGGCATATCAAACAAAGCGATATAGCGCATCAAAGCTGAGCCGGAGAAGGGGATCCTTGCGCCTCGGAAGCCATGAAGCGACAGGATGGAGCTTGGCGACTTTGACAAGTATGAAATATGTATAAATTGTAAAATCACACACACAAACAAGACAACAAACTATATATATTTTTTAAAAAATCTTTCATTTGGGTTTCGAACCACTATCTCCTTATTACTCTTCAAAAAGATATAACCATTGTGCGTGTGCATCCTACCAACTGAGCCACGAAAATTCAATTGTGATATAAACTGTTTTGTTATATGATTATACCACTAATGTGTATCAAACCACATGTTCCCCCTTTTTTCAATAGCTCAGTCCACCGTTAACGGTATCATTGAGCCAAGATATCGTGAATGAACAGTAATCGATATATCAACTGTGTATTAATCCTATCCACATAATAGGATTAATGCACAAGTGATCTATCGATTCGCGTTAGCTCAAGTGGAGTGTGCAAGTTAATGTTTTACTTATCAATTGTAATCAAACTATTACGTCACTGTCACTCTTGGTTGGCACGACAGTAGATCTGTTTTACTGTTAAAAATGTTCCAAATTGTTCTAAAAACGAAAAGCTCTCATGTTATTGTCTGATAATGATAAACACGGTACGTCAAGCGACACATTTTAGTTTTTCTTCGTGGCGGAATACTCCTCTTCCGAGTGCCTTCTTCTAACAAGCGGCGAATACGGGCACTTTGTTCTTCCCTGAAATGCTCTGATCCAGTAATCAGCTTCGCTACGAGAGGGCGCTTCAAACAGCAAACCCGTATCTTTGCTTTTCTCGTGCACATGAAATCGCGTGCTTTCATTGGTCATTTCAACCAAGCAGCGTGCATAGTTAAACTGTCCGTATCTAAATGTACACTCTTCGTTTTTGTATAGAACAGCGTAATGCTTTGGACAGGCATCAAAAAGCTTCATATATAGATCCACTTTCTTTTCTCCTTTTAAAGTGCTTAAAATAAGATTCACTTTGCCATCAAATACTCGATTGTTTGTGAGTTCACACTTTAATGATCTTTTATTATTCATGATATCTGAACATGGATTTTCTTTTGAAAGTTATTCTGTTTTTGTTCTTCTCTAATTACTACGAGTCCAAAGCGCTGGTACATGTACGAGTCGAGCAATATTTCTGTGCTCATTCGCTAAAACTTCCTTTATATGGGCCTCGTCGCGAGAAAAGCTGTCATCGGGGTTTCCGACAAAGCAAGTTTCAAACCAGTCTCCTGGGCTACAGAGACTAGCTATAAAATCGAAATTTCACCTATAGCAGGTTTCAATATGTTACTTTTCAAAAAGCGAATAACAAAGGCGCTGATCAGACTGCGCGGATGCGCAGGCTGGTCTGCGCCTGTGATGTTCGCAAACCACCGAAGACAGGTTTCTCAGGTTGCGGCCCAATTATGGTATCAGTATTATTTGCATGTTGGGTATTTGTTCATACTTTTGTTGTCGTCTGCTGACATTTATCAAAATTAACTTTTCAAAAAAATATTTCAGGAACCAACAATATCATAGTGTGAAACGGTTTGGATACAGATCAGAGCCAACATTTTGTTTGGGTCCAAGCTGTATGCAAAGCTTATCAGCAGACAACCAAAGTCGCAGCTAGTAAGGAAAGGGTTATCAACGTCCTTGAATGACGAAAACTACGCAATGACATTTCAAAGTATTTCTTAAATATCATCTGCTTTATTTTGTCGTTCCTGACTTGGGTCCAAACTCTTCGCAAAGATTATCAGCAGACAACCAAAGTCGTCGCTAGCATGGAAAGGGTCATCATCGTCCTTATATGACGAAAATCTACGCAATGACATTTCAAAGAACTTATTTCCTAAATGGCACGTGTACAACTTATTATGTCTCTTTGATTACTCCTAGAATTTATTAAATGTCATGACATTTGTCAAACCGCCTTTTCTCAGCAGGGGGAAAACTCTACTGCCGTGCCAACCAAGAGTGACAGTGGCGTAATATTTTGTGTACAATTGCTAAGTAAAACACTAACGTGTACACTTCACTCGAGCTAACGCGAATCGATATATCACTTGTGTATTAATGCTATCCGGAGGATAGGATTAATACACAAGTGATCTATCGATTATAAGTCCCTGATAAATTTGTAAACAAAACATGAAGTCATTGTCACTCTTGACTGGCAGGACAGTACCTTTGTATAATTGTCATAGAACCCTTAAAAAGTGTACAACAGCGGAAAATGTAGAGCATATTAAACCTGTGCAATTTTGCACAGGGTTCATGTTTTGTACATTTTCCGGGAGTGTAACAGCAACACAGAACTTTGCAGACATATTCTATCTTAAAGAGATGTTTGCAGTCCTCTGTTGCTGGAGCGTTAGTCTCTGACAGTCTGTTACATATGTTACCATATCAAATGTAGAAGAAGAAAAAGATAGGTATGAGCTACAGAAAGAAAGCATTATCTAATTATTTAAAATACTCATATAGTCTGAATGCTGGATACCTAAGCTACAGATAAAAACATTTTGAGCAATATTACGGCTTCCTGGGGTGTTATGTGTATTACTTATATTAAATTACCCTTTAAACGGTAATTGTGCCCAATATCATTTACTCTTCTGCTGATCTGTGTATTTTTCAAAATATTTTTGGTCTTGATGAACTACCATACTCATTTGGCTTATAAAAAACGAAAGTTTGCTTTTTTTTTATCTTAATAAAATTATCTTATATGAGCAATTAAATAGCCCTATCTCCAATTTTAAGGAGCCCTATTTGGTTGGTATCATTTATGTAAAAATATGTGAAAATATTTGCTGCTGCTGGATATCTTAAATATTTGGAATAATCGTGTTAAAGGTTGTAACATATATTACCCTGCATGATAAATGAGCAAGGACATTGACTTAAAGTGAGGGATGATATAACAGAAAAAATGAATATTTTTCGCATGTTTTTCCTATAAGTCTACATAGCCTCTGGTGCCTTAATCTTAGGAATTAATTCATTGGTGAATATCAAGCCCATGGACCTCTAAATAACTTTTATTCAATATTTCCTAATATGTAAAATACTTAAATATAGATATACACTTTAACAAGACAATACAGTAAAAGTTTCTGTTAGATATTAATATTCTAAACTAATCCTTATCAAAGTCATATACAATGGCTATCATTATTACTGCTTCTCTGGCAAAATTATTGTCCAACTCATTCCATCAAAACAACAGTATTTTAACTTCAAGCTAAGTAAGGACCTGCTCCATCCCATACCCATTTTGTATTCTGTAGACATATTTTATCTTAAATAATAATTCAAAGTGCATTGAATAAGAGATGTCTGTACTCTGTAAGTCCAGAGGTTAGCCTATAACAGCTTGTTACATATGTTGCTGTAACATTAAGTTTGTGCTACAGAAAGAAGACATTAAAACGATCTTATCAGTTGACATTCTAATAGAGTCAGCATGCTGAATGCCTTTATTACATATGAAAGCTGTTTAATATCAATGCGCTTCCTGTGGTGTTATGTGCATTACATGATTTAATTATTACTTCAAAAGTGGTGATTGTGGATATCATCATTTAGTTTAACAACTACTCTGTGTAGTTTCAAACCGTTTTAGATTAGGTTTTATCACCATACTCAATTGACTAATACAAGAAGTGGGTTCGCTTTTCTATCTTAAATATATTGTCTTAAATGAGTAATATAACCCCTACTCCTGGTTTTACTGAGGAGCAAATTTTGGTATTACCGTTTAAGTAAATTACATGAGAAATAATTGCAGCTTGTGGATAATTTATTTTGATTCAACTAGTCCGGCAGAATTTAGGCGAATTTTAGGAGGACCTGGAACTTGATTTTAAACTTTTTTCTTTGTTGATTCTGGTAGTGCATATGTTGCCCTTGAAAAATCCGAGTGATGCCACTCTGGCATCATTGAGCATTTCGATATATTCAAGATGGCGTTCAAGATGGAGGCCAATTATAAGTTAAAAAATTGTGTGATATGGAAAAATGTCTCAAACCCATTTTTTCCTTAAATTGTTAGCTATGACGTTGGAATCTAGTTGAAGACACTTAGCCTACGACCAAATATAAAAATAAAATAATACTTTAGACAAAATGGCCGCCAAAATGGCAGTTTATTACAAAAATATAAGATAATTTTAACTGAGACCGGTAAACTCCAAGGATTTGCATGCAAAATTCTGATATTACTGATTCTTGAGTTACAGCCATCATCCTTGTAACATCCCAGTGATGCAGCTAATGTATCACTCAGAATTTGATATATTCAAGATGGCGTCCAGGATGGTAGCTGATAAGTTTTACAAACCTGTGGGACTTGTAGCCATCCCTCTTCCAAAATGTCTAGTCAAAATGTCGGTTAAAGTACAAAACGGACTAGCAGGCTATAGTGAGGTACCACGCCAACATGCATGGCCTATGGTGAGGCACAGCTGATAGTGAGACACCATACCAACAGACACGGCTGATAGTGAGACACCATACCAGTAGGTATACCAGATAGAGAAGCACAGCACCAGCAGGCGTGCAAAATTGAGTGACAAAGGGTCAGCAGGCATGCTGATTGAGTGGCCACAGTCTAGCAAGCATCCAACTTGTATCAGCACTCAACCAGTAGGCACGTTTGAACAGCAGCGTCGTTTGTGACACTAGGTCAGCAGGCATGCAGATGCTGCAGTTGCAGCGACATAACAACTCTCTCCACGACATGTATATTGTATTGACAATGTAGCAGTCTTTGCTGATAAGTTTCAAAGTGTTAGTTGGCATGTCTGATGGAGGGACATCCGTTAAGTAGCTTTTCTCTTTGATTTCCAATGGACCAGAAAGCATGTTTGATTGAATAGTACCAAGTCTGCAGGCATATCTGTTGAAGTTTCACTGAACAGCGGTCATGTAATGCCACCAGCTCACCATATCCGACATCGTTCACATCACATATGTTTAAAAATGTGGTACTGAACCAGCACACATGCCGTTTAATGAGACTAGGGGCCAGCAGTCATGCATGTTAGTTGCATCGCACCAGCAATAATGTATGTTACAATTGAACCCAACTGACAGGAATGCTGGGTACTGTTGCATTGGATCAGCGGGCATGTCTGTTCAAGTTACATCTGGCCAGTGTACATGTTTGTTCTCCCGACCAGCTACCAGGCATCATTGCTACAGGGTCAGCAGACATATTTACCATTACGCATGTTTGATTATGTGGCACTGGACCAGCACACATGTCTGAAACCAAGAAGTTATGTCTGTAACAGCTTCACGAGACTAGCAGGCATTTTGCAGTATCCACGTTTTAAACGTTGCTTTGAACCAACAGGCATGTTTGTTGCAGTTGCACCCAACCACCTGGCACAATGGTTACAATTAAACTCGACCAGAATGCATGTTAATTAGAGTTGCATCTACCAGCAGATATGTTTGAATCAGTTGCAACTGACTAACAAACATATCTGTAGTTGTGTAGCTGAACCAGTAGGTACATATGTTACACTTGCCTCAGACCCGCAGTTATGTCCCCATGCTTGTACCCAACTAACAGGCTGGTAAGCACAATTGCACCTGACTATCATGCATGTATTTTACATTTGTACCTGACAGGCAGCCATGTCCTTATAAGTTGCATACTGTCAGTATGCATGTCTGTTACAGTCTCAACTTATCAGGCTCCATGTATATAACATTTGCACCCTACCATCAGCCATGTCTGTAACAATTCCATCCCGCCATTTCCAATGTCTTTAACAGTTGCATATAACCAACAGTATACATATCTGTAAACTTGTGCCTACAAGCATGCATGTCTGATACACTTGCACCGGACCAGCATTCATATTTGTTAAAGCAATATCCAACCATCTGTGCCGAAACAGACCAGAGAAGTAGTAATGATTGTTTCAATTGCACCAGGAAAGGAGGCCTATTGCTGGTTGGTGCAACCAGCAATCAAGATGGTAATGAACATCTGCAGCATGCACATACCTTACTCAGGGGTTGTTTTTTATGTTAATATACTACACTCCATAAGTACTTTTATGTTGTAAATTTTATCCATCAATCCAGCTGACTTTTTTCCGCATATTGATTCAAAAACGGTTTGTACTTTGATCAAACACTCTGTCACAAAGTTTTCAGTGATATCGGCCGTTCAGTATACCCTGTCATTTATCCCTTCATTTTTTGAAGAATTTTATGTTATTTTTTCTGTGCAGTGTATCATAGCAAAAACCATGTGATTTCCCACCCTGTTATTGCTGCATTCTCGGAAGTCATCTTAAATATTTACAACGCTGAAAAACAATGATGACATGCCAGTCAAATTTTCCAAATACAACAGAAAACTGTCAGAAAATAGTAACTAACTGCAAATTTGATTTCAGGTTGAATTTTGCTTTAAATGGCGGCCATCTTGGACACCATCTTTAATATTTTAACCTTGTGAATCAAATCTGTGAATGCTTCATTTTAATCGTTTGTATTAATAGGCTTCTAAACATCGATAAAAAGTCAAAATTGAAATGCTTTATATCGAGTTTTTTTAGTCAGATAGGTCTTAGGAACCTAACTGACGGCCATCTTGGACGCCATATGTAAATTTCAACCTTGTGAATCAAAACCATATTCTTATTTGATCGTTTGTATCATTTAGCCTCTAAACATCCATAAGAAGTCAAAATTAAAGTGTTTATCCAGTATGTTGGTCATATATGTCTTAGAAACCTAATCAACGGCCATCTTGGACGCCATCCTTAATATTTCAACCTTCAAAATCAAAATAATTTTCCATTTTAATTGGTTGTAACATTTAGCCTCTGAAACATCCATGAAAGGTCAAAAATAAAATGCTTTTGATCGAGTATGTTGGTCATAAAGGTCTTAGGAGCCTAACTGACGGCCATCTTGGACGCCTTCTTGAATATTTCAAAACGCTCAATGATGCCAGAGCGGCGTCAGTTGGATTCATCAAGTACAATGCCACAACAACAAGAATCAACAAAGAAAAAAACTTTAAAATCAAGTTCCAGGTCACTCTGGTTTTCTACCGGACCAAACTGTCTTATTTAAAAATGATCTCATTCGATTAGCCATGAGTATATCTGTTAACTTATCAAATGAGGGAAAATTGTGGAAAAAATAATAAACTGGGGGATAGGGGGAGGGGAGGTGATAGTTAACCTTCCCTGCAAGCTTACATTGTTTCATGTTTACCAAATTGAGACCCCCTTATAGTGTAGGCCCCTGTGTCGAAATTTGGGCTCCCGTGTGCATTTTTTTGGTAAAATGGATTCTCATCGATTTTCAACTAGAGTAATATATGAGAGTCTGCATGGGGTATAATGATTAGTGAATAATGGTCCTTTTTATAATGAATAGTAAATAATTAGCAAAAAAATGAATCGTGAATAATTAGGGCCTAAAATTAATGAATAATCCAATTATTTTAATTAATTGAAGAAAAAATTAAATGTATAATGAATAATCAGATTTCTTTGCCACCTTTCTTACTTTTAATGAATAATTGGTCTTATTTTAATGAATAACCCAACATTTTAATGAGATGAATAATAGGCTAAATTCTTGGTGAATACTGAATACCACACCCTCACTCTAGACCCTCATATATGCAGTGTAAGAAAAAAGATGTTTACAATTTTTTCTTGCAGTATTTACGTCACAGTGACGTCACAAAATGGGGTACCGTCTTTTCACTTGCATCAAAGAGCTTATATGTGGTGGGGTTATTTACACGCTTAAAATAATATTATTTGATATGTTTGTTGCATTCAAATGGTAAAAACGTCTATGAAAATTTGATTTAATATGGACTTTGATTTTACATGATATTGACGTCGATTTGACGTCAATGTGCTGGAAAAAACACATTGCATACAAAAAAATAATTCTGGAAATTCGCGTGTGCCCTGCGACTTAAATCAGATCTTGGTATAACTGTATGTTCATGGCTAAGCTTTTTGAAACAAGTTAGCCCTCTGACGGGTGTGGCGTTTAGCTGCTACAGTGTGTTAACTACGTTACCCTACATTTTTTAAACAAAATAAATGTAATCAAGGTTGTTAAGGTAAAACTTGAATTATTTAAATTGGACAAACTTTCATATAATATACAAGAACATTTCATTCCTTACATATATTTATCGTCGCTTCAGTGCTATAGTGTTCTAAGTGACATCTTGGTCAAAAATGAGTTATGCATACCGTTGTAAAGGGGATCAAATGTTCTATCTACTGGTGAAGGTGTCATTTGCCTTTCTCCTCCCAGTAAGCTTAAATTCGCTGTGCGTTTCTGTTCTATCTACAAAAAGACAATTTCGTTCAGTGCTATAGTGTTCTAAGTGATTTTCATCCAATGATCAATGATGATTATGTCACGTGACTGGGTGAGTTCAGTGTCATACTGTTCTATCTTGCTAAAAATTGCAGTTACCTCCCTTACATAAATTTAAATTTCCTAAATTGAAGTGGTTTGTCAGTCTTATGACGATCTAATGGTTATATCGGCTACTTTTAGGTCCAAATAATCCGCTCAGTCAAAAATATAGCGCAAATTGATCCATGGACAGAATAATAAGCTGTAGAAACAGATTACCTCCCTTACACATATCTAAACCGCTATAATTGAAGTAATTTGTCGATGTAATAACAAATCAATGGCTAAATCTGCTACTTCTAGGTCCAAATAATCAGATCAGTCTAAGATATTATACAAATTGACCCCTTTGTCAGAAAAATTAACTGTAGAAACAGATTACCTCCCTTGCATAAATTTAAATGGCATTATCTGTGCTTTTTGTTACTGATATGCCAAATAAATAACTAAATCTGCTACTTTTAGGTACAAATAATGATTTCTGTTCAGACTAGTATATGAATTGACTCCATAACCAGAATAATAAGCTGTAGGAAAATATAGAACACTATAACACTGAACGCAGAACGGGATTTTTATGTCATAATGTACTATCTTCAACCTGTAAAATGCCCATAAATTCCATATTACTGTAAAAAATTTCTTCAAACCTGTAGGTTTATATTTACACCCTCTAGTATGATTCAAAAGTCTGTGATAAATAAGGTATCAAAAATCAGGATGCTAAAATTTTCAAGCTCATTTTTCTCAAAACTTGTGCAATGGTAGATAGAACACTATAGCACTGAAGCGACGCTTTGCTTTAAAAGTTATATGGGCCCATTGTAATGTTATTATGTTACATTTTAAGCTACTCCCTTTAAAATAACTGAAATTCTGTTAAATAATTTTCTTTGATAAGCTTCCTAGTTAACTTTCAGGTTTTAAATATATCTTCCAAAAGACAAGTAATGGACCATTATATAGCTGCAAACAGTTTGTTTGTATCACAATACTTTAAGAGTTATAAACTGTTAAATATGATGACCCTGAACAAACAGTTAATTCTTTAATGCAGCATGAAATTTCATTTGAAACCCTTCAAGTAACATATATGGGCATTCTGTTGATAAGCAAGAGTGAAAAACCATGCTTAACTTCGTTTCTTGTGTAAAATATTAGTTTTGTTTTTGTTTGTACCGCATCATGTAATGTATATTACAATTTTCAAGACTGCAAAACATTGCTTTATTCCATATATTATACGTCATAGGATTTATTTTTTCATCTCAAAACTGACTGTGCTTGTTAAAAGATATCAAGATACCAGTCTGTCTGAAAAAAGGATTTATCAGTTTGCATTATGTTCCTACTAATTATCCATGCACATTTGCATTTGCAAAATAGTATAAATTTGAACTTTTTACATCTACAAAGAACTGCTTTGTCCAAAATTACATATTTTAAAAATCATAATCAAAGGAAGTAATAGCACACCAGTACTTTCAATTTTCTGTCATATTTGTTAAAAAACATAATATTACTGTACAAAATATATTATATTGCCATATGTTTATTCAAAATGTTAACAAAGACAATATATAATTGAGCCAGAAAAGCTAATATATTATGTTAAGTTTAGAGTGTTGTTATATTTTTCTGAAGAATTCTAAGTTTAATTGAGTTACTTCTATTCAGCTATTTAAAGTGTCTGTAATTAGTTATTGTTTAAAGTAACTGTTCCGAAATCAATTTGTATCCTGATTTTTAGCTGTGTATGCATATGGTGACGCATTACAGAAGCTTTGGAATTGATTTATGTTTATATACAGTATAGCTTCCGTTGTGCAATCAACAAAACTGTCCATCACATTAAGTAAGTACCTTGGATCACCTGCTCAACCAATAATATCTAAAGAACTGCTTTATTGATGAGAAACATTTCCCTGGAAATAGAGAAAGTTGGCTCTAGTGGTGAGTTTTACTTTAAGGCCACATTAGATATGTCATATACGAGGAAATACGAGCAAAGTTATACAAACATGCATGAACTTATGCATGTCTAATTTGCCATTTATACTTTTATTCAGTTATCTTTTAAAGAAATTATTTCATTTATATGTACCGGGTGTCATTATAAATCTCAGAGGTTTATTTTGCAATGCCTTATTGTCAATTGTGTATAGTATAATTTACAAAATGTTGTATGCTATATTTCAGATATGTTCTTTGACAGTAGTGCAAGTTTATTCATGTTGCTTTTAGATGAAAAATATTTAGACTCTTTTACTGTAAATCATAAATACATATTTGGACTAGCAAATACATTGTGTAATCACTCATGATGATGCAGAGGGGCTAGCTTTCTAAAATTTGGTCTTCAACCTACATACTACTTTGTGTATAGGAGCAGCGAAGGCTCTGGCATGTCTACCGACACATATGCACAGGCTCACCTGAGCCTTCATTGCTCAATACTGCGACAAGTACCAAAATCAAATGGGTTTATTCCTTTGATATGTTCTTTCCTTACTTGTTAGGCCCACCGGGGTTTACCTGTTGGATTTCTTTTGCTCCGGTATTCAGTTTTATTTACTGCTGAGTCCTTACTTTTGCTTTATCTCCTTTTTATATCTTGATTTATATGTTCTAAGAGATGTTGCATTGATAAGTTCGGGTCTTTCATGCAAACCAAACATCTATGTGTCTTGATCCACATCTGAACTAAGGGTGAGGTTGGTGCACCGTTAAACCGGTTTAAGTCCTCCAGAAAAATATTTTACTGACCGTTCCAAGGCGGTACTTCTTTTGTGGATCTTTTTTTGTTTTTTCTGTCTTGTGTTTGCTATGCCTTTGTGTGCGTCTGCTTATATGTGCCTTGTGGTCACCTGCTGGGAAAGGGTTGACCTCTTGGCTCTCGTTTTGATGTCTAACTGTGAGTGTGTCACTTTCCCATTGTTATCCTGGGTCAGGTGTGGTTCTTGATTGTATCGATTCCTGGTCTTTGCACCCTTACTAACTTTGAACTATGCAAAGAATTAGTAGGCTGCAATTTTGTATCACATAATGTTCACATTTGACATGCTAAATATCAATTTGATATTATCTGCAACAAAATTCCACTTTTAGACCAATGGGTCTAATTGATAGAATAATGCAAAACAAATAATTTATTAAAAGCAATAATTTATCATGAGTCAGCTATTTTAGAAATGGCTGCAATACAAATGTAATAGTAACAATGCCTGGGGGCTTTTCTAAGTGATAAACATATCTCTTTCAAATGTATGACTAAAATGAACATTTAGAACAAATTTTGTTCTGTTTGATTGCTTCACAATAGTTTAGATCCAGGCAGAACAGATGATAAGACGCGATATTTAAAATTCTCTTGTTATGCAATTAACCGTCTTAAATGGTATTCTTTTATCACCAAACTGGACATCGTTCTGATATAAAGCAGTTATAACCATAGGGATTGGCTTGGTGTGTTTCATACCTTTGGGCGAAAATCGCTAAGTTTTTAAATCATTTCAGTTTATTTTTTCAAAAGAAGAGAATAAAGGACTGTTTTAAATGTTCAATTATCGATTTTAACATATGCTTGAATTGACCTACAACTACAATTCTGAATAAGTTTTTATTCCTGAATGGTATCAGCATAGTAGTTGTAATTGATAGCTGGCTTAAACAATATGTGATAGCTAGCCCATGCTTAATATTATTGTGTTTTCTAAAATATGATACAATATATTGCTAAAATTTAATTCAACAATATTTATAACCTACACAATACAATAAGTTAACATATTAATGTAGTGAAACAACAACAATAATTTTCCTAAGGAGCATCCATTTCAGATATAAAAAAGGCAAATATATCAGTGTCAGTGAGATAAAAGATATAATTTAATAAAAATTTAAGAAAGTAAAATGCTGTTTACATATTTTATAAAACGCACAGATTTAAACATTTCGTTGTGTGTGAGTAAGGTTCAAATTTAATTCTTTTATTCATCCATGCGTTGTTGGTATTTTCCTTTAATGACAATTTAATGGCCGTTTAATGGCAAAAAATAGCCCACTAGTAGTGTAAACATAAATAGTGTCCCTTTGTAATTTAAAAATGTACTTAAAAGAAAGTAACATATATCACAGAAATAACAGATCCTTCTACTTTGATAACATCATATTGCTAGCCATTGGCTTACAATTAAAATGTTATATTGGCATATAAGAATAAGGAGTAATTAGAAAAGATTTCTAATTATTTTACAATAACGTAGAATTTTTTGCTATTGTGTGGTATCGCCCCAACCGCTAAAGAGTTAACATTTATTATTGTGTGGTTTGTTCGTGTGGTTTTAGAAAATTAAAGTGTACAAAACTCCCCTAGGAGATATTTTGGTAGTCCAAGGTCTAGCGACAGTATTGCATTAAATAGTTATACATTTAAAGTAACATATATAACTGTAACACCATAGTGGTGCATTGTTTAAATGCATACCGGTTGTTCTTTTCATTTAAAAATGTTTTAAGGCAAACAGTATGTCGATAAATTATAATTAGGTATAACTTGGTATTTGCAAAATAGGATGGATAACGTTGTTAACATGCCTGTCTCAATATAGGTCAGAGAGCTAACATATGTCATTTTGCATCTTATATAATGTAGTTTCAGAAAATTAAAGTGATCAATATTTTCCCTGCTTTGTGGAGAGGAGGGTCTAGCTATTTGAGCTTTCCTTATCCAATATTTTCATTTTGGTACAGATGTCACTTTTCCATGTACATACATCATTTTGAAGTTAATGTAACCTCTTTTAAATCCAGAGTCAGAGTCTTTGCTCCAAAATCAACATCTCGCCAGTAAAATTACCACAACTGATCAAACAGTTCATGTTTATGCTTGCTGGAATTCATAACACTCCAATTTCTAGCCTTTAATAAGCTTGAGATGGGTACGTCACTTTGTGACGTCACTGTGACGTTAAAACGTCAATGAAAAATTGTAAACATCTTTTTTCTTAAACAGGATACGCTTTTCTACAAGAACATGTATGTTTGACACTTTTACAAAAAGAAATGCACACGGAATTACACAGCGGCCTACACTATTAATAAAAACAAAGTTTCCTAAAAAATAAACTTGTTACGAACATATGAAATTAGATTGTTTTCATGGCAACATATCATGCGATTCTGAAGAATTGGGTTCTTTGGGTCACAATGAACAATTTGGCACCGATGAATAATTGTTCTGGACTAATACTTTACATGTAAAATGTATGAAACATGACCCTATAGATTTGAAGTACAATTCTGTGCTATCTAAAGCTCTTCACAGCTACATTGTATCAACTTTGTGTACGACTTCGCTTACGATGCACCTAGCTTCGAATAAGTGCCTATATGACATTTTGGCAGGTAACCTAAGTATCTACGTATACAGGCGGGAGTGTGGATATTCCACTGAATCAGCATATTCAACTATCTGCAGAGCAACTTTTAGTCCTACAAGATAAGCGCATCGCACTGCATTGTATGCACATTATATCATTCGGATCTGATTATAGGGATCACATATGTTTTTCCATGCATCAACAGTTGCCGGGTCCCGAGGAAGCTGTTTGAGCACGAGGCCGCCAGAACATATCAGCTGGAACTTATGATACCTTACAGGCTGGTGACGTGTCCTTCACATGGATGTGTTTAAGATGTGAAGCTCAAAATTACTCTAATCACAGTAGCCAATCATTTAGCTCTTTTGTATCAGAAAATAGCTTTTACGCTTTGCATTCAGACTCTGTTGCGTCAAGCATAAACTCTCCTCTGGTTAGCCTTTCACCAAACACACAATCTACCACCACAAACAAAAATTTCCTAAGTTAAAATTCTGAACATAAACTTTCAGTCAGTACGAAATAAGAAAGCAGAATTACACACATTATTAGATACCTAGTGTCCGGATGTGGTCTGTACTTGTTAAAAATGACATTATCGCTTCTGAACAAAAACAGTTCCAAACCGACTGCGAGATATTGTGGGTCAAGATAGAACTGGTAGGTACTAGACCCTTACACATAGCCGCTTACTACCGACCTAAAGAAAATGACGCTTACAGCGCAGATGAATTCACAAAATCTTTGTAAAAGGTGAGTGAAGAAAAGGGTGTTATATGGGTTCTGGGCGACCTAAATTATCCGAAGCTGGATTGGGATAAGGATGATGTCCGCTACATCAAAACAGGATGTGCCCACACCAGATTATATGATAGTTTCATTGAGACTATGTCAGATTTTGATCTCAGTCAGATGGTACGTGACCCTACTGGACAGGGTAATATCCTGGATTTGTTTCTAACTACCAATCATACTCTAGTGAACTCAGTCAACATCATATCGGGTTTGTCTGATCATAACATTGTTAAGTGCCTAGTTGATACAAAACCTTCTTCTACAAAGAAAGCTCCCAGGAAGGTGCATCTTTATAGGAAGGCAGACTGGGTCTCTCTTAGAGCATATATGACGGAATTCTGTAACTCATTTGTGCTGAGTTACGAGGGTAAGTCAGTTGAAACTCCATGGCTTGAGTTCAAGGAGGCTCTCAACAAGGTATTCAGAAGTTTATTCCCTCAAAATATGCTGAACAAAAGAGGCACTTACCCTGGATAACTCAGTCCATTAGGAGAGAGATCAGAAAGAGAGACAGGTGGTATCAAAAGTTTAAAAGGTCAAAAGACCCAAAACACAGAGGATCCTTCCTCAATAGCAAGCACGGTGTCAAACAGAAAATTAAACTGGCCTATGGCAGGTACCTGGAGGACATCCTTGGACTCAATGACGAAACAGGTAACCAACCCTTTTGTAGGAAGAAGCTGTTTAGCTTTCTGAAAAGCTCACGTGCTGAGGCACAGGAAGAAGCTGTTTAGCTTTCTAAAAAGCTCATGTGCTGAGGCACAAGGCATAGCTGTTTTGAGGAAAGGTGATGCAGTATGCACAGGTAATGTGGATCAGGCTAACCTCCTAAATTCACAATTTCATTCAGTCTTTTCGATCAGATCACCACTTAATCTAGCAAAGTTATGCCATAGTAATTTCCTTAATGGCACTGCATCCCTGATAAGCCTACTTCCTGAAAGTATAACTTGTAAGTACCCCTCCATGCCTGATATTGATATTTCTACTGCAGGAGTAGCTAAACTCCTTTCAAACTTGAATGTATCTAAAGCAGCTGGCCCGGATTCTGTCAGACCTTTAGAACTGAAAGAACTCAGTCAGGTTATCACACCCGTGATTACTTTTATATTTCAAACATCACTGAACAGTGGTACTGTTCCCTCAGACTGGAAAAAGGCCCAAGTATGCCCGCTCTTCAAAAAATGTGATAAGACAGACCCAGCCAACTACCGCCCTATATCACTTACATGCATATTATGTAAAACAATGGAGCATATAATTGCATCCAACTTGTGTAAACACCTCAATCTTAATAAAATACTTTATGACCTTCAGCACGGTTTCCGTGAAAAAAGATCATGCGAAACTCAACTAATTCAGCTAGTGGAGGACCTTGCAAGAAATTTAACCTCAGGTAAACAGTCAGATCTTATACTACTAAACTCCAGCTGTTAAGTTTTTAGACTTATTTTTTCGCAATAACTTTTTTGTCTTCAATTTTAGCAAAATGTGTTCGCGATGAAAGTTGTAGAGGAGAATTTCCGCCAACTTCTCCAAAAGGTCTTGTGCTTATGACGCAAACAGATTTTTGTGTATATAGATGAAGTTTTTGCAATAAATTGAATTCGTCCTAAATTTCTAAGTCTTTTAATGACAGGTATAATTCGTATAGGCGTGACAGAAAGGGGTAGTTTCAAAAAATATTCGGAAGCGGTGCATTTCCCGTTCTTCAAAGGCTGTGCTTAACATAAAAATGCCGCTGCCATACTCAGATTTTACCGTGCATGTTCAGAATCAACTTAAAGCAGGCTCATTTGTAGGAACAATGGCTGGGTTATCGCATGATGTGCAATTTTTCTCTTATGCACGTGCTATGAAATGAACGGTTTTGAGATGACCCTTCTAGTTTAACGCACGAGCGAATCAGGCGCGATTTCTATTATATTTGAACAAACCATCCATCGCTTTAGTAATTGAATTAGGGCGGTGCAATGTACATTTTTGACTGACATCTTGGACTTAGTTTATTTGTGCTTTGTTTAAAATATTCAAAGAGTACATCTAAGCACAGAGGAACCTGCAACATCTAGGATGTTGGAAACATTTGGAGAAGTTGGCGGAGATGTTCCTGAATACTTTTCATCGCGAACACATTTTGCTAAAATTGAAGACAAAAAAGTTATTGCGAAAAATTAAGTCTAAAAACTTAACAGCTGGAGTTTTTTTTTTTTTTTTTTTTTAGATTTCAGCAAGGCCTTCGATAAGGTAAATCATCTCAAGCTTCTTAACAAACTTCAAGTGCATGGTGTTCAGGGTAAGACACTTGGGTGGATTGAATCCTTCCTAATTGGGAGAACACAGTGTGTGGTCCTTGATGGTGACACTTCTACTGAACTTCCAGTCTCTTCTGGAGTTCCTCAAGGGTCAGTCTTGGGCCCCATACTGTTTCTTCTTTATATCAATGACCTGCTTGATAATATACAATCCAATGTCCGTCTATTTGCGGATGACACTGCAGTGTACTTTGCAGTCCAAGGTCAGGAAGACACAGATATCATCCAAAATGACCTGAATATATTGCAAGAGTGGGAAAATGCATGGGATATGGAGTTTAATCCATCCAAGTGTAAGGTCGTGCACATATCCAGGTCTCGCAAGCCAATCAAAAACAAGTACACAATGCACGGACAAGTCCTTGATTCCATAGACCATGCACGGTACCTCGGTGTCGATATTTCATCCGACTTAAACTTCAGCCATCATGTCAACCGCATCAAAGCCAACGCTTCAAAAAGTTTAGGGTTCCTTAAAAGAAACATCAAAACCAAACATCCTGGAATGCGTGAAGCAGCATATAAAGCTACAGTTAGACCTCAGGTTGAATATGCATCATCTGTTTGGAGTCCGTACACTAAAAAGGACATTTACAAGGTAGAGATGGTTCAGAGAAGGGCCACTCGTTGGATTCTCAGCTCCTACTCACCTTACCAAAGTGTTACGGAACTCCAACAACAATTGAACCTGAGGTCGCTGGAACAGAGGAGTGTGGATGCTAAGGTCATAATGCTATACAAAATTATACATGGCCTGGTTGCCATACCTATACCTTCATACTTTGAACAACCCATGAGATCTACACGCCATACTCGCCACCCCCTTGCACTTCGTCAAATCCATACTACAGCAAATTATTATAAATTTTCCTTGTTCCCCTCAACTGTTGTTTATTGGAACCAACTTCCAGCCCAGATAGTACTACTGCCAACTCTGGATCAGTTCAGTGAGGCAGTGCGGGCGCATAATCACCACATCCCACAACGTAACAAAAACTGTTTTAACCTGTTTTTATCTTCTTGTATTTGAACTTTTAACCGCTATCATCTATTATTTTCTTTTTCTTACACTTAGTACTGTGACAGTAAGACGTAATCAAACCTGCACGTAATCCTCGCGAGGGGGTGATGCAGCATATAAAGAAAGAAAGAAAGAAAGAAAGAAAGAAAGAAAGAAAGAGTGATTTATACACTGACGACTGACCGACAGCTAGTAATTCATTCACTTTAGCGACTAACCTCCAGCCAGTGATATATTAAGCAACAAATCACTGCGATCGCGAATCTATTTCTTAACTAACACACAAAAAGATTAGAAATATGAACAAATCCTTCAGAGTCTAAAACGATTACGCCATCTTGAGCAGAGTGTTAGAATTTCCCGTAACAATTTATTTGGACTGAAACGCGTATTTTTACGAACGTTTTGAACGTCCATTAGTTGTAAAAACGACGTTACGCCGTCTATTGTCAACGTTACAAGACTGTTTGTGCAAAATTACACAGGTTTCATTTTTGTACATTTCACGCGTTTTGTGCAGAATTACACAGGCACATTTTTTGTTTATTTCTCGCTTTATGTGCAGAAATCACAAATTCATTTTCATAT
The DNA here is from genome assembly GCA_964019695.1 of Loripinus fragilis. Taxonomy (NCBI): domain Eukaryota; kingdom Metazoa; phylum Mollusca; class Bivalvia; order Lucinida; family Lucinidae; genus Loripinus; species Loripinus fragilis. The sequence goes on from OZ026514.1 coordinate 57,021,446, forward strand.
ATTTCACGCGGTTTGTGCAAAACTACACAGGTTTCATGTTTTGCATATTTCACGCGGTTTGTGCAAAATTATACAGGTTTTATGTTTTGCATATTTCACGCGGTTTGTGCAAAATTACACAAGTTCTTTTTTTTGCATTTTACGCGGTTTGTGCAAAATTACACAATTTCATTCTTTGATATTTCACGAAGTCTGTGCGAAATTACACAGGTTTCATTTTTTGTGCATTTCACGCGGTTTGTGCACAATTACACAGGTTTCATTTTTTACACATTTCACGCAGTTTGTGCAAAATTACACATGTTTCCTTTTGTGTACATTTTAAGCGGTTTGTGCAAAATTGCACGGGTTTGATTTTGTGTATGTTTCACGCGGTTGTACACATTTAAGCACTTGAACTACTGTACGAAACAGTCGTTTAGAATGTATACAAATATGATAAATAAACACATCGTATTGCTTTGTTTCAATGTAAATGTTTGATCAGTGTATAATTTTATCAACAAATGAAATAATAGGCATTTCTTCTATTCATGGTTATCAATATACTATCGACCATCTAACAATAAAATAATTGCACAAAGTTCGACCTTTTTATTGACAATATATGACTGGCTATACACACATCGAACGTTGCTATGAACGCTTAGCTGTCAGATTTGAATAGTTAATATGGATTTAGCTCTTGTATCGCATGTGTATTGAATTTTAAAGTTTTCAGTGGCAATGAAATGTGTGTATAGATCTACATTCGGATGTTATTGTTAAAGGTCTTTGGACTTCTTATGATTGTTAATGGCTTAACGCTTTCATTTCTCTAGACTTTGAAAGTAAAGATCAAGATTAGATGACTCATAAAAACGCGCCTTTTCTTCCGGATCTACACTGTCATTTTGTGTTGCAGTTGTTCTGAATCTAATATTTAATTTAAAACTATTATGAAATCAGCAACCGTGTAGACCCTGACCAGAAATCACATGGAAGGTGTCTGATTATCGTCTACACCATTTGCAATGCAACGAAAGTACTTCTCAGGAAAATTAGAAAATTAATATGAAATAATGCAATATACCATAAAATTGAAAATGAACTCTGTAGAAGTGAGCAAGATACTAACTTAGAAAAAGTGAAAAAGTTGGATCAGACAACCAGAGAATCTTAAATCCATCAAATGAAATGGGTCTCGTCGCGACAAAACCTGTCTTCGGGGTTTCCGACAAAGCGAGTTTCAAAACAGTCTCCTCAGCTACAGAGACTAGCTAGAAAAATGAAATTTCGCTGGTTGCAAGCTTAGATATGGTACTTTCAAAAACGCGAATAACAAAGGTGCTGATCAGACTGCGCGGATGCGCAGGCTGGTCTGCGCCTTTGTTGTTCGCAAACCCCCGAAGATTGGTTTTCTCGCGTTGAGGCCCAAATAAGAAAAGACAATGGTGACATTTAATGCTTTATGAAAAGTCCATTTTTAAAGAATTAAATCAAGTTTAATTTCAGTTCTAAAAAGGATAAATACAAAAGTAAAATATATATTATTAGAATCTCATGTGGAAAAAACTTCCTGGAATTTCATTTAGATCGTCTCTGAAGAGCAGATCAATACGAAATATCAAGACATACTTTTACAAAATAGAGTAAAGTCGGGTATATTCTGGCAGACAGCTAAATTCGGACAACGACCTTGTTTGATTCATATTTCAAATATTGGAATAAAAAATAAATTAACTAAGCGAACAGTGAAAATCCTGATGAGACGGCTCATAAGGAGCCGTCTCATCTAGATTTACACTGTTTGTATATGTGTGTCCGAATTCACCTGATGTCCGAATTTACCCGACTTTACCCTAGAAATGTATCCCTGTGGTAGTGTCTTGAGTTATGTACGATAAAACAAATTTATGGAAATGATTTAGTTTATGCGTTCATTTGTGAATAAAATTTCTAATCATTTTATTAACTCTGTACCTACTACTGTCGTCTGCTAACAGCATTTACAAACAGTTTGGACCCAGAGCAGGCCCCGCCTGATCTAGACCCAAACTGTTGGCATTCCTTAAAGATTTTTTAGAGTTTATTTTGAAAATAGCAGTAGACGACAAAATTATACAAATACACAGCATTCGAAGAGTTAATGAAATGAGCCGCGACATGTGATTTCCAACAATGTGGAATTTTGACAAGTGTAGACTCAGACGAGCCTGTGAAGCCTCCTTTTAAGCTTAGCTACTCCAAATTATGTTCAGTCAGTAGTTTAACACTCATAGAATGTTAAAGCGACTAACAAAGGCTCTGATCAGACTGCGCGTATGCGCAGGCTGATCTGATGCTTTGATGATCGCACATACCACATTGTTGTAAATCATATGTCGCGGCTCAAATTTAGATGCCTTAATATTGACAAGGAAAATCAATTTGTGAAAAATATTGGATCATTAGTGAAATAAAGTGAAAACGAAGTATTCATCCTAATGGAATAAGAATGGAAAATGAAATATGACCTCATATACATTACATGTGTATTTTAAAAATCAAATAAATGTGGTTTAGTCATTAGGCTAAGTGGCTTCATGAAAGTGAATAGATCTATTGAATTTGAATGCTTCGCAGATGCGAATTTGAAAATTGATGTGACAACTTCATAGATTTGAAGTTAGTGGAGTATTATGTCAGGGGAGAGTGCCATTAGCGGGTCGGAGCGGCCCTACACGGTAGGGTCGTTCCAGAATAAACTGAACCAGTTTCAGGACCTGATGAAGGACATCACCCTGCAGGATGTGGAAGCTACTCCGGAAGAAAAACGACAAATGATAACAGGTGAGTGGTCCCAGTTGATAACAGGGCTTTTCACTACCACTTCACATGTATTGATGGCCAGGAAATGTCACACCCAGCAAGCACACCATCTCGGGCCACTATCGGCCCGCCAACGAAACGCCATTCTAATGGTGTTTCGCTGATGGGCCGATAGTGGCCCGCTGTTTATATCAAGTCCCACACTGTAAACAAAAATAAGTGTAACTTTACACCAACTTTGGTGGCAGTTGACCTGCAACTTAATATGGTGTAACCTTTCAACTACCTTAAAACTATGTTCTGTTCAATTACATTTATTCGGAGATTACCTACAACAATAGCAGGAAGAAATGTTTAACATTAATCACTGGAGAAAATTTGGCCTAAAATTGTTCTAGAAGAAAAATAAGTGTACGTTTAAGTCAAAAGGGTGGCAGCTCATCTACAAAACATTTTGGTGCTAACTTACACTTAATTTTACAGTGCACCAGAGTACAAAGGGGGAAAACACACACACACACACACACACACACACACACACACACACACACACACACACACACACACACACTGCAGCTAAAGAGAGGGTGTGTGTGGAACAGCCACAAAAACGATAAAAAACAGAGACCCCGCCTATTACTATCTTTTTTGTCATATTTATAGGAACATAATCCAAAGAGTACTTAGTTATTCATATCCCCTTTGCAATTCTCTACAGGAGAAATAAAGGGGGTTCTCTTTAGGGTTGTAACTATCACGATATTTGCCTGACTATACATTTTTATAGCATGCATTTATATCAGTGACCTAATATAGGTCACTGGTTTATATATAACATATCAAAACTGGAAATAGCTCACAAACAATACACCTGATCATACTGGATGACTTATGTACTTCACTCCCCCACCCCCCAATTCTTATCCAATGAACAGCATGATTCCAGTTGTTATGCTAAAAGCGTATATCGTCAGAAACAGTTTCGCGATACGATACGTTTTCGGTGAATCGTTATACAATTTATCCCTACCTGTTTTTAATGAGCATTCGTCGGAACGCAGCTGAAGTTACACAAGAGACATTGCTGAATTCGACTTATTAAGTTGGTATATGGAAGAAACCCAACCATAATCGGAGAATTTATGATCGTCTCCGAAAATAAAGTTTCACGATTTAATATCATTCTCAGTCAGGCTGACAAGGTTGTGGTTTAAACATCTGACTATAGTCTCAATTTCAGGGTTATCTACTAACATAACTTCTGGATCTACTTTACATGCTAGTATTTGATCTTCTACTCCACTTGAGAAAATTCAATGTTGAAGATTTGAACATCTGGGCCAGTCCTAGTGATAACGACACTCAATGTCGAATATTTTATGTAGAGTATAACCATTTGTGTACTACATATAGTGACTCCTAAATGGCTTGCGTACTGTGGCAAACAGTGAATACCTAGATGAAATACCGCATAATGCGGTATTTCATCAGGGTATACACTTTGTTTGCTAACAAGACAAAATCGATATTCAGAGTAAGAAATACTATCTTTTTTAGAAAATATAATAACCTGTGACCCCTCTACCAGGTTTATATATATAATGAATCATCCCAAGGTGATTGTATCGAACCAGGCTGAGGTCCAATCCATTGGTGCATAAGGGGTTAAGCGACACTGTATTCTTAGCTACCCAGTTGCAATTTCATACCGGCATTGCTCGTGCAAACATTCGTGCAGTCTCGCCTGAGCCTTCGCTGAATGAGTATGCGACAAATACTAAAATCTAATGGGTGACCCAGACCATTCAGTCCTTCTTTTAGTCTTCGCTAAATGAGTAATCGACAAATACTAAAATCTAAGGAGTGACCCAGACCATTCAGTCCTTCTTTTAGTCTTCGCTAAATGAGTAATCGACAAATACTAAAATCTAAGGGGTGACCCAGACCATTCAGTCCTTCTTTTAGCCTTCGCTGAATGAGTATGCGACAAATACTAAAATCTAAGGGGTGACCCAGACCATTCAGTCCTTCTTTTAGCCTTCGCTGAATGAGTATGCGACAAATACTAAAATCTAATGGGTGACCCAGACCATTCAGTCCTTCTTTTAGCCTTCGCTGAATGAGTATGCGACAAATACTAAAATTTAAGGGGTGACCCAGACCATTCAGTCCTTCTTTTAGCCTTCGCTGAATGAGATTGCGACAAATGCTAAAATCTAAGGGGTGACCCAGACCATTCAGTCCTTCTTTGAGCCTTCGCTGAATGAGTATAAGACAAATACTAATATCTGATGGGTGACCCAGACCATTCAGTCCTTCTTCTAACCTTCGCTGAATGAGTATGCGACAAATTCTAAAATCTGTTGGGTGACCCAGACCATTCAGTCCTTCTTTTTATAAATCATGAACGAAAAAGGAGATGCTACATGTAATTTGAACCACGCGTTTTATCATCTGGGAAAAAGAGTAGGAATATTCGTCTCCCCTTTTCATGTTTAAAGCGAATATAATATTATGTCAAACATATTTGTTGACATACAGGTAAGTACCCCAATAACTCTCTGAAGAAAACCCTTCTACGGATCACCTTTTAAAGCTTCTTATGGTCTCCAGGAGCGCTTCTTTTTGAAATTGCCTCCTAGACTTGGATGCAAATCGCCTTCAAAAAAATCCATTTATTGCCAGCTAAAGTGATTTTAGTACGCCCCTTTGGGTTCAGTAGTGCCCATTACCGGTGGGAAAATGGTTGGTAAAGTCCATAGGGTCAGATAAGGAATTTTTATGAACGTAAAATTGTAATTATTTTCTTACCCATCAATTTAAACATGTGTTTTGGGTGCTCAAAAGAACCGTCTCATTGAGACGGTTCTTTTGAGTACCCACAACATATGTTTTGGATGAGAAATAAAGAAAATAGTTTTCCAAAATGCACTCTTTTCTGGAGGCCTGGACTAATGCCTGGTGTGATATCTTTAATAAATTATCTGTTTTTATGAATTCTTCAGTGAGAAGTTTGTGGTTCAAAAGCAAACTATTAGAATGAAAGTAATCGATAAATTGACAATTAGAAATATTGACTTTTGATCAAACACTACTACTTGGATAAATCAAACACGACTCGGGTAGCTATCAAGTCTGCAAGGCAGAAGACATCTTGTCATACCAAGGGTTGCGATTCGCTATCTTAACGACGAAACCTTCGCTGGTGAAGATGGGCAGAAGAATGAGGTGGATCTAGCGATTAGCCCTTTGTATACTGGAAACCCCTAAACGGGTACTTTGGCAAACAGTGAAGACCCATATGAAATGCAGCATAATGCTGAATTTCATCAGGGTCTACATTGTTAGCTATGATTGAAACAAGCAACAAAAAACATTAAAAAAATAAATTCTATATAGGTAAGGTCATGAGATTTACATGTGCATATAAAATTATTAGCTGTTGAATAACCATAGATTGCTTGAATCAACTTTTGAAAGGAGGATCAAACCTCATATATGAAGAGTAGAAACCTTTTTTTATACATGTAAAAGGCAATGACAGGTCAATATTCTCAAACTTACAGCATATAAATGCACATAAACATCATATGACAAGTCTCATATATATTACATAGAAAAATACATGTACAAGTACTCATTTACCATGGATTAAAAAATTCATAGATACAAAATTGGTCAGCTGTAGAATAACTAAATCATCACTATTTACTAATAACCAGTTAAAGTGCAATTTACTATTAAGTAATGAAAAGTTCTACACTGTTTTTGAACATTAGAAAAAAGTATCTCCGAATATGAGCATACCTTGGGCACTGCATTAAAAATGAAATTCATCTTCAATAGTCATTAAACAATGATCGCATACTCTGTGTTCTAAAGGAGTTAGGGGTCAAGTAAATCTGCCTGTTTCAATTTTAAGCTTATGTGAACTTGTTCTGAATTCATATTAGTTATGCAACGCCGTTTATCAAATTCTTAATAACAGAGAGATATTGTTCAGTTTGGAAATGATCTTTTAAGGAAAAGTATGTCCTTAGTATACCATCATTATTATTGCGTCTAAACTGAGCCCAAAATTCTTTATATCTAATTAAAACAGTTCTTTTAATAGACTTTTTAAAAAATATTAAAGGCGAGTTTTTCGTGAACATTATTTAACATACAATCAAAATAATCGTTCTTCATTCTTTTTCGAGACAAAAATTAAAGTGTTATCCAAGGATTGAGTCTATCAGTTTCCTTGCCATTATTTGACGTGATCTTTGGATATCCATAAGCAAAGTAAAAGTATGTCTATCATGGATATCCAACAAATCTTAGTTTTGGGCACTCACGATTAAAGGGACATCATAATTTTAGATACATGTACATGTATCATTGTATTGCACACCCATATCGACATCACAAAAGTATTTGATATCAAATGGTATAACAGCGATCGATAGAGCTTTGATCTTTTAATTCAAAAAGGGTGGGGTAATGCAGATTATTTCAAGAAGATAGCACCAACGTTTTAAGAAATTGGATTGTAATAGGGGAAACTTTGTTTATCAAAACATTGTACATTACAATACGATTAAAGCGCAACGGTTACGACCGTTTGTCGAGTAAAAGGTCATTTCTCCATTGTAGCTAAGACAGTCGGTCGGGACCTTGCGTTCATGTAGATAGTTTTCATCTAGGACAAGTACACCTAGATGCAGCCCCCACGTGCCGTCTGATTAGGGTGTTTTTCCCCTTGCAGTTTTATTACGAGTTTGACTGAATGACTTCTTGCTGCGATGCACATTAAATACCATACCCTTTGGTGCTTTTCGACTATATGATCCGATTAAAAATATACATTTTAATACCTATTTAAATTCGTCAATAAGGAAAAGCTCTTAATTTGTATTCCCATTGATTTCTTGATCAATTAGTCTTTACAAATAGGCCAACGACCATTTCGCACAAGGTGTATAGCTGCAACTGCATTGCACGACCTTTTCCATAACCTATAGCTATTTGTGCTTATGTGAGCTATGTAGCACGCTCCCATTATTGTCAACGTTTACACTAACGGGAGCGTTGACCATAACGGGTGCTACACAGCTATCCTATTGTCTACATCTAACTGTTTGTGAACAACAATTAAAACTGTTACAATTGCTACACTATTAAAAGTCAGCCATCTTGTGGGTTAAAATATTCTTGTTATGGCATACTGATGCGGGAAATATGTATTGACTGCATTCTATACTCAACTCAGGAGACGCCTCATAACGCGACACACCATCGGGTCTACTCCATATGCCACTACAACAGTAATTCCCTGCAAACATATTAGACTAAATAAGTCCTGGTTCCAGCCTGCTAAGTTACAGAGACAACCCTTTGCATTCTGATGGATTTTCCTATACGGATAAATACAATAAGGATGGGTTTGTCCATTGTACATTTTAAGGGGTCACAGGTAGAATGTTACGATAATTATATATGTACTTCTGTCCCTGAAGATTGTATTTGTCTAAAGCAAACAGTGCATGTCCTTATGAAATGCCGCTATTCAGTGCTTGTTATTCGCTATCTGAAAAGTAAAGTAACTAAGATATCTCTAAATTCTCCATTTTGTTTTTGGCCGTGGGATTCAACATGATAAAGTCTCTGGCTACGCCCCTGTACTCTATTCGCTGCAAAGCTGGTATTGTAGATTGAACTTGAGTCCATTGTGTCAAGTCATTAATGTACGCCACAAAGTCTAGCCGCGATGGTGTACTGTTAATATGCTGCATGGACTGACCACTGTTATGTAGCCTACTTTATGATAAAAATAGTAAGTGGTTATGATCAGGAAATACCACAAATTACAAACCGCAGACAAACCCATGGCACCGCGAGGAAGAGCCACACAATCATCACGAGACACCAGGAAGACAAACTAAGCAAAGCAACCAGCTCTCTCCCCCCATCAAGATGATTGCAAACCTAGAATGGACATAAAGTAACGTAAGTCGTCGTTGAGCCGACTATCTTGAGTCTTAGATCTGTCGTAAGCGCGGGCCACTCAAAGATAGACAAACCAAAGGTCTTAAAGACAAATGGTAGCTTAATGAAGGTCGAAAGTATTGCAGAATGCTCTCTTGGAGCATTCTGCAATACTTTTGACCTGTATTTAGCGATGATTGGTCTTGAAAACCATTTTTTTGTCTTCTTTTAAAAGTTTTTGAGTGACCGCTTAAGGCAGGTTTTACAGTACTTGGCATCGAGGTGTTTTTTTCACGCTCAAGTCCACTTAGAATGATATTCAAACATCTCATAAAGCTAAAATGCTAAACGAGTTTTCCTGCTAAAACACTAGGTGAGATGTTGTTCTTCTCCTGCTTATAAATGCTAAAATGCCGATAACAGCCAAAATATTGAAATTTCACATGTAGCAAATGAAAGTGTATCTATCCTACTTACAAGAAAACGAATAACAAAGGCACTGTTTAGAATGCACATGCTTGTCTGTGCCTTTGTTGTTCGCATGCAACAAAATCTTTTCTTTTTCACGTAGAGGCCCATTTTTTAATGATGACGTTATCTACTGAATAACAACACCATCTTTTAACCCTTTAAATACTATAGTGACTCCAAGTGCGTCTTTGGCAAACAGTGAAGACCCAGAAGAAATGCTGCATGATGCGGCATTTCATCAGGGTCTACACCGTTTGCTCAGACAAAAACGATCTTCAGAGATAGAAATACAAATTTATTTCGAAATAATAACCTGTGGCCCCTCAAATTAAACAATGGACCATTCTAAGTTTATTTATCAAACCAGAAGGAAGAATCATATTAGAAGTACATATAATAATAATGGGTTAATTGGCAAACTTGATTGATTGCAAGATATTTTTTATCTATTTCAGAAAATCTTCGCTATGATCAGTTCTGCGATGCTATTCGTCAGCTGTTTGGATCCGACATCAAGAACCAGGACCTCAAAGCTCTGTATAGAAAGATCTCCACAAATCCTGATGCCAAGGTCGACTGGAGTGAGGTAATAATATAGGGTTCACACATGGTTTTTCATGCATTAGATTAACATTTGCCGGGCCCCGAGGAAAGTATTTGAACACGAGGCCGATAGGCCGAGGACTCTAACATCTCGCGAGGGACCCGACAAGTGTTAATGCAATGAAACACACACGTTACAGAGTCAGATCAACGCCCCATTCAATCATTAGTTTTATTACTCAAAATCGGCACAAGTAGAGTTCTTTAACATGCACATGTGACTTTCCCTCCGGGCTTTCATCCAGTTGACGTCCCAATCCGAAGGAGGGCGCACTCATTTAGTGTCATCCCTGCAAATGACACGAAGGAAAGCGTGTTCGGACACCGAAACTTCTCTTCGCTGCGACCGGGGATCGAGTCTCGGAGAAAAGTGCGCTAACCACTGAGCTAGCATGCTCGAGTCCCCAGGGGGGGGGGGGGGGGGGGGGGGGGGGTACTCTGATATTTTAATACATACGTAGGCTCGGGTCATTCATTTTTTGGGTTCAAAATTTTGAATTTCAATATTTTTGGGGGTTTTCAGATAAATGAATATTTTTTGGGGTATGAAGATTTTTTGCGGTCATCACGAAATTGGACTATATTTAAGGGTCATTTCTATGCATTTAAGGTCTAAGTACAGAATGGGGGATATTGTTTTGGGTTGGTAAAATTTCACATATTTTTGGGGGGTGCTTGAAATTCCTGATATTTTTTGGGGGTGAACGGTTGATGCTGGGCCCGAGCCTACGTATGAAGAAAAAATGAGAGTACTCCCCTGGGCTCGGGCCTTCCTTACTTGCATTCTAGATAATCATTCTCCACAACTAGAACTGCAAACGCTGAATTCGCAGTTGCTGTTATAGATATGGAATGTTTCTTAAATGCACTTGAAGTTATACACTTAATTTATAGGATTGTCATTCGTTATTAAAGTTTCCAGTTTCGTATCGGAATTCTCTGCTCAGCGTTGAAATCACAGATGTTTAGACAAAAAAGGATATCAGCAACCTACAGATAATATGCTGGCCGTATCATTGTTCGAGAGGTTTTTAATAATGACTTTTTTGTGGTGGTAGGCGAATATTAAAGTGCTCAATAAAACAAGTATAAACTTTCATAAAAGTAATATTTTAAGCAAAGGGGAGCATTTCTTTGTGACAGACAGGCAGAGAGATATAATTTACCACTTGAGCTCACAGCCCTCGGGTGGTCCAAATAACTTGAGATCTGGATCACCTACCTTTCTTTGTATTGACCAATCCGAGTGTTTTGACTTTGGAAGGTCACTCCTGTGCGGATCCAGAGTGGGGGACAGGGGCTCCGGACCCCTTCCCCCCTGAAAAATCACAAAAATATAGGGGTAATGGCAATAGTGGTCTGGATCTCAAGTTGGGCCCTCTCTGACAAAAATTTCTGGATCCGCGTATGTCTCAATTTCAGACCATGCTGGATGTCCAACAATTGCTGAACATTACAATTACAAGTGGAGTCGAAATTGAAAGTTACTTACAATTGAAGTGAATATTAATCTTCTGAATATTAAGGTCGGTTTGTTTGATTTCATTGGGGATTGTAAGATCACATGATTGCCACAAGTCACCAGGCAAGTCGAGTACATGATATTTATGTCAGCAAAACGCCATTCATATGGCATGCATAACCTTTAAGATCATGCACTGTGCTGCATGGGCATCAAATAAGGTACATGTATTACTAAATAGTTTCTGTGTTGTATTGACCATATCAGTACCATATCTCCTGAGTTAAAGCTATACATGTACTTCCGCATGTGGGCCATTTTAATTAGGGCAGTAGCATTAGTTCAGCAAATTATTTTATGTTATTTAAAAATTTAAAAAATATAATACATACAATTTCAAAATATCCCAGTTAAAGTTTGGCTTTGGCGGGACATTGTCTTTGCATCAGTTTCTTTACTTATTTATCACTTGTCTCTGATTAAATTATCAAGAGTTAAGTGGGCGGGGTAGTTATCTGACCCTTTTTTCATTGAACAGGGAGTTAGGCAGGGGGAGTTATCTCCACGGGCCATTATAAAAGGTATAATAATCCTCTGCTCCTCCATCTCAAAGAATCATATACCGAGGTTAAGATAGGGTCTACTAACGTCCCACATATTACGGTCGCTGATGACCTGGCACTTCTCTCAAGAAAAAAACCCACCATGCAAGTCATGATCTGGGATGCAGGCAAAAAAGCCAATAGAGAAAGATATTGTATACACCCATTGAAGAGTAGCAGTCTTATGTACTGTAGTGGCAGAAACACGGAGTGCACAAATTTTACACTGGCTGATCAGACAGTAACGTCCGAAAATAGCACTGTGCATCTGGGGATTAAGAGGGATGTGTTGGGTAAAGTTAATGTGGAAGAAAAGGTGTCCTTGCGTCGTAGGACTGCTTACTCCTTGATGAGTGCTGGGTTCCACAGTATCAATGGGCTGAAATCAAGTCAGAATGCACATATTTGGTCCACCTTCATAGTGCCTCGCATTGTTTATGGTCTGGAAGCGGTGCTACTAAGCCGTAAAGAATTTGAGTGCCTCGAGAAATTTCAAAGGCAGAGTCTCAGATAGATGCAAGGGTTACCTGATAAAACTCCAAACGGTATTACCTTAGCTAGTGTTGTATCGATGAATTGGATTATAATCAATGATCAATCGAAAATTTATTTTGATTCTACTAATCGATTGTGTTTGGTAATAATCGATTATAATCGAAAAGATTCACACCTAGCTCTATTGTAAGCTGCTATTCTAAATTTGCCTCTTTGCTACAAGAAATGCAAGGTTAAAGATATAAGAGGGTCTGGATGGGGTATATAATAATGATTAGTGAATAATGGCCCTTTTATATAATAAATAGTGAATAATGAGCCAAAAAAATAATGAATAGTGAATATTGAGGGCCTAAAAAATAATGAATAATCCTATTTTTTTTTTAATGAATTGAAGAAAAAATTAATGAATAGTGAATAATCAGATTTCTTTGCCACCTTTTTTACTGTTAATGAATAATTGGTCTTATTTTAATAAATAACCCAAAATTTTAATGAGATGAATAATGGGCTAAATTTTTAATGTATAGTGAATACCAAACCCCCCATCCAGACCCTCATATAAACTGTAGTTATAGCAAGTGCACACCTTAACCTTTTGCACATTGTCCTAAATGTGTGCTTTGACATAGTCACAAGCAGTGAAGACCTAGATGAAATGCCTTATCATGCGGCATTTCATCAGGGTCTACATTGTTTGCTCAGACAAAAACTATCTTCAGAGAAAGAAATGCAATTTTATTTCCAAATAATAACCTGTGACCTATTGATGTAGACAATGGACCTTCCCAAGTTTATTGCTTCAATCCAGAAGAATTCATTAGTGCATAAAGGGTTTTAATGTCAATGACTGTTCAAGTTAGATTGCTGTCAGGACCTGTTGTGGTAAGGTACTGTTCATAAAACAGCATGAAACTGACACTTAATATTTTCATAAAGCAGCTCAAGGATAGACATTCTTTGGAATGGAACCTGTGTTTCCCTTACATTTGATAACTTTCGATTATAATCGATCATCAATCGAAACCTTCTGTCCGATTATTTTAAATGATCGATTATGAAAAGTCCAATAATTGAACAACACTAACCTTAGCTCTTCTAAGTATTTTACCACTGGAAACAGTGATTCATAAAAATGCCTTGAATCTATTTATGAGCATAGCCCGGAGCTGTGACACAATAGAATATGATATTACCATGAGATAGCTTGTAATGAAAAAAGAATGTGAAAAGAGCTGGTTCAACTATATTAAGAATCTTTTGTTTACCCTCTGTATTTGAGCTTAATGCTCCCCCTTCAAAATCTGAATGGAAAGATCTTCTAAATAAGTCAGTAAACTCTGTTGTTATATGACTGGAGAGAATCCTGTTTCCTGATTGGCCAAATTTGTCTTCATAAATCTCAATGTCTACCTGAAAACTGGTCTAAACTGGCTCAGAAGGTGATATAGGATGAAATCCAGCTCAAACTAGTTTCCAGAAGTTAATATTTTTGACACTTCTGCAATATCACCCTCTAGAGAGCTAAAAATAGCATGATGAGTATAAAACTAGCATGTGCTGCATGAAATTGACATGATTTGCTGTTTCACATCCCAACAGGTCATGAATTTTAACAACTGTTTTGTTATGTTTTGTTTGTTCATTTATCTTTGTTTGAATAAACAAAATGTTAAAAAAAGTTTTATGATTAAATTTTACATTCCACATTCAGAGAATTAATATACATTTCAAATTGCAAAATACTACATTAAAATATTTTAATAACAGTTGACAAAACTTGTTAGAAAGTCCTTAGGTTGAAGGTTGACTTCAGCATTAAAAGTGAAAATAGACCATTTTCATTCTTAGTTGAAATTTCATATAACAAAACAGTTATTGACTTAAATTTCGGTAGACATGAGGATTTATCTACCCTTAAAAGTGATATTCACCTCGGCCTAGCGGCCTCGGTGAATTATCACTTTTTCGGGTAGATAAATCCTTATGTCTACCTCATTGAAGTCAATAATTGTATATTATTGAAGAGAAGTGGAGGAATGAAATTGAGCAAAAATCTTCATTGAAATATGTTAATCCGAAAGTAATTAAGGTCAGCAAGTGTCACCCTATTTGGTCAACAGTACGGAACAGTGTAAATGATAGTAGGAGAGCTCAACTGAAATGCAAACTATTAACCGGCACATATTTGCATGCAAACAGTGCTGTTTTTAACCGATATCAGGTGGAGACAACGTGTAAACTGTTCTGCGGAGCCAGAAACTAGACAGCACTTTATCGCTGAATGCTCAGTGTTTGAAAGAAATATATTCAAACAGAGGATGGCCAACTATACAGCATCATGCATAGATCAGCAAGATAGCAAGATCCTGACACTTTTACAAGACTTGTATTAGACCCTTCAGCAATGGTTAAACCTACAGTGGCTGATGAATGTGGACTTACACAGGTGGAACTGTACACCAGAGAGTACATACAGGAGATTCACAAAAAAAGAGTCGCCAAATTAAAACATATTTTAACCAGCTAGAAATTTTAACTAAGTGTAATAACATGAACAATGTAAATAGCACAGCTGTACATAAATACACCATTTTTAACTTTAATTTTAAATTGAGCTCTTATCTTAAGGAATCCTCTTACACCGAATGGTGGTGGTGGTCCGACAAATCAGCGGACGAACTCTAAAAAACAAAAAAGAAGAAGTATGGCATTGTCCCTCAATTATTTTGAGTGTATTTTTGCCCCCTCCTATAAAAGTTCTAAGCAGACAAGCTGACAACTAAGTCATACAGTTTGATTGCAGTTATTTAGTTACACCAAGTCAGCAGGGGTGGATCCAGGATACCTGTAACGGAGGTTCATATGTTTAAAGGTGTGGGGGTTCGCTTTGCTGATTTTATCTATCCCATGAAAATGAAATAATTTGGTACCACTGAGACCAAATTATTTCATTTTCATATGATATTTAAAAGTGAGGATGGGAAGGGGGATTCAAGAGAATCCACTCTGAATCTGCCACTGGTCAGTTATACATTTATATTGCCATTATTTGGTTCAGTCACTAGTACGAAATTTTGTATTGCACTGATTGTTAACATTCAGTCATACAAATATATTACTATAAAATTTGGTTACATCCAGTCAAATACACAATGTACTCATATGCAGTTATTTTGTTTCATCAACTAATTCAATTGTATTACATTTATTGATTACATCCACATACACGGTCCCACTTTAATATATTACAGTTATTTGGTTACATTCACATACATGTCTTTAACCCACTTTAATATATTACAGTGTCAGTTATTTGGTTACATCCAGTCATCCACATACCCACTTTAATATATTAGTTATTTGGTTACATCCACATACCCATTTCAATATATTACAGTTATTTGGTTGCATCTACATTCCCACTTTAAAATATTACAGTTATTTGGTTACATCCACATTCCCCCTTTGATATATAACAGTTATTTGGTTACATTCACATTCCCACTTTAATATATTACAGTTATTTGGTTACATCCACATTCCCACTTTGATATATTACAGTTATTTGGTTTTATCCACATTCCCACTTTAATATTTTACAGTTATTTGGTTACTTTCACATTACCACTTTAATATATAACAGTTATTTGGTTACATCCACACTCCCACTTTAATATAATACAGTTATTTGGTTACATCCACATTCCCACTTTAATACATTGCTGTTATTTGTTTACATCCACATTCCCACTTTAATATATTACAATTATTTGGTTACATCCACATTCCCACTTAAATATATTACAGTTATTTGGTTACATCCACATTCCCACTTTAATATATGACAGTTATTTGGTCACATCCACATTCCCACTTTGATATATAACAGTTATTTGGTTACATCCACATTCCCACTTTAATATATTACAGTTATTTGGTTACATCCACATTCCCACATTGATATATTACAGTTATTTGGTTACATCCACATTCCCACATTAATATACTACAGTTATTTTGTTACATCCACATTCCCACTTTAATCTATAACAGTTATTTGTTTACATCCACATTCCCACTTTAATATATTACAGTTATTTGGTTACATCCACATTCCCATTTTAATATAATACAGTTACTCGGTTACATCCACATTCCCTTTTAATATATTACAGTTATTTGGTTACATCCACATTCCCTTTTAATATATTACAGTTATTTGGTTACATCCACATTCCCACTTTAATATATTACAGTTATTTGGTTACATCCACATTCCTGCTTTAATATATTACAGTTATTTGGTTACATCCACATACCCTCTTTAATATATTACAGTTATTTGGTTACATCCACATACCCTCTTTAATATATTATAGTTATTTGGTTACATCCAGTCAAGTGCTGAAGAGATGGAAGATATTATGGTGGGAGAAGAAGTCTCCATATTTACTGTTTCTAAAAGAAGAAGAGTCGGGGAGGCTGCAGGTTAGATCTAATTAATAGAGGCTTAAGCTATGAATATATACCTCTTTCTTTATACCTGACTATAGAGATAATGCACCTTTCTGAACATTAAGTCATTAATTGATAGGTGTTGCAAATAGGGTTGGTCTCGTAACAGTAATCGCAAGTGGTGAATACACTGCACAGGTTTAGATAAACAAAAAAACCAGTGTAAAACTGTAAGCTGTAAATATTTTCTTATCCAGTGTTCAGCATATATTTTGGTGCTCAAAAGAACCGTCTCATTGAGATGGTTCTTTTGAGTACCCACAACATATGTTTTGGTTGAGAAATAAGAAACCCACAACATATGTTTTGGTTGAGAAATAAGAAGTTTATTTTTCTGTTACGCACTCTTAACTAAAGTCGTGCACTGTTGTTCAAAAGTTAATATATAACATAAAAATGCAGCATGCATACTTGAAGCATTTACCACACATATTAGTCCGGTAGAAAACCAGAATAACCTGGAACTTGATTTTAAAGTTTTTTTCTTTGCTGATTCTTGTTGTTCAGACATTGTAGTTGATGGATCCAACTGATGACACTCTGGCATCATTGAGCGTTTTGAAATATTAAAGATGGCGTCCAAGATGGCCGTCAGTTAGGCTCCTTAGACGTAAATAACCAACATACTCAGTAAAGAGCATTTTAATTTTGACTTTTTATGGATGTTTAGAAGCTCAATGAAACAAACAATTAAATTGGAACATTGTTTTGATTCAGAAGGTTGAAATATTAAAGATGACGTCCAAAATGGCCGTCAGTTAGGCTCAGAAGACCTATTTGACCAACATACGCAATAAAAATCATCTTAATTTTGATTTTTTATGGATGTTAGAGGTTATTAAATGATGCAAACAATTAAAATGGAAAATTGGTTTAAATCCCAGAGTTAAAATATCAAAGATGGCGTCCAATATTGCGTCCAAGATGGCCGCCAGTGACCCTCTAAAGGCGTATCTAACAAATAAACACGATAAAAAGCATTTAGTTTTGACTTTTCATGGCTGTTTAGAGGTCTAATAATGATTCAAACAATTAAAATGGAAAATTGTTTTGGTTCAGAAGGTTCAAATGTTTAAGATTGTGTCCAAGATGGCCGCCATTTAAAAGCAAAATTTACCTGATCGCAGTTAATAAGTATTTTTCTGATAATTTTTAACAGTGGTTGTATTTGGAGAATTTGACTGGCATATTGTTGTTGCTTTCTGCGTTTTGAAATATTCAAGATGACGTCCAAGATGGCAGCAATAACAGAGTGGGGAATCACATGGTTTTTGCTATAATACACTGCAGGGAAAAAACAACAGACTCATACTTTTCGTAATGCTATTTTTGTCTTTGTTTTGGTAATTGTATTCATCAATCCATACACCACTTTCCAGACCACCTTTGGCTAGGTCTGATAATACCATAATATCATAGTTCGTACTTTGGGAAAACACTTTGTCCAAAAGATGAAGAGATAAATGCCAGGATATACTGAACGGACGATACAACTGAAACAGTTGCGACTGGGTATGAGCATAGGGACATAACTGCAAGTCTGAGACAAGTGTTACAGATATACCTGCTGGTTCAGCCACAACTACAGATGTGCTTGCAAGTCAATTGCAACTGATTCAAATATATATGCTGGTGAGATGCATGCTGGTAGAGTGCAATTGTAACCAACATGCCTGCCGTTTAATAGCAGAGTTTAAAGAGACCTGTGCGCTGCAGCAGGCCAGCTAGTCGCGTGAAGCTGTTACAGAAAAATCCGCTTGGTTTCAGACATGTGTGTTGGTCCTGTGCCACATAATCAAACATGCGTAATGTTAAATATGTCTGCTGACCTTGTGGCAATGATGACTGGGCTGATGGTCTAGTGCAAGTAGAACATTCATGCACACTGGCTGGTTGCAACTTAAATAGTCATGCCTGCTGATCCGGTGCAACAGTGCCCAGCATTCCTGTTAGTGAGGTGCAATTACAACAAACATTATTGCAGTGGGATGTAACCTACACGGATGACTGCTGTCCGTGGCAATACATGGCTGCTGTTTGGTAAAGCTTCAACAGATGTGCCTTGGTACTATTCAATCAGACATACACCCAGGTCTATTGCAAGTCAAAGAGAAAACTTACTAGACTGATGCCCGTCCATCAGACATGCCAACTAACAGTGTGAAACTGTATAAGGCACGATTATTGTCTGGTGGATTGCCACTCCAGAGAGTTGCTACGCTGTTACAGCTGCAACATATATATGCCTGCTGGCCAAGTGTATTTACTGCCACAAACACCGCTGTTGTTCAAATATGCCTACTGGTTGAGTGCTGCTGCAAGATGGATGCTTGCTGGGTCTTTGCCACTCAATCTTGCATGTTAGCTGGTGTAGTGCTTCTCTATCTGCCATACATGTTGGTATGGTGTCTCACTATTAGCCGTGCCTGCTGGTGTGATACCTCACTATAGACCATACCTTCTGATGTGGTGCCTCAATATTAGCCCTGCTGAGCTGGTGTGGTGCCTCAGTGTAGGCTATACCTTCTGGTGTGGTGCCTCACTACAGGCAATTCTTTCTGGTGTGGTGCCTCACTATCAGCCATGCCTGCTGGTGTGTTGCTTCACTATAGGTCATGCCTTCTGGCGTGGTGCCTCATTATCAACCATGCCTATTGGTGTGTTGCCTCACTATAGGTCATGCCTTCTGGTGTGGTGCCTCATCATCAACCATGCCTGTTAGTGTGGTTCCTCACAGTAGACCATGCTTGTTGGCGTGGTACCCCACTATAGGCCACTGCAATCAACATTTTACTAGTCGAGTGCAGATGGAAGAAGGGCGGTTACAAGTCTGGTGCTACCTGTACAGAGGTACCATTACATCAGACATGTCTGCTGATCTGGTGCCACTCTCAGATATGCCTTCTTGTACAATGCAACTATTATCAAACATGCATGCTGGGTTCATGAATACATCTACGTATGTTTGTAAAGTACTGCTCTATCAAACAAGGTATCTGGTCTGTTACAAATTCATCAGACATGCCTACAGGTATGATGCCGCTCCCAAATGGTTGTAAAACTTGTCGGGTATAGTCCGACCAGTTAAGAGAGACTTGGCGGTTCTTAGCAAAGACACACCCATGGACATTTCCATATAAAATCCGGTAAGACAGAGTGTATTTATTCACTTGTGAAACGCTTTACAGCTGTATACCTGTATATACCTGTAGTAGTTTTGAGCCCATTGTTAGAAAAAGGCACCTCCAATTAATTTGGATAACAAGGAGACTGACTAGTCTAGATATATGCGCTCTGTCAATGTTTCGAAATTTTAACCATTCAAATTTTAATACTGAATATGAAAATAAAATAATGGTCCGCAACGAAAAATTAATACTATAAATTGGTCAGCACACGAGATGATGGTTCTTATTACATTGGCATGTGGCGAAGGCACCGACGAGCCTGCATGTACGCATGACCTTGTCCGGGCTTTCGCTTCTCCCATAAACAAAGTATGCAAGTTGAAGAAGACTCCAAACAACTGTAAGACATCTAGTCTCTCTGGACACGCCAGAATGAGCGATTATTAGAGGCCTTCTCAGTAATGCGATAAGACCAAATCTCATGTTTGTATGCCCTTTTCTTATGATCCAGATACTTATCCCTTGTCCCACTGAATTCTATTTGGCGATTTATTATTATTGTACCAGCTTAAAAATCAAACCAGTTTTGTCATACAGACAGAATTTAAAGAAAGTGCAAACCTCCCCTCTCCTAAAACTTTCACAACATATCCAGCCCGGAAAATGAAATGCAGCAGGTCCCCAGCAGCATACTTAAGATTAAGCATTTACTAGGCATGCTAATGTATAAAGTTGGTCACCCTTGTCGCCTGCGCTTCAGTTGGTTGCACGAGTAAAGCGTACATAGGCTATTACATCGATTTACTGTAGACTAGTCTTATTTGACAGTGTATGACAGCGCTCTGATTGACACGCCCAGTCTCTGTTAGTTGGTCGCACTATACCATCCTGGACGCCATCTTGAATATATCATATTCTGAATGTTGTATTAATAGCATGAGCAGCACTCGGATGTTACAAGGATAATGTTTGTAGTTCAAAAATCAGTAAAATAAAATTTCTCATGCAAATTCTTGAAGCTTACTAGTCTCAGGGAAGATTTTCTTATATTTTATGTTATAAACTGCCATCTTGGCGGCCATCTTGTCCACATTCTTTTCCTAGTTTTTATTTGGTTATAAGCTAAGTGTCTACAATTTGATTCCAACTTCATAGCATACTATTTAAGAAAGAAAATGGGTTTGAGAAATATTTTCCCAATCACACAGTATTTTCACTTCTAATTGGCTTCCATCTTGGACGCCATCTTGGATATATCGAAATGCTCAATGATGCCAGAGTGGCATCACTCGGATTTTTCAAGGACAATATATGCACTACCAGAATCAACAAAGAAAAAAAGTTTAAAATCAAGTTCCAGGTCCTCCTAAAATTTGCCCAAATACTGCCGGACTATATGCAGAATCTACTTTGTGCATGCTGATTTGCAGGCATTAAGCTGGGATTTCCTAGGACTTGCCATTTTTATCTTAATATATGCTCATGCTCCAAAACTGAAGATTAACACAAAAGCGAATCAGACAAATTTTCTTTTATTTTAAGCTCAACAGAGCCAAAGGCTCAAGGTGAGCTATTGTAATCGGTCTTCATCTGTCATACATTGTGCGTTGTCCGTAAACTTTTTCTTTAAGCAACATCTCCTGAACCACTGCTTCAAATTTAAAATAATTTCACATGAATGTTTCCCATAATGCCTTCTACCAAAATTGCACAAATGGTTCTCCACCAAACAAAACGGCTACCAGAGCTTGGTAAATTATGTTTCTTACATCACAAGACATGGCTTTATTAATGCAGAATATCTTACCATTAAAGTTGTAGGAATTGCTTTTGTCTAAACATTCACAAAATCTGTAGGTGAGACGTATACATAGCAAAATGATCTTGATGCAAAATGAAAGGGGCTTGTATGAATTTCATATACATGTATATATGCTGCTCTATATTCGGGCTACAACAAAATAGGAAGAACAGCAAATATACCCTCTTTTTCAAAATGCAGTGGCATGGATTTTCCTACTTTTCTGGAGTTTGGGCCAGGGGCCTGTTGCATTTGGAAAAATATCATTTGAGCCATCAAAATTTGGAATTTGATGCAGTCTAGAAGAACTGGACTGCCATTTTAAATGGATTAAAAACCATAAAAGAAACTAGCAGTGTAAAGCTGTACCATATGCCCACCATAAAAACTCATGAAAATTTGCACAAAAATGTGAATGAAAACATGTTTTCATTCACAATTTTATGCAAATTTTCATGCATTTGTAACTTTGCTATCTTTGTTCAGATTTTCATAAATTAAAAAATATTCAACACCAACACGAATGTTTACATTTAATTATTCTTTAATATCCAACGTTTCGCCATATTGGCTTCTTCAGGAATAATAATAAACAAGTAAATGACGTGACGCACCACAAAAACGTTAGGACGTAACGTATAACGTGCGGCATAGCGCCAAGTCAGATACGTAACCTAGAAATTAGCGGGGAAAATTAGGTACACATGTCAAACAGAACTAGGGTCCATCAATACGGGGATATTGACGAGCCCAGCACTGAACTCTATGACTGCTAAATGCTATTAAAGGTATACAACAGCATGTAGTCCGCTGATTCTTAAAAACGCATATAATTATAGCAAACAGTGTAGAACCAGATCAGACTGTTCCTCTAGGATCAGTCTGATCAGGGTCCCCACTGCACAATAAACACGCTGAAATTAATTAATGAAAACAGCCGACAACTACAACCGCCCGCATATAAGAAAATAAACAGTGTAGATCCTGATCAGACTGCTCCTCTAGAATCAGTCTGACCAGGGTCCACACTACCTAAAAACACGCAGAAAAAGTATACCATGAGCATAAGCATACAACTGATGACTACAGCCGAGCGACAGTGCATATAACAAACAGTGTAGAGCCGGATCAGACTGCTCCTCTAGGACCAGTCTGACCAGGGTCTACACTGTCCAATAAACACACAGAAAAAAGTTCATGCTGTGAGCATATATATATAAGTCGATGACTACAGCCGACGACAAGGGCAGATGCATATTTTTCGGAGCAGGCGAAGGGTTTAAAATAGTAGCTTGGCAAAAAGAAAGATTTACAAAAGCGGTCACTATTGGATCGTATATGATACAACAATTCCTATAAAATGCATATACACAAAAAAAAAGTAATAATAGGAACAAACAATAGTTGCCAAACTACTACTAAACATCGTACAATAATTTGGATTTCATGCCTTTAGGGTGTAAGGTATCAAGTTTATGTATCCAATAAGTTTCCTTACACAAACGAGTCATCTCATCCTTAACAACATCAATTGGAAGAAAACTGAAATCTGCAATAGAATGTGGATATGAATTGAAATGTAAAGCAACATTTGAAGCATAGCCCTGACTATCGAAATTGTTGATATCAAATCTATGACTGTTCATACGTATAGAGACTTGTTGATTAGTTTGACCGACGTATTGCATATTACAGCGTTTACATTCAATTAGATATATAACATTCTGGGACGTACAATCTGTTGAAAATCGTAGATTGAACGAGTTCTGAGTACGGCTGCTTGTAAAAACATCACTTTTAACAATATTTTTACAATGTGAGCATCTTCGTCGGTTGCATGACTGTGAAAAATGACTCACTGTATCATTAAACGAAGAACATACTAAAAAGTCAGGCAAATTCCTCGGATGCTTAAAAGCCAAAATAGGCTTATAAGCATAGACATTTTTAACGCTGTCCTTCTGTGAGAGTTGCAACAAATCCCAGTATTTATTTATTATTAGACCTATCTTAGGTAAAGAGGGATTGTATTGAACCACAAACAGAATAATGTTTTGTCACGATTATTTTCTGATGACTGGAGAGCTTGATCTTGTGACAATGAAGATACTTTATCAAGTGCATGATCAACAAATCTAGCAGGATAATTTCTCTCAAGATTTTTTTTTTTTTTTTTTTTTTCCTTCAGATTTTCATGAAATTTTCACCAAAATGTAGAACTAGGAATTGGGAATGATATACACCATTTGGGAAGTTTTTTGCTAATTTTTGAATTGGGAAGGGGCCTGTACTCGGCCCCAAATTAGGCCTAGGAAAATACCTGAGTGGGATCACTGAGATTCATTTGCTATTCTGTGAGAAATGATTCATTCACATTCATGTTTTTAACTTATCTTGCCGTGACAATTACCTCTTTTTTCTTGATAGGTGATAAGAAGCGGCGAGACACAGTGCAATGTATTCGATATGTTCCATCCTTAGATTACTACATTTCATGCTCACAGAAAGGCACAGTTGCTCTCTGGACTAGCAAGGTATGGTATGCTGTATTTATCCTAGTTATTGGGATACATTTGGAAAAAAAAATGCCTTTTTTGGCGTCTGCTGATTTTTTTTTCAAAATCAACTTTTTCGAAAAATTATTTCAGGAATATCATTTTAGTGTCAAACATATTGGATCCAGGTCAGGCCCAACATTTTGTTGGGCCTGATCTGGGTCCTAACTTCTTGCAAAAGTTATCAGCGAATGACGCTAGGAGGTAAAGAGTTAACCCTAACCATGCTTGATATTTACATGTACTAAATTTCTACCCTATTTACATACAATTATTTCTGCCTGCTAGGGATAGCTTCTGCCGTCTGCTGATATTTTGCAAACAGTTTGACCCAAAACTTTGGACCTGATCTGAAAACAAACCGTTTTTCACTCTGATGGTATTCCTAAAAGAGTTTCTCTGAAAAATAAAAACGATTTTAAAAAATTTCGGAAGATGACAAAAAATTCTAAAAAAATATTACAGCATGCAAAGAGCTAGCTTGAAAGATTCCAGTCATTCGCATGTATATACTGCATTTACTTTTATTTGGCTGGTACTTTTATTTGGCGCTACTGGCGTTGGAAACAAATATTGTCAAAATATGAGACTGCTAAATACAGATTTGAATTCAGTTACACAATAAGCTATATTAGATGGACACACCCCCTAAGTATGTTGGTATCTGTATCCTTAAAAAAAACTTTTGCATGGTAGAGTATGTGTGAGAGTAGAGGAAACCATGTTTTAAAAGGGACCACTCTTGAAGGAAAGAATATGCTCCCAATAGGGAGCACATTCTTTTCTTTAAAAGTGGCCCCTATGAGAATAGAAAAGAACAAATTAAATTGTGGGAAGCTGCAAAAATTAAACTATGCCAATTGGTCAGTCCTTTAAAATCGCCAAATTTTGATGCCGTGAATATAAAGTGGTTTACAGTACAAGCACAATACTTGTACGACAGCGAAAGTCCTATCCGGTCACATATACATTTTAATAATTGTCTTCAAAGCCTTAACTGAATTGACTACTCTTTGCATCCCGGGAAAGCCAGATGTGTCATTTACCTAAAGACAGTAAAGATATTGACAAATTGTTCAACAGTACATGCATGGTGCCGATTTGAATATTAGTTCCCCCCATTTTCAAAACTCAGCATTTTGTGACAATTTGTGAGAAGTGACTATTTTAAATAAACCCACTTTCACTCACAAAAAGTTTCATTTCTAAAGTGTTTTCAAATTTCAAATCATTACTATCTAAAATTGTGGCTGTCTAATTTTCATTAACAAAATGCATGTTGCAATGATATACATCTTGTATCCCAACAAGAGCTGTATAATCTGGATTTCTGACAAAAAGACTAAGCAAAAAATGTAGTTTTCAGTCTATTATGTTGTTTGAATTCTATTCAACGATGATTTCACTCTGTGCCTTCTTTCCTCTATGACTGCCATTTGTAATGTTGTAAGAGTTATCTCCCTCTATGATTCAGTTTGCAATGTATGAGGGTAATATTGTAAGAATTCTCTTGTAAACATACTCTCCTTTATGATTTCAGTGCCGATTACAGAGTTGTATAGACATCAATGTAAGTATATGTTTGAAGATGATTAATACTAAAAAGTGGCAACCATGACTGCAGCAAAGGTTAGGCCATCCTTAAAAATTCTTTTTTTTACTGTCATCCGACCGACTCACTCACTCACTCAAAATGCCACCTATCCAAAATATTTTATGGCTGTTTCAGAGAAATAATTTTTTAAGCCTGATTTCAGACATTTTTTTTTTATTTTAAATGACTTTTTAACAAATCAGCGAAAATTTAACCTGGTAAATTATGAGTAGGGTGACAGCAAACAACATTATTTTTAAGGATGGCTTTACGTATGAAAAGTCTAGCCTTATTATCTCCCAAAATATATCCTTCGCAAAAAAAAAAAAAATATATATATATATATTCCGCAGTACTACAGTTATAATTCATACTTTAAGGGTTTATACATCATATGAATTGGTTGTCTGATAGACTTTAGAAGTGGTTTTCTGACAAAAATATATACGATATGGGCCAGCATCCAAGTTTTTGGTGCTTATTGCATTGGAAAGCAGCAAACACTCAAGACGAGCCTGTGCATGCACACAAAGCTAGGAAAACTAGACAAAAATAGATCTGTATCCCTGCTAGTTATTTCATCATGGGCATTTCAAAGAGGCTTTTGCATAAATGCGATAGCACCAAAATTTCATGTTCTTGCCCATATACAGTAAAACCTGTGTAAAAACGGTCACTCTCAAAAAGACCGAAAAAAGACCAATTATTGCTTAATGCAGGTCAAAAATATTGCAGAATGCTCCAAGGGGAGCATTCTGCAATACTTTTCGACCTTCATTAAGCTACAATTTGTCATCAAGATCTTTGTTATGTCTATTTTTGAGTGGCCGTATTACACAGGGTTTACTGTATACCTTTGAAACATTGGTAATGCCATAAACACCATGTCCCATCAAAATGCCCTGGTAATGCATTCTTCACGCTGGTGTAGTTGTATAATTTGAATGCTTGATATGGTATTTTTGACAGATTTGCCAACATATTTGCTGGAGGAGCATTTTTTTTACAGGTAAACTAACGTAAAGGACCATGAACATTCAGTGAGTGTGACAATTGGCCTATCCGGATCTATACTGATTATATTAAATGTCCAATGTTCAGGTCTTATTGAAAGTTTGCTAGTTTCTCTAAACATTCAACAAGATTTCAGACTTTCATGTTTGGCCTTCATGCCATTGTGCCGAGGTTTTGATGGGACATGGTGCATAAAGGTAAACTATCAAAATTGCTGAGTTAAGTATAGCAATTATGAATTCAGTTCAAGAAAAGGCTATGTTTAATTTATAATTACTTTGACATAGTCTCACTCACCTCATATTGAAACAGAATTTTAAAATTATCTGGGAGGTGCAAATGAATGTGTTATGTGCATAGAATGACTTAATTAGATATTATCAAGACTATAACTGATATTTTATAATTCTGTCAAGTTGTAGAAAAATGTATTGATCAAATGTTTTTGTACATACCATTCAGAATTTTCTGAGCTTCAGATAATAATGAGCTGTTCTGTCAAATAACCCCCACAAGGTGTCATATAGAGCAAAGAAAGAGAGCATGTTTCCATATATATAAATGGGCCGAGATGCGAGAAAACCTGTCTTCAGGGTTTCCGACCAGGTCATACCCAAACCCCGCCAGCTCTGCTACAGAGACTACATAGAATAGTGAAATTTGGCTTGTAGCAAGTTTTGATATGATACTTTCCAATAAGCCAATGACAAAGGGGTTGGTCAGTCTGATATGTGCAGACTGGTCTGCATCTCTTTTTGTTCACAAGCCCCCCAAAACAGGTTTTCTCATGTCAAGGCCCATATATATATATATTTGAATGTGGGCACAAATACAGTGACAGTTTTTGGGCTCCTAATTTGTTTTTAACCTTGGAATTTTACAACATTGTCCCTTTATAACACAATTTGCTTTTAACCCACAAATTAAGCTTTATAAAGGGACTGCACGTCAGGCTCTTAGTTATCATAGCAATTATGTTTATTGAAAAGATTGTATTTACAGGAAGGGTTTAGTCAAGGCAGGGTAGTTCACTCTGATAGGGTGAGTCTCACATCAATCCCTTTTTGACTGGTCCATGGATCAGGCCTGAACACCCCTGAACTGCCTGTGTGATTTGTTAATCCATAAAAAGGGCCTAGCATGACTGCAGCAGACAAAAAATTCTGTGATTTTTTTTTAAGTTTTGTGAAACAAAAAAATCTTGACATTTCCAGGGTTTGCACAAGCTTGAAAAGTACTTGAATATACAGGACTGTCTTGAAAAGCCCTTGAAAATTAAATGAAAAGTACTGGAAAAAAAACTCATAGGCATTGACAAGTCCTTGAATTTTACCATTTACAGGAGGATTCACTACTGTCTTTTGAGATCTAAATCTGTATAATGAGGAGCGCAGTGGCTAAGTGGTAGAGTGCTTGACTCGAGACCGAGAGGCCACAGGTTCGAGCCTCACCGGCGTCACTGCGTTGTGGTTCTTGAGCAAGACACATCCTAGCTAAGTACTGGTTCAATCAAGGAAGACCCGTCCCTGTTTAACTGAAAGATTGTTGATGGGACGTAAAGAATCAAATCATACAAACAAAATCTGTATAAAATTGTGGTGCCTTTATATATGCTGCACCAAATAAAGGCATCACAATTTTATACTAATTTTCTAAAACTTATATCTTGAGTAATGCAGTGTAGCATTTCCGAAGTAGAATTTTAATGTGTAAATCAGTACTTTCATAAGTTTTCAGTCCTTGAAAACAGTAGGAAAATCTTTTATAAGTCCTTGAAAAGTCCTTGAATTTTACACAAACTTGCCTGTATGAACCTTGATTTCTTGTGAATCTGGAGATTGTTCACATAAAATATCAAGCCCAATCTGGTTTCTTCAATTTTGAATTTTTGTCTGCTGCAAACTTTAGGCTGTGCTTAAAAGGATAAGAGTCTCTAGAAATTTCCATGAATGATGCAATGTTATTTTTATTCCTGACCATTGTGTGAGTCATCCGATATTGATGCTGAACCTTCTGTGTGATGTTTTAGAACCTATAGAAACTTCCATGAGTGATGCACACTTCTTTGATTCCTGACTGCATTTTTTAATTAAGATATTGCTTCAAAGATGGCCTTAAACTCTTCTGAACCTGTCTGTGTGACATTTTCAAGAGTCTGTAGAAACTTTCATAAGTGATGCACTGTCATTTTTTTTTATTCCTAACCATTATTTATTTATTTCGTCAAATACAAATACAATGCTAGCAAAAACTCATCAAAGGGGACTTTCATTCTAGCTTTTGATAGTTTAAAGATTAATTAAAAATGGCTGTGCGCTGTAATTAGCCAATCAAACATGTTCATTCTTTTAGAAAGCAAAGCAGAATAGCTTTGGGCACTCAGGCGAAAGCTGGCATTCAGAAAGGGAGAGCCCGCTATGTTGAGGGCACCTCAGTTCTCGGATTCCTGACCATATGTACAGTTTTACTTGTCCATTGATGGTGCATAATCTCCCAAACCTCTCATTGGGGTTGTTCTTTTGAGCACCTAAAGCTTATATTTATTATCTCATGACATCGCGTCTGGAAGTGATATAAAGCTATGCAGCGTCTGGCAGTGATATAACGATATGCAGTAAAGATAAATCACTAGTGGTTTACAGGTTTAGTAACATTACGTAATGACGTCCATCATAACGTTGCGTAAAAGGTGGCAAAGTTTTGACATTTTCACGCCCAAAATAAGATGTTTAGAATCTAGCATGAGTGCTTATGTTTTATCATATTTATTAAACAAGTTGAGGAAAAGAGATAAAATGTGAGGTTTGCCGAGCATTTCATCTCTTTTTTGCAACAAGTTTAATTAATTCAATAATACAGAAGCATGAATGTTAGATTCTATTTATCATATGACATTTAAATTATTTTGAAATCATTTGTTTGGCGTGAATGTGTTAGGGTTTTGCCATATGCGTGACATTAAAAGGGTCATTTCATAATGTTTCCCAAAAATCTGTAAACCACCGGTGGTTTATTGATTTTAATGCATGGCCTTCTTTCACTCCCAGATGTGACGTCATATGATAAACCCAGGTAAAAGCGGTTTTTTTTAATAATTTTTGCATATTCAAAAAAGAGTTACTTACCTACCAAGCTCGAAAACATCCCAGTAGTAAGTTATAACCAGATATTTTTAAGCCTGGCCAAGTTTTACGTAAACTGGACCAATGAGGGTATCCTAGAATACTTATATCCTTACTCCTTGGGGCTAATTGGAAGTGAGAAAGACAATTTTTTCATTTTTCAGTTGGAGAAAAGTGTTATTTTGAGTTATAATGTTCTAGCTTTCATACAGCAATTTTCTTTTGTTTTGTTCTGTCTTTTGTGTTAACCTGTTTGTTTTTGTTTGCTGTATACTGTGAATTCATTTTTCAGGTTTCTGTGAATTACCAAAATTTAATATTCAGCAATTTTTGGTTATTTTGTGCTTTATAAATTTGAGCAAGATTATGTTATTGCATTTTTTTATGTTCACACATTTTATTTGGGATTCATTTTGGCATATTTCTTGACATTTATTTTGGCACACTAATCATTTAAACTTTCAAGCTCCTGTTTACAACATTCATTTGTTTGTTTGAGACTTCCAACAATTCAATTACTACTGTCCTGCGTGCCAAAAGTGACAGTGACTTCATGTTTTGTTTACAAAGTTATCAAGGACTTATTGTCAGTAGATCACTTGTGTATTAATCCTATCCTCAGGATAGGATTAATACACAAGTGATCTATCGATTTGTGTTAGCTCAAGTGAAGTGTACACATTAGAGTTTTGCTTAACAATTGTAAACAAAGTATTGCGTCACTGTCACTCTTGGTTGGCACGACAGTGAATGTCTTACACATTCTGTTGCTCAGATTGGTCCCCGAACATTGAGGGTAAGTTGAGGCAGGTACAGGTTTTAGCAACTAATAAACAAGGGCTTAATGTTTATGAAACTGAAACTGAAAATAGTTCCCTCATTTTACCATGAAAATAGTTGAGCCAGTACCTATCAAAACCAACAAGTGGACAGATCATGTTCCAAACTAAGGCTAAGATCAAACTGGGCCACAAATATTTTGACTGAGGGTTCATATCATAGGATATAATTTTAAAATTATAGTGAAACCTGTATAAAACAGCCACTCCAAAATAGACAAAACAAAGATCTTAATAACAGTTGGTAGCTTAATAAAGGTCTTAAGTATTGTAGATCCTCTTGGAGCATTCTGCAATACTTTTATTCTTAATTTTGACCTGCATTAAGCAATAATTGGTATTGAAAATCAATATTGGTCTTTCTGAGAGTGGCCGTTTTACACAGGTTTTACTCTACAATATAGAATGATTTTATCCTAACAATCAGTGGTGACGCTGATGAGATACCATATTATGCAGCATCTCATATGGTCTTCATTTTCGTCATCATTGCATAATGTTACTAAATATGTAAACCTGATCAGACTGATCTGGAATTATTTTGCTTGCACATGTTTTAATTTCTAGTGTTAAATCTACAAAAAGCCCATGTTGCTTAAACTTGGAATGCATGTTCTTTTTTCTTTGGCACTAATCAGGTGGTCCTAATCAGAATGTTTTTGTTTTGGGTTTACATGCTGGTCTAGATCATTGTAATTGTGTGATCATGAGAGATGAGTAAAGTAATTTTCTAAAATTTTGAATACGTCGCTCTTTTTCTTCTCGAATAAAATGCTGGTTATCAGGTCTGGAATTAACAAAATACTTGTCATAATAGCAAACAGGGAAGACCTTGATCAGACTGCTTCTTCAGAAGCAGTCTGATCTTGGTCTGCTGTTTGTCTAGGCCTTTTTGCATGGCTACTAGTGTTCAAGATTTTAGATCAACTACCGAAACATGTGAAAATTCAATGGCTGCAGTTTCCTGCGTGCTATTCCATATATTACCCCTATTTCGGCAATTCGCAGTGATTGTTGTCTGCTCACTTATCTGCTTATACACTTTGGAAGCCTATATTGCAAACACTATGGATCCAGATCAGACTGCTCCTAAAGCATGTGCCGATCCAGAAAGTTTTGTCAGAGGGGTCCAATCTGACGGGGTTTTTTTTAGTTGATGAGGGTGCAGAGGATTTAAATACCACTAAAAGCAGGCTATTATCAGTCCACCAGCGAAAGTTACACCATTAAATGGTGTTTTGTTGGCGGGCCGATGATGGCCCATCATTGAATGCTGGCTTGGTTTTTCAGGGAATCCAGACCAGTATTGCTAAGAAACCCTGTATTTTGTAATTTTTCATGGTGGGGGTCTGGACCCCCTGTCCCCCCCCCCCCCCCTCTGGATGCGCGCATGTAAGGGAGCAGTCTGATCAGGGTTCATAGTGTTTGCTTCCATGATTAAATGTAGTCGGAGGTGCATTTTAATATATGCAGCAGATGTAAAAAAGCATAATGAGTCCCAAGTTGTTTGCAAGGGTTAACATGCATGCAGCAGAAGACACTAATGGTAAAGAGTTAAATTCTGTTGTTTTATTTTGATACTTTTTTATAACATAGAACTTGTGATATTTTGCTTTGTTATTTACTTAATCAGGTTTAATTGCATAATGAGTTTATGGTGCTTTGTTATTGTAGCTGGTATAATAAGTTTATGTTTTCTAGTTGTATAATCAGAAAAGACTGTTTAATTTATTGACTAAGATACATGTATTTGGAGTCCAAAAAAACTGACCTGTGATTTACGGTACTTCAGATTTGTGATTTGTGAGACAAACGAACAAACAGTTTATTACCAGGACATGTAGCCCAGTCGTGTCTGACTGAAGATCCAGGGGTTGCGAGTTCAATCCCGGCCCACTACCATACCTTCGTGGGGATTGATCATGAAATAATTTCTACGGCCATTCTCCTCCCTTCCACTGATTTAAGAAGGGTTGTTGCCAGTTACAAGCGAAAGTATTATTTAATTTGTGCAAGATTAGTACTGGTTAACCGCTTAGTCAAGCTTGCCCAGGAAAAAAGTGTGGTTAAAAGTGAACTGACCATCAGGAGTCATGATCATAGCTGTTGACTGGGACGTAAAGATTCAAACCAACTAACCAACAAAACAGTTTATTGAAATTGTCAATAATTTCAAAAATCTATATTTGGATGAAGTTCCCAGACATATATTTTAATGCATTTCGTTGTTGTTGGAAAAAAGGATTGACATTGCATAGGAATTATTTGCCTGTCAACAATTTTGTGAAATATCAAGCCTATAAGTTGCGGTTTCTTAAAGCAGCAGCAAAATTTTAAAATGTTATCTGCTTCAATTTTGGTGGCCATTTAAGTTTTTTTTTCTGTTCTTTACAAGATTATCTTGTTAGATTTTTTAAATATTTTTTTAAAGAAAATTTGTTCATCATTGTGACTTTTCATTATAGTTCAGCTTATAAAGACTGATACATAAAATCTGGTATAGTCCATTGTATATATTGCAGGGTCACAGATTTATTATAATTTCCAAATGATATTGTGTTTCTTTCTCTGAGGATCTGAGGATATTTTTTTTTGCATAGCAAACAGTGTAGAAACAGATGAAAGGCTGCATTATATGCAGCATTTCATCTTGGTCTTCACTGTTTGCCAAAGTACTCATTTAAGTCTTATGCGTTAAAGAGTGACTTTATGAAATATACACTGAAACCTAAAAAAATTGAACTTCAGTTTTTCGAAATACTCCCGCTAATTCTAAATAAAGTTGGGACACACTGGATTCAGAGAAAAGGACATATTCAAGATCTATTTAAGTAACTGTCTATAATAACTTAAGCTTTGCATGTGTAATAGATATGTCTCCTTCTTGAAACATTTCTTTTACGCACCCAAAACTTATGCTTGATAGAAAAAACCGTGGTAGTAATCATTTTTGGTGGTTATTATATATTTTTGAGACCCGATCAAATCGTCCCTTAACCATTCATATGTCTCTATATTTGTAATCGGCTAAATGAGACTTACACAAGTAGTTCCGGTCGAAAGTTATATAGTTTCAGGGCTATACACAGAATCATTTCATGAGAAAGTGTGTCTTTGACGGTCGAATCGAAAAGCATTTTTATTATACAATCTGTTTTAATTATAATAAGTTATATCTTATTATTATTATTTAGATCTATTTATTTTTTATTTGTAATTAAATGAAAGTTAAAGAAGACTTACACAAATAATTCTTATCTGGTGCCCTGTTGATAGGTAGATCTAGGGGATGGAACCAGACTAAAATCATTCCTCTTAAACTTACACGGACTGTCAGTCTAACTGGCCTTGGGAAAAGGTTCCTGGCTAAACGTTTAATATGTCCACATATATTACATGTAACACTGAAAACCGACAACTGTCTATTTGGACACCGACGTCATAGTTTGGAAATCATATTGGTTCGAGTTTTAAGATTCAATGCGAAATTCTTGTACAGCCAATTTTAGCAAAACACAGACAAGCTTTCCAGGTAAAGGTTTCTGATAATGCGTATTCATTTGATACGGCGACCCAATTATGATGACCGTTTTACACACAAAGTTAGTCTCTGATTGAATAACCCATTAAGTGATGTACTGTTACCTCGATTAGGCAGGGCTCATTTGCAGAAACATTAAATCTCAAATAATTATTAGATAATTATCCACTGCTGGTCAAATTCGTTTTGGTTAATCTTTTGAGAAGTACTGGGCTAATTTTACATAAAATATTGATTCCAACACAATTCAGGCCAGCATTCACCCTTTGCATGCTAGTGCTATCTCATTTAGTTTAGACCAATATAGTAAGCGCACTACATCCTGCCTGATGTGAATTCAAATTGTTTGATACTGGAGCTGAATCTGAAAGTATTTTAGAAAAGAAATCGGCAGACGACACAATAGCAAAGTTTCCCAGCATGCAAAAAGTTAAGGTACATCATGTACTGAAATTTATTTTCTTTCACAAAATGTTGTTCATGTTGCTTTATGTCTGCATTCAATTTTTTTCGGTCATAATTTTGAGGGAAAAAAATGAAGAAAAAAAATCAGCAGACGACAAAAAGCATGCTAAATTACCAAGCATGCAAAAAGTATCACCTTGCACCATGACACAAAACGCATGAGCCGTGACATGTGATTTCCTACAATGTGTCATTTTGACAAGGGTAGACTCAGACTCCTTTTAAGCTTAGAAACTCCAAATGCTGTTCAGTCAGTAGCTTAACTGTCATTGAATATTCAAGCGACTAGCAAATGCTCTTATCAGGCTGGGCAGATGCTCATACTGATCAGAGCCTTTGCTGGTCGGACATACCACATTGTTGGAAATCTCATTTCGTGGCTAATATTATCATTTAAACCATAAAATGCCAGCAAAATGACTATGTTTATTATTAACATAAGTATAGAGGTAAACAGTGTAAGCCCAGATAAGACTGCTCCCACAGGTGCAGTCTGACCACAGGAGCAGTCTGATCTTGATCTACTCTGTCGACGAGGCTTCAAAAACAGTTTCAACAGATGACAAAAGCAGATGATCTTTAAAATTGTTGTAGTTTTCAGTTTACAATTTTCATAAAATGCATGCACGTCTGCGCGGCTCAAACAATGTATTAAACAGGTTAACTCTTAATATAATATAATCAGATCTCCCTTCTTGGGCAATGAAATAGCCGAATCACGCCCAGATATGAATATTAAAGAACATGTATCAACAAACCGAATGAAGAACACAATCAATCAATCAATCAATCGATCAAGATTATCGGAATTTGCTCTATTTACCAGACGCCTGTAGGATTTTTAAAGCCGCGAGAACCCCGACATTGTTAAAGGCAATGCCATGCAGTCCCATCCGCGCCTTTAGATTCAAGTGTACATGATAAAAGTCAGGAATACTGTCAGATTAGCACTTTGTCGGATCAGATCTGGACCCAAACGTTCTGCTTATGTTATCACCAGCCGATCATTGAAAACCTCGCGGATAGCAATATTTAATATCAAAGAAGCCGCTATGAATTCTGCCACACAACGTGATGGCATTGGCCAGTGACCTATATATCGGCCAATGCCTGGACAGAGAAAAGCGGACGTAGCACATGAACATGGGTTTCGGACCGTTTCGGTCGTGAGCCGTTTCGGCCGTGGGTCGTTTCGGCTGGGTCGTTTTCTGCCTGGTTTTAGGGTGGGTCGTTTCGGCCCTATTTCGATGGGTCGTTTGGGCCCAAGCTATACCCCTCCCCCACCCCCACCCCCACCCCCACAAAAACAAAAAAATATATTACTCATAGTAATATGTTCTAGTTTATGAAGTCTTTTACTAGCCCATACCTGTACAGCGCTGCAGTCTCGAAAGAACCCAGCAGTCGTTTCTTGCACAACTCGGACCAAGTATACTGGGTCCGATTGCACAAATAAGCCCCAAGTCAAGATATTTGATACCACTAGTTGAAAGCACTGTTCTGCGTCAAAGCATTTGGTAGAACTATATTGTCTAATAGGGCACTAGTCCAAATTTTAGCGTTCCCTAGATGTACCAAAAATGAAACATTAATACAATAAGAGATTCTAATTTCTAGGAATTTAATACTAAAATTGTAGCCTTGTTTCTAGTAACTAATATGAATGTTACCAAAATCACAAATAAAATGAAGCAGAAAATGCAAGATTCCAAAATAATTTTCTATCACCAGACATACAACGCCATCGATACGCTTTACCCACGATGGATCAGTCTTTTTTATGTTCCCCTAACTAGCTGGGAAAATATTTGTGAATGAGACAGTTTTAACAAATGCACACAAATCCTGTTAACCCAAAATGATAATGGACTTGTCCAACTGTAGAGAGTGGGATATTCCATTCAGCTTAAATAGGTTAACAAGTGTTGACCAATTTTGTTTACATACATGTATATAGTATGTGTGCATGCAACGAAGACCCAGACGAGACTGCACAAATGCCATTTCTCGGCAAATTCTCGCAAAAACATTGCATCAAACATTACTTATGTTAACTTTTCAAATATTACTGCGCGCCAAACATTATTCCGAACAACGAAGGTTCATGCGCGGATTC
This sequence comes from Loripinus fragilis, assembly GCA_964019695.1. Taxonomy (NCBI): domain Eukaryota; kingdom Metazoa; phylum Mollusca; class Bivalvia; order Lucinida; family Lucinidae; genus Loripinus; species Loripinus fragilis. The sequence goes on from OZ026514.1 coordinate 57,058,529, forward strand.
CTGCACAAGATCAGACTATTTAACACTATTCCGAGCAACGAAGGCTCATACGAGCTTGTACACATCTACATGTATTAGAAACTGACAATCTAAAATAATTGTGGACACTAGGATCTGATTTGTTAAATTTTATTTTATTCATATTTCCAAAGATCCGACTGCATAAATACTACCTAGGCCGAGTACAGAAGGCCCAAACCAGACTGCACATGCGTTCATACTCGCAAGAACCCTTACTCAGGTAAGACAAAACTAACAAAAGCGGGCAAATGATGTTTGTGGGCAAAAGAGCTTTCCAGATCTGACCATTAAACACTTGAATAGGTAGCGCAGTGGCTCAGTGGTAGAGTGCTTCACTCGAGATCAAGAGGCCGCAGGTTCGAGCCTCACCGGCTTCACTGGTATGTGTCCTTGAGCAAGAACATTATTCCTAGCTTTGTACTGGTTCAACCCAGGAAAACCCGTCCTTACATAACTAACATATTGTTGATGGGACGTAAAGAATCAAATCAATCAATCAAACAAACAAACAAAAACAACGACTCATGCATGCAGCATTTGGGCGAACACATGGGCCGAAATTTAGGCGCATAGTCCCACTTGATGGCTGTGCATGCATGATTACTTCACGCATGTTTAATTCTTTAATGTACCTTTCTCATGAAATGGCTCGTTTTCATTCATCTATATAATCCTATCGGAATAGGCCTTCTCCGGCTAGAGCTGATAAGCCATGTGAAAAAGGTAAACAATCTCCCCTGCGGTACAAATTTTTCCAGCTGCAGAGCCAATATACACTAGCTGCCATGGGGTTAGATTAAGGTTAAATGATAAAATTACATATTTTGACCCATTTTTAGGGTGAAAGTGCAATATATTTTCCCACACATTAACATTCTTTCATTAGTAGTTTACTCTTCGCATGCTGGGTAATTTTTATGCCTTTGTTGTCGTCTGCTGACTTCTTTCAAATTTAATATTTTTTTAAAAAAAAATTCAGGAACCAAATCAAAGTGTCAAACGGGCAAACAGGTTGGATTAGACCAGGACTGAGATTCTGTCGGTCCTGATCTGGGTCCAACCTGTTTGCAAACGTTATCAGCAGACGACAAAAGTTGCCGCTGGCAAGGAAATAGTTGCATTTGCAAATGAGGTACAAAAATGTTTTCCTTGGAACATGTAATACATTCATTCTACGCTAAATGGTCAAAATATGAAAATACACTGTCCCACGCTTATAAAATATTCTTATTGCATGATATGTTAAGGCATTGGGTTTTGTATTACTCATCTAATACCTGTTTGAGGTTTCTTACATAAAAAAGTTTAGATTATGTATAGAAAAATGTAGTTTTTGAATATACTATGCTTCTAAATCTACCAAATTCTCGTGTCCCTGGTTTATGTTCTTCAAAAGTAGTTATTTAATAGGCCCATTTGCGTGTATTTTATCCCAAAAAAGTTTTTCTTTGTAAACCAAAGATACGATTAAATAGACTGCCGATGCTCTTTACCTGTTTCAGATGTAGAAATTTTGATGAAAAATAACAATCACTTGTCCCGATTTTTAAAGTAAGATACGTTACAGTCTATTTCTCAGTCATAGCATTTCCAAATTATGTTTATTTTTAGTATGCAACTGATTATTTTAGATGCAAATATATCAGTTTAAAAGATTTAAACCACAAAACTGTACTGTGATCTATCTTAATTAAAATATAAACAAAGGTTTCATCCAGAATACAAAAACACCAAAATATTTGGTAAGATACGTTACAGTGTTTTTTGAATGCACTTCAGTCTTTTATAAAGCTATACCTTAACCCTTGCCCGCACAATACTGCCGAATGTTTACTTAAGGGAAAATGATATAGCATTCGTGGAATACTAGTTACACCTGGCTGAAATGGACTTTAACATTTTATTGGAATAAGATACGTTAAAATAAGATACGTGACGCTCGATTAGAAGGCTGCATCTCTATGCTGATAAATCAAGTGTACCCCTGTATGCACATGTGCTATGTTATTTATATTGTCAGCGGAAGCACTGGGCACTATCTTTTACTCATAGCTTAAGGTTATGAAGCGGGACAATTTGGAACTTTTGAATTTTACAAAATCACAGATCTTTGAGAAACAAAGGTACAATATCGTTGAAAATATTATATTGTACAATATGAAGCATTTGAAACTATTTGAAATATGAAATGCTAGAAACCAATAAGCCAAACAAATGACAGTTTGGTCAATTTGAAAGTAGAAAACATTGCCTACAACAGATCTTTTCAGCGTAACATATTTTATGAAAAGTCACGTATCTTATTGAAAACAGAAAGGAAATACTTTGTGATAGCAAGAAATAATCAGTCATTTTTTGTTATAAAATTGAATAAACAGCACATGTGAATATTTTATTTCAAGAAATAGTATACTGGGCTCTTTGAGTTCAGATTACTTTGCATAACGTATCTTATGTTTTTGTAACGTATATTATGAAATCAGTGTTTCCTGTCATCTGAAGTCACAACTTAGGAAAATACTGACGCAAAAGATGTCATGGCTGGTTAAAGGTGATGTTGTCTTTTGTCACAGTATTTCCTTGTCAGTGAAATGGAAAAAACATATTTTTTTCATATGAATCTTTTGTATTTCATGTTAGTTTTTAAGGAGTGTAAAATAGGCTATTCAAATGTAATTGCAAATGTAACCCAACGTCTGATTAGATAATGTCGTTAATTGGCGTCTCATAGTGAAGTTCTGTGTAGCATTTACAAACATGTTGCAACTGGAAAGCGTCAGCGTCAGTTTAGGGTATTAAAATATGATATTGAAATGATCAAAGCGACATTTAAGCTGAAAGCATAAGATACGTTATAATCCCTTTGTAGACACTTAGACAGGAATGACAGTTGGAATGATTGGTTTAATTGTTTGAATTTGGATAGTTAAATAACTGATTATGAATTCGTTTGTGTTTGTTCTGATTAACAAGCATAACTGATAATATTTTACATCATTTTCTATAAATATCGCTTTCACTCTGCAATTATGCACCCTATCTGTAATGTGTGCTCTGCTGGTTTCGAATTGATTATTTTTTATATATATAGGATCAACATTTCTCATTAGTTATTGTACTAGATTCACTTCTCGTCAATTTAATCAAACAGGATGATTCAGGGTATGTCATAAAGTGGATGAACGTTGTATAAACAGATGAGACTCCATATGTGTAAGATACGTTACAAAATAGTCTGTTTTTCAAAATGCTTATTGTGGTTATATAGAATACATAGTGTTTGTGAAACTAAATTGATATTTTCACATAACATTGCAACTTAGAAATTATATGAAAATGTCATGTGTTAAAAGGGATATTTGATTTTTATCGATTAAAATAGAGATAATGTTAATAAAAAATAATTTCTTTCAATTTGACATTGAATCTTCCTGCGCATTACCACATGATGAAAACCACTATTGCTAAACACTTATTATATAGCTATACATTATTCCTTAGGGTATTTAAAACACATAGTTAGCATTCTCTAATATCTAACTACATTGAGTATTTTATCCTTATATATATCGTAACGTATCTTACGTTGTGTAAATAGCACACCTGTTTATGTCAATATTTTTCTTTCTAGAAAGCTTCATTTGGGTACACTGCAACTTGTTTCAGTATATTAAAACGTTATTCTATCAGATACAAAGTTCATATATCAAATCTAATGTATTCGATTTTCAACTTTTCTGATTTCACAATTGGCCAGTTTAACGTAGAATGAATGAATAGTGACAGTCAGTCATAAGCCACAAATGCAGAGAGGTTGTTTCTATCCATTTCCTAAACCCAGTGTAGACTTCGATAGACACAAGGCATGAATAAACTCATAAAGGCATGTGAAAGACCCCATGAATAATTAAATGAGATGATAGGTCATCATTTTGGTGTGCTCAAATAATGTTAAGTATCTTAATATTTAAACCCTTAATGCATTTTCTGAATTTACTTTTTTATCTTAAAATGTTGTCTGCTCTATACGTCTGCTGCATATATCCAAGCGCACTTCAGACTAGTTTTAATTGGAAGCAATCTGATCTTGGCCCATGTTGTGCTACCTAAGAACGCAAAATAGATAGGGGGAATTAACTGGCACAATATGGCACCAAATGTTTATTAAATGAATAAACAAATAAAATAAGTAAATAAATCAGCCAGTCAGACGGCCACATGTATCTAATCTGATTGTTATTGAGCAGCCAGGCTCCAGCGAGACTGTGTAAATGTGCATTGTCCTCTGAGCCTTCACTGATTGCCTTTGTGAAAAGTACCAAAAATCTTATTCTCCGATCAAATAGATAAGTGAACACACATACAACTGTTTATTTAGCAACTATCACTGTAGAAGACATGGCAGAAATTCTAAACAAAAATTATTGTTGTCTGACTGGACATTTCTTCCACCCATGGTCAAGTGACTTATCTATAATGTCTCCTGTTGGCATTTTGATATCTATAATTATCTGAGATAGGCTATTTCAGTGTTGTTAAGTTAACATAGTTCGCACACACTCATCAATGTCCACTAAATATTACTTTTCTTTCTTTCAAAAACTGCTGCAAATCTTTAACATTCTTGCTCTGAAAATTATTACACCCCATCTTCACTAATTAACCTTAAAATTTACAGTTTATTCAATGATTACACATCAAGGTCAGACTATTTCGATAGAGAATACACTATGATTTACCTAGCAAACTGGAGAGTTTGTACCGCAGCAGCTGACTTTGTAATCTAATACACCAGCTGGAAGCACTGCCGGATAAGCCCTATACACTCAATATACAATGTAACGCGGCGTAGTTGACCTGATTAACAGCGATGTTCATACGCGCATCACTCCATTCATAGAAAACAATTAAATAAGAGTTACTGTTCCTGAAATGACCAAATAACCGTTAAAAGTGACACGTGAGAATTCCAATTTGCCAAAACACTAATAACTCAGGAAAAGTTCTACTTTCGAACGAAAATTGGCAACAAAAGGCTTAGTACAGAATAACTGCAAAGTGGTCTATGCTTCAAACACTATCATTTCAAAGCAAACAGCGATTTTAACACGAACTATTTTTTCACAGAAAAGAAATTTCGATTACAGTTATAACTCTCATGAAGAGCTGATATTGAACAGACCCTGAGTTGCAAAACTCCCAAACACAAGTTAAGTCATAAATTCTGATAATGGAGCTAGCGATTTTATATGGGCCATTAGCATGACAGCGGAACTAAAGGTCCCAGGAATCCCTGAGACCAGCTCTTCAGACTTCACCAGGCTCTGAGTATGAGCAAAGAATGGAGATTATGCAGAGAAAATTTATGTCCAGTAGCAATAGTTTTCCTTGAACTCAGAGCCTAGGCCAGGCTAGCACAAAGTGGAATACTCTTTGCATGCTGGTAATTTCGCAGTGCGGAAAAATGTGTGGTAATGAGTTAAACCTAGTCAACAGTTTTTCAGTTAACATGGGATGTGTTGAACCAGCACTAAGTAAAAAGTGGCTGTGTCTACTAGTGTTGTCTGCTGATAACCTTTGCAAACAGTTTAGATCCAGATCAGACCCTAACTAAACGTCAGACCTCTGTTTTCCACTCTGACGCCTGTTTGCACGCCCGTTTTGTACTCCTCCAATAATGCTTTTTGTTTACTTATACGTTTATGTGACGTGAGACATTTATCGCAATGACGCTGAGCGCGGGAATTTGGAGTTTTGCCTGTTCAAAAAACTCCGTTATGTCTGAAATAATTCAAAATAACTGGAAAACCGGCCATGTTCGGTAAAAATTGAAAATGGACACTTGACTGATAAATATAAAATGCAAATACAGTTGAATCTCGTAATTTCGAAGTCAAAGGTACTGGAGATTTAATTTCAAATTATCGAAAATATGAATTATAGGAAGCTTGTGACACTGTGACAACAGGGACACAATAATTACAATTGGTGTTAGCTTTTACGCCATTTCTTCATCAATCTAGGTATCCCTTACACTTATATAGAAACCAGTATGAACATTTGTTAATGTAGTCAAATCAATTTCAATTTCTATCACTTCAGTGAGGTCGGGTCTTTGATATGGCAGTTCACTGTCATATCTTTTCTTGTTATGTCTACTTCCCTATAATTTGAACAACCAATATTTCAAAATAAAATATCTAGTAACATGGATTTTGAATTTTGGAGATTTGACTGTACATGCAATAAGTACCAACATTGCTCATTTTATTTTGTAGAGAAATACAAATTTTTTTTTTGAAACAATGGTTTCATTTTTATATTGTCTATCAAAACATATATTTTACCATAGGAAACATCCTGTGGGTCACATGGTAAACCTTTTTGAGTAATGATCGTCTTAAGGGTAGGAGCTATATCTTTCTAAGATTTTTTTATTAACTCTAGGAAGCGGCGTGGGTGACAGGGTGTGACTACTTGCCAAGTATAAGAAGAGCCTCCTGCTGCACTGAGAGAAGTATTATTATCTGGGACAATAGGTCAAAGGGCAAAAATCAGGTAACAGTAAAACCTGTAAAATGGCCACTCTCAAAAAGACCGAAAATAGGTTTTCAAGACCAATTATCACTTAATGCAGGTCAAAAGTATTGCAGAATGCTCCAAGGGGAGCATTTCGCAATACCTTTGACCTTCATTACGCTGCCAATTGTGTCATTAAGATCTTCGTTTTGTCTATTTTTGAGGGGCCGTTTTACACAGGTTTACTGTATGTATATATTTCCAAATACATGTAAAAGTTTTTTATGCAGTGATTTCTCAACAATGAAAAAGTAAACGAGTTTGACCAGGAATGCAACAATCACAGACTGCAGACAACCCCATGGTATGTGAGGAAGAGATATCAAACACAGACAGCCACAACACAATTAAAGAAAAGCAGCCAACTCTCTCTTCCTCAGCAAGATAATTGCTAAACTGGAAAAGACACCGAGAACCACCCTACATAACAAAGGCCCATCACAAGTTGTAGCAACAACAAACAACGACAAAATCATTGCCTTAGAACCCACAGCAGTCCGTCACCAGGGTGCTTAAATATATTTAACTGACCAAATTTTTGCCCTAGATTCTGCTGTTGCTAAAGCACAAAAATTATTTAGCTCACTGTATTAAAAGTGTTTACACCCTGACAGCTTTCAAGAAGCACACACCTAATGGAACAACTGCAGGAAATATATGAAAAAATGGTACAATTTCCTGTAATCCTATAATAGCATAATAGTGCTATCACTCGCATTCAAAACAGTAGATTTTTTAAACATCTCAGCTCATTCCTGAAAGTGTTGATAAAGGCAATCTGGTGGTCCAAAGTGTACAGGCCCTGAGGTCATAAAACGTTTTTCATGCTTAGCTCGAATGAGCGTGAGATTTTATCTAATACAGATTTTGTAACCAGTTGTATAAAATTTGGGCAAATCCACCCAAATAACTCATACTGTGTGGAATTTTCTAACCTTATCATTCTATTCAATAGTGTTTGCTCAAACCTAGCTGTCTGTACCAATTTTCCCGATAAATACTATATTTTAATACTACAGCATGTGTTTGCCATAAAGCCATTTGACCATGCCCCACAGTGTATGATCAGTGTGCCAAAGGCAGGGGCTATCCATGAAGACAGAATCTTGTTTGGAGATGATCAGGGCTACATGAATCTTCTAACTGTAGCTGCCAAAGATCTCACCATGAAGAACTCTAAAGGGGGAGAAAAGAAGCCGGTGAAAGACCAGAATATCCTTCATGTTATAGAACCTGCTAGACTAGCTGTGTAAGTTGGTCAAATTTTATTATGCATATAAGCAAGTACATGACAAACGAAATATGATCTTTGGGCCAGCAAAAACTCAGATCAGACTGGGCATTTGCCCAGTCTGATCAGAGCCTTTGCTATGTGCATGAAGAAACAACATGTCCTCTTAGCTTTCTAAAATGATGTCAACATCTGTCACATATTTCTCGATGACGTCGTTTTTGCCACATTGTTGGAAATCTTGTAACATGGCTCATATTTTGTGCTATCCATGATCTGCTAGGGTTGATGTCCAGGCTGATCTGAGTCTTTACTTCTCACACAGTTTATTTTGTTATAGCCCCCCCCCCCCCCTTTGAAAAAGTGGAGCTATACTGGATTTTGGTTGTCTGTCATTCGGTGTGTCATTCCTGCGTCATAATTTCCTTCCCACTCAATATCTTGAGAACAAATTGACAAAATTTGACCAAATTTTGAATATGCATTGATACTGACAAGATCTAGGTTAGGATTGTTGCACATTATTTTTCGCACTTTTGTAATAGAATTATGGCCCTTGACTGATGTCAGAATTTTGTTTAGAATTTCCTTTAGGCTCATATCTTGAGAACGAATTGATAGATTTTGACCAAATTTTGTATGTGCATTGATATTGACAAGATCTAGGTTGGGATTGTTACCTGTCATTTTTTTGCAAATTTGTTACAGAGCTCTGGCCCTTAATTGATGTCAGAATTTTTGTTTCTGCTCAATATCTTTAGAACAAATGGGTAGAATTTGACCAAATTTTTTATGATATTGACTTGTTGGGATTGCTACCTGTCATTTTTCGCAAATTTGCAGCAAAGTTATGGCCCTTGATTAAAGTTAATTAGGATTTATATGCACACTTGGCCTTTTAATATCAGCATAAAAAGCGCTTAGGCGGGGCTATAGTCAGATTCTCTGACAATTCTAGTCTGTTTTGTCATGTACTGGCTCAAAATAGCTCATATGTAGTTGGGTGTTGGGTACCAACATTTCCTAATAATGGCTAATTATCAAAAGTTTTGTCAATTTAATGCTTAAGAAATAGATTTGCGCTCGTAGTGATTTGTTGCTTAATATATTACTGGCTGGAGGACAGTCATTAAAGTGAGTAAATCATGATTAATCCACTAACAACTGAATGACAGACAGTGATATATTAAGAAACAAATCACTGCCAGTGAGAATTTATTTCGATTCTAGCACAAAAAAAGAATAAAAATATGAATGAATCCTTCATAGTCTACCATCTTGATCAGACTGTTTGAATTTTCTGCAACTTTTGTTTGGACTGAAACTCATATTTTTATGTACTTTTGAAGTCCAATAGTTGTGAAAACAACGGTAGGCCGTCAATTGCCAACATTACAACACCGTATGTGATAGATGACTTCATGAAAATCAAACTGGCGACTGGATGACGTCACGCCGTTCCGTGCTCAGTTTGTGCTGCGATTTATCAACCAATAAATCAATGAATTTAACCATTGGCTATATAGGCGAGATGTGTTATAATAATCCATAAAGGCAATCTCACAAAAATCAGTTGGATTAATCATATGCTGCAAAACACCATTTCAAGCATGGTCTACTAATAAAAATATGTTAAATGTAGTTTGTGAATACAATATAAAATTTAATATCAGAGCATTATTGTAGCAGTGAAGATGGAATAATCCATGATTCTAATGCACTTGGTTTTGTAACGCGACTTCTGATTAGATAATGTCAACAATTTGTGACAGTATATCCTGTGGTATACTGTTGGAACAGTTTGACGTCGTTCACGTCACATTTCTTTGGATGCTGTGCGGCATTATGAGGCTTGCAATGCTCCAATTTGAGACAAAACTGCAGAAGTGTATTAGAATGGGAATAATCATATTCAAAATTTTCATTTGGGGAGGTATATCATCGGATATACGTTCGGAAATCACGTTTCACGTCTCAGCGGGCGCATTGCCGTAAAGCTAAATTTCCGACCTTATACCTAACGATATCCCACCCCAAATGAAAATTTTGAATGCAGTTATCCACTAAGTATAAAAAATGGTAAAATAATCTGGCGATTCTATATTTCAGGCCAATGGTGAGAAGAAAGGTACATGATGATTGGGTTCTCAAGGTAAACACTATTTTCTCAATTGTAACTTTGCATAGGTACAACCACGCAACTAGCAGGCTAGCAAAGAGGTAGTTCATGGAGTCGAATTTGGAGATATAGCTGTCATGCAAATATAAACAATTTGCAGTAGAGTGACAGGAATTTTAATACTGATTGGCAGTTTCGGATGTTTAAAAGAGGTTAAGACAATTGACATGATACATGGAAAATGTAAATTGCCAAATAGTTTTCTTCCTTTTTTTCAGTAACATACATTGTAGGTACACATTGGAATTGCCTCTATGAGGCAATTCCAATGTGTACCTTCACATACAACATATGTCTTTTCAATAAATGAGTTTTCACCATAAGCTTTTTTTTAAGAAATTCTCAACCACTTTCATTTATTCAAAGAAATGAGCATGTAGAAATGAACAACTTTTCATGTAGTTTGTCATGCACCTGGATGACAATAATAGAATATCTATTTTATGCTTCTGGCAGCTTATCTTGAGATGTTTCATAGGAGTATATTGCTAAATTGCTAGCTGTGTGGTTGTAAATGTCCTAAAATTTGGAACACTTTACTCTTTCTGTTCTCAAATAAAATGATGGCTATCAGTGCTTGAATTCACAAAATACCTGTCAGAATAGCAAACAGGGAAGACCCTGACCAGACTGCTTCTTCAGAAGCAGTCTGATCTGGGTCTGCACTGTTTGTCTGGGCCTTTTTGGGCAACTAGTGTTCAAAATTTTAGAATGTCTACCATAGGTAAATTTCTGTAAACATGTACAAATTATACAAATGTTTAGAATATTTTTCTGTTGTTGAATTGAGTATCAATGAATTGAACTACAAACACTTTAGTTCATGACTTATAATTAGGCATCAGCAAGCACCAAATTCAGGATTTACCATATTTATGAAAATCTATTTGAACACAGCATAATCTTTAACCATGTACATTGTATATCCTAAAATTTGAGCTAGATTATTTCACTACCAGATGAATTGTATGACTTGTAGTTTGTTTGATTTGATTCTTTATGTCCCATCAACAATCTTTCAGTTATAAAGGGACAGGTCTTCCTGGGTTGAACCAGTACTAAGCTAGGATTAATATTCTTGCTCAAGGACACAATGCATTGACACCGGTGAGGCTCGAACCTCGGCCCCGAGGTCTCAAGTTAAGCACTCTACCACTGAGCCACTGCACTCCCTTAACTGACTTGTAGAGCTGTAGCAGCAAACTTCCTCCTGCTTTTGCTTAAGTTTTCCATGTGATGATACATTGCATGAGCTAGGAAGCCTACATGCAAGCTTGTGTTTTAACAACAGCAGAATCCAGGGTGAAGATTTGGCAAGTAAAATACTTTGGAATATACTTTGACATATTTTTGCAGCTTTACAGCAAAGACCTGAGGCCCCGAGTTTATAAATCTTTTTCCATGCTCAACTCAGCTGAGCACGAATTTTATCCTGCTTATAATGTTAAAATGCCTACAATTGTTGGCATTTTAACATTTATTAGCAGGATAAATACAGCATCTGAGAGTTTTAAAGCAAGAAAAGTCTTATTTTTAGCATTTTGGTTTTTATGAGCAGTTGAAATTTCAAACTCAGTTGAGTTGAGCATTTAAGCAGTTTTATAACCACGGGGCCAGGTCTAAACATGGGCATGAACTCTGAATTTGTTATACACCATCTTAATAACTAATTTTTAAGGAGCACAGTGGCTCAGTGGTAGAGTGCTTGACTCGAGACCGAGGGGCTGCAGGTTCAAGCCTCACCGGTGTCACTGGGTTGTGGTCCTTGAGCAAGACACATTTATCCTAGCTTAGTACTGGTTCAACCTAGGAAGACCCGTCCCTGTTTAACTGAAAGATTGTTGATGGGACGTAAAGAATAAAATCAAACAAAAATAACTTTATTTGTTATTCTGCGAGAAGTCGTGATTTATTCATGCTGTATATCTTAAATGTTTATTCAATTCTTTTTTCTTCAGATAAAATATTTTCCTGAATTACATTGTTTTGCTTCATGTTCTCCGAGCAGTAGAACTTCATTTGTTCTGGAAGAGATTGACAGATTATATGATAATGGGTAAGTTTACGAGAGAGGCAAATAAGGGAAATTACAAATAAATAGAGGATCTTACATGAGTGCTCATGTTTTATTTAATTTATTAAACTAGATGAGGAAAAGAGATAAATGTGAGGCTTGCCGAGCATTTTATCTCTTTTTCACAAGGAGTTTAATAAATTGAATACTACAGGAGCATGAATGCTAGATTAATTTTATCACAGGACATCAAAATTACTAAGGAATCGAATTTATGACTTGAAAACATCAAGATTTTGCCATCTTAATCATTATCTTGATATATGTTATAATGGACGTTGTTATGCAACCTTACTAAACCTGAAACCACTAGTGGTTTAATCGATTTTATTGCATGACGTTATATCACTCCCAGACAGGATGTCATATGATAAATTTTCATATTTGTCTACCAAACATGATTATGCTGCTGGTACTCGAAAGTAATTGACAAGCATCCAGTGGGCAGCAAAAAGAATTTGGCAAGCAGCCAAGGCTTAGAAAGGCCTGCATATTTGTATAGTCTTGCCTGAGTCATCGCTGCTCGCATACAAAAAGTATGGATCTAGATGAGGCTAAGACCAAAATAAGACATAATATAGTCACACTAGATAGCTGTGCATGCATGTTTGACCCTTTGTATTCGAAAAACCCCATAATGGGTACTTTTGCAAACAGTGAAGACCCAGATGAAATGCAGCATAATGCTGCATTTCACCAGCGTCTACACTGTTTGTAAAGGTTAAAAAGATCTTCAGACAAAAGTATACAATATTTTTTTAAAATTATAACCAGACACCCTAGGTAAGTACAATGGGCTATCCAAAGTTTATTGTATCAAACACAGCCCATATGGTCTGGTTCATTAACAGCCCTTCTACACCAAGTTTTAGAGGACATGGTGAAAAGTATTTTGACACATCTTTTTTAAACCCTTAATGCGCTAATCCCAACAAAAGTCGTTTGCTTCCTCGTCTGCTGAAATGTTTAAGTAGCTTTTATGACAAACAGTGTGGACCCAGATCAGACTGCTCCTATAGGAGCAGTCTGTTCTGGGTCCACGCTGTTTGCTTCTATACTTAATTCGTCAATAATGTTAGGCAATTTTTGCAACAGACGACTTCAGCAGACGACATTTTCAGATGTATTTTTTTCTTGGCGAAAATATCTTTATGTCATAGCACTCCATTTTTACTCATTTAATGAGATATATTCATATTTCCAGGGAGCTGAGAGGTTTTGCTGTTCCAAAGGGAGTTAATGCATTTGATTATTGTGCCAAAGCCAACATTATTGCCACAGGAGGTGTTGATAAAGTCATCCGAGTGTGGCATCCACACATATTCTCAAGACCCACAGGTATAGCCAGTCGCATAAGAACTTTTATAAGGGGTGTTGATTAAGTTATCAGAATGGGGCATCCACACATATTCTCAAGACCCACAGGTTTAGTCAGTCACCTATGATCTTTCAAAGGGGGTGTTGATAAAGTAATCAGAGTGTGGCATCCTCACATATTCTCAAGACCCACAGGTATAGCCAGTCGCATAAGAACTTTTATAAGGGGTGTTGATTAAGTTATCAGAATGGGGCATCCACACATATTCTCAAGACCCACAGGTTTAGTCAGTCACCTATGATCTTTCAAAGGGGGTGTTGATAAAGTAATCAGAATGTGGCATCCTCACATATTCTCAAACCCACAAGTATAGTCAGTCACCTATGATCTTTCAAAGGGGATGTTGATAAAGTAATCAGAATGTGGCATCCACACATATTCTCAAGACCCACAGGTTTAGTCAGTCACCTATGATCTTTCAAAGGGGGTGTTGATAAAGTAATCAGAATGTGGCATCCACACATATTCTCAAGACCCACAGGTATAGTCAGCTTTCACAGGGGGTATTGATAAAGTTATCAGAGTGTGGCATCCACATATATTCTCAAGATGCACATTTAAAGTCAGGCTCAAATGAGCGTTAACAAAGGGTTTTAATGAAGTCATTCGAGTGTGGCATCCACACATATTCTCAAGACCCCCAGGTATAGTCAGTCTCCTATGAGCATCTTAAGAGATGTCAAAAAGAGAGTGCCTCAATTTTTAAGGCGGCTCAAAGAATTGTCTCAATACTTAAAAAGTGTATCAATTTATAAGTCTTTAGAGATATTACAAAGAGTTATATCAATCCTCAAAAGAAGTCTAAAAACTGTCACAGTTTGAGTCCTGAGCCTTATTCTGAATGATCACCTATGTGATTAGGCCTATTTTTATATGGGCTGGGTCAAGTGTAGAAAATTGCAGAAAATCGAAAAAGAAATGTGATAAAAAAGTTAAATATGAAAAGAGTTTAACAAAAACATTCCACCGTGAATTTTTTATATTTAACATTTGATGTGCCCTAGGATGAAGTTTGCTTGAAAATTTTTTCAGTTCTTGCACTTAGACTGCTAAACAACATGGATTCAAAGGCTAATGGGAGTCTTTATTGAAACCACACAGCCTCTTGATGTATCCATTATGAAAATTCATTGAAAATTCTGTGTAAAATTTATATGTATTGTCTTTTGCCCTTAGCCCACCAATCACAATTGCAACAGACAACAAAGTTTGTGATATCTTTCTTCATATTTGTGGTAATAAAGCTTGATAGAACAAATTGCTATGTTGGTAAAGCACAATACTGTATCAAAATTGGCAGTTATTAGTGATATTTAACCCAGAAAATGGTTGAATTGTCAAATATGCTTCTTTCTGTTTAACTGTTATTACTAAAGATAAAATGATAATGTGGCCAAAGTTGGTGTACTTTCTTACTGTTGCTTTTAGCACCTTAAAAGGAAACATACCTTTTTGATAAGCAATCTGACAGTTTTATTTGTGATATTAGATATCAGCAAGCATACTATTTTCCTTTCTGTGTGTACATTTCAGAGACA
Source organism: Loripinus fragilis (assembly GCA_964019695.1). Taxonomy (NCBI): domain Eukaryota; kingdom Metazoa; phylum Mollusca; class Bivalvia; order Lucinida; family Lucinidae; genus Loripinus; species Loripinus fragilis. Next base: position 57,073,529 of record OZ026514.1, read on the forward strand.
TCATTTGCATTCTCAGTAATTATGAAGTTTATTTTCGGTGGTTTCATGTTAATTTCTTTCTTTCCTCTCTATCATGATATGCCAACAAAAATCATTAGGGAAAAAAATTTGTTGTTTCTTTGGTAGATTATCGAATTCCAAAATATCGTCAGCTGCAAAGTTTGCTTTAAATCTTTGCCTTTTAATGCTCTCAGCTGTAAATTCTTTGCAATAGGTTTGGTCCTGAGCTGGTACCAAACTGGTTGACACTAAGTTGGTATTTTTGTAAGAAGTTTTTGAAAATGTTGATCTTGAAAAAAAATCAGCAGACGATATAAAAAGCACACAAATAACCCAGCATGAAAAAAGTTAAAGATAAATGTTTTTGTACTATTTTGCAGGTAAGCTGTTGGGTCACTTATTCACCATTGTTGACATTTCTTGCAACGAAAGAGATCAGCACATCATTAGTTTATCTACCGCTAGAGTCTTCCGAGTGTGGGACATTCACACTCTAACTAGTCTTCAGGTAATTATCAAGCCCTGATTTCATCAACTTTTTCATGCCCAAATCAACTGAGCATGAAATTTCAACTTCTCATAAAAAGTAAAATGCTGAAATGCTGAAATATAAAGCTATTTCTTGCTTTAAAACTCATATGTTGCATTTATCATGCTAATAAATGTTAAAATGCCAACAACAATTGTTGGCATTTTAACATTTATGAGCAGGGTAAATTTCATGCTCAATTGAGTTGAGCATGAAAAAAATCTTATAATCTCCAGACCAGGCTTCGAGGTTATAAAACTCGAGTTCATTCTCAGACTCAAAATAAGCGCAATGATTGGCTGCTTGCGAACACGTGTCTGCAAGTAGCCAATCATTGTGCTTTATTTTGAGGGAATCTCAGGGCCATTTTAGGGGCCCAATTCTAACAGGAAAAATTCATACTTAAAAGTTGTCTGAAATGTATTTAAGTATAGGCAGCAGATATAAAAAACAGACAACATTTTCAGGATAAAAGGTAATTTTCCTGTTTTATGTTTCTTTGTTTCTAAATGCTGATTTTAGCTTTGTTCTAATTTATAGAGTCTATATTTTCTACCTTGTTTTATGATTTTTTCATAATAGTTGATTACGAAATTGAAATCTCTTCATAACAAGAAATAAAAAAAAAAGATGGAGAACTGAAAATGAAAGGGTTTTTTTCATTGATTTCCATAGGAAAAAAACCTAGTGTGTCAACTTTAAAATTAAGTTTTTTTCTGAAAGTTATACTGTACAAGATAAGCCAGCATATGAGATTTTGGTATGAATCACTCTCAGGTTTATATATTACAAACATTTTCAGCGTAAAAATGTATATGTTTTCTTACCCATAAATTTAGCATAAGTTTTGGGTGCTTAAAAGAACCGTCTCATTGAGACGGTTCTTTTGAGTACCCACAACATATGTTTTGGTTGAGAAATGAGAAAATAATTTTTCTGTAACACACTCTTAAATAATGACCTGATCACATTATCAATCAATGAAGGCTCTGGCCAGTCTGCGCATATGCCCAGGCACACCATACATAAAGTATGGATGTGGATGAAGACTCAAACAAAAATTTAGACGTCTAGCCCTGCTGAATATGTCAATTGAGTGTTTAAAGGAGGCTTTTGCACATATGCGATAAATACACATTATTAAAACAGAAACTTGATCTGGCGTAGTGTATCACATCTCATGGATGAGGTCAAACCATCGGATCACCCTAGACCGTAAGCGTTGAGGGTGATCCAATGGTATAGCCTCATCTACGAGACGTGATACTGTATGCCAGATCAAGTAACTATTATTATGATATGTTTATAATATACCTTTTTCTGACATTATTCTGATTTTATAAATTGTTTTGGTCTTTTATCCAGAAACATTGCGGGAACGTTTGCCATTACGCTTCGTTTCTTGACATTACGACATCATGTTTTTTTGTCTCTGGTTCCAGGCTTGAAATTTACTTTATGTAGCGTCGCTGCTAAAACAGGTAACTGACGTTTTAGCCTCTTTTTAAAGGATAGTGATATGGAATCAGAAAACCTCAGTTCGTTGATCCGGCTTTCTGTATCAGATGGCCAGAAAACAGACAGTTCAAAATATGTATCATTTATAGGTATATAACAAGTAGCAACATCTCATATGCTAGCTCATACTCACAATATATATCTTTTTATACAGGTTTTCACAGATAACGAAGAAAGGCCCGGCGAGAAGAGAATATACTCAATGTTATTTGACAACAAACACGAGAGATTATTGACTGGGTCCAGTGTGATAGATGCCTGGCCCCTAACTAGGGCTGTACAAGACACGATGCAGGTCCCACACACACATGATCGGCCACTTAGTCAGGTATCCTATTTTAAACCTTTAACCCTTTGTATTCTGATGGATTTTCCCATACAGATGAATTCAAAAAGGATGGGATTTTCCATTATATATTTTAAGGGATCACTGGTCAGAATTTCAAAATATGATGTAATTTAGTCCCTGGAGATTGTTTTGCCCTAAAGCAAAAAGTGTAGTCCCAGCTGATGAAATGACGCATTTTGCGGCATTTCATCTGGGTCTTCACTGTTTGCAAAACTATCCATTTAGGGGTTTCCAGAATACAAATGGTTAAGCGCCACCTACAGTTTTACATAGATGACTATTTCAAGTTTTGTTGCCATTTTAGTAACATTATAAGGATTGGAATTTCATGTGAATATTGTGCCAGTTATCTTCCAGTAGACAATTTAAATGAAATATCAAACCCTCTTTCCCATATTAATAAAAAAAAGATACTCTGAAGTAATGGTTGGTATGTTACAGAACTCAATGTGTGTTTATTAGATTATATATGGTATCACAATTTCAAACCTAAATTTTTGGCTTATTCTGGACCATTGCAGAATCAGTTCTCTAAAAGCCCTAAATTCTGAGGCAGATCAAAGGCTAATCTTTATGAGGTGAGTATGACTTTCTTACAGGGGGGCAATAGAGGGGTCCCATGAAGGGTTTAGGTATTTTGTGATAAAATATTGGTGTTTATCTAAGTGAAAGAAATTGTGTTATATACAAGTAAGTCCCCTCTTGGGGCTTCTTTAATCCAGTGAGATACTGAAACTGTTCCTTATCAGTTAATCTGTTAATGATCTCTATTGGACAGGAATAATATAGAGGTCTTTAAGACTGATTATGTTAATTCTATTGACAGCTATGTTACAACAAAGATCTAGGCCAGGTGGTGACCATGTGTACAGAATCAGTGCTGAAAGTTTGGGAGATGGAGTCAGGCAAGCTGGTTTATACAATCACAGATGCTCATGGTCCTAATATAGAAGTAACAGCTGTCACACTGGACTCATCAGGATACAGACTTGCCACAGGAGCTTTTGATGGTATGTTTAATTCTTTTAAATTAAAAATGTTAAAAAGTAAGTGAATATGACCAGGAAATGACACAATCACAGACAACAGACCAACCCATGTCACCACAAGGAAGAAACACAGAACACTAACAGCTACATGACACTAGAACACATTTGGGCCTCGATGTGAGAAAACCTGGCTTCGGGGCTTTGGAACATCAAAGGCACAGACCAGCCTGCACAGTCTGATCAGCAACTTTGTTATTCACTTTTTGGAAAGTATTTTATCTAGACTTGCTACGAGCAAAATTTCAATTTTCTAGCTGGTGTCTGTAGCTGAGGGAACTGGTTTGAGTCTCGCTTTGTTGGAAACCCCGCAGACAGGTTTTGTCATAATGGGGCTCAATTAAAGTAAAGGGACCAGCTCTCTCTACCTCGGTGATGATTGCAAAAACGTCTATGCTTATGTATCTAGCAGGGTTAGAGGTTTAATTTTTAGTCTAAGACATCCTCTATTCCCATACTTGAGTCGCAACATGTGATTTCCAACAATGTGGCAGTTTGGCACAAATAGACTCATACGAGTCAGTGCAGCCTCCTTTTAAGCTTAGAAACTCCAAATGATGTTCGGTCAGTGGCTTAACAGTCATAGAATATTCAAGCGACTAGCAAAGGCTCTGATCAGACTGCGCGTATGGGCAGGCTGATCTGAGGCTTTGCTGGTTGCACATACCACATTGATGGAAATCTCATGTCACGGCTCACTTTGTGCAAGTTAGAATTGAAAGCTCTTATAGTCTGCACATATGTGAAGGCTTGTCTGAGCCTTTGCCTTTCACTGATGCGATGATTACCAAAATCTTGTGTGCTGGCTCATATAATTTGGCTACATGAAATTCTTTAACCCATTTATGCCTAATGGAATTTCAACACCCTTATCAATTGGACCGGTTCATTTCGAATTTAAGGTCTGCTGGGTGTAAGTTTCAATTTCATTCAGAAATTAAAAGTATATTCTATGAGCAAACAGTGCAGAACCTGATCAGATGCTGTATTCTGTGGCATCTGATCTGGTTCTGCACTATTTGCTGATGTCCCATAAAAGGAATGCTAGGCTTAAATTGGTTAATGTACCAAATACATTCTACCCGTACCATTTAGTAAGAAACAGAATACATTGTAATTGGTCAATGTACCTACATACTACCCATACCATTTGGTAAGAAAGAGAACAATTGGACAGTGTACCTACATACTACCCATACCATTTAGTAAGAAAGAGAATAATTGGTCAATGTGCCTACTTCCTTCCCATACCATTTAGTAAGAAACAGAATAATTGGTTAATGTACCTACATACTACCCATACCATTTAGTAAGAAACAGAATAATTGGTTAACATACCTACATACTACCCATACCATTTAGTAAGAAAGAGAATTATTGGTCAATGTACCTACATTCTACCCATACCATTTAGTAAGAAACAGAATAATTGGTTAATGTACCTACATACTACCCATACCATTTAGTAAGAAACAGAATAAATGGTTAATGTACCTACATACTACCCATACCATTTAGTAAGAAACAGAATAATTGGTTAATGAGCCTACATACTACCCATACCATTTAGTAAGAAACAGAATAATTGGTTAATGTACCTACATACTACCCATACCATTTAGTAAGAAACAGAATAATTGGTTAATGTACCAACATACTACCCATACCATTTAGTAAGAAAGAGAATTATTGGTCAATGTACCTACATACTACCCATACCATTTAGTAAGAAACAGAATAATTGGTTAATGTACCTACATACTACCCATAACATTTAGTAAGAAACAGAATAATTGGTTGATGTACCTACATACTACCCATACCATTTAGTAAGAAACAGAATAATTGGTTAATGTACCAACATACTACCCATACCATTTAGTAAGAAAGAGAATTATTGGTCAATGTACCTACATACTACCCATACCATTTCGTAAGAAACAGAATAATTGGTTAATGTACCTACATACTACCCATACCATTTAGTAAGAAACAGAATAATTGGTTAATGTACCTGCATACTACCCATAACATTTAGTAAGAAACAGAATAATTGGTTAATGTACCTACATACTACCCATACCATTTAGTTAGAAACAGAATAATTGGTTAATGTACCTACATACTACCCATACCATTTAGTAAGAAACAGAATAATTGGTTAATGTACCTACATACTACCCATACCATTTAGTAGGAAACAGAATAATTGGTTAATGTACCTACATACTACCCATAACATTTAGTAAGAAACAGAATAATTGGTTAATGTACATACATACTACCCATACCATTTAGTAGGAAACAGATTATTGAATTCAATAAAATATGCCTTCTGAGCTTATCAAGTCCAATCATCTAATGTATCCCAGATTGAAGTTGACTTAATCAGGTATACCTCAAGCTTTTGAGAGTCAGCTGTATCTAAATAAACTACACTAAAAGACACAGAGTGATTGAAATTTTTTAAAAAATAGTTAAACCTGTCTTAAGCAGCCACTCAAAAATAGACAAAGCAAAGGTCTTTAAGACAAATGGTAGCTTACTGAAGGTCAAAAGTATTGCAGAATGCTCTCTTGGAGCATGCTGCAATACTTTTGACCAGCATTTGGTGATAATTGAAAACTAATTTTGGTCTTTTTTTTGAGTGGCTGCTTAAGACAGGTTTTACTGTACCTCATAAAATCATTAGAGAAATACATAATGTTGAAAATTTGAAATCCATGGAACAACTGTTTAAATCAAAGTTTTTAATTTCAGGCTCAATAAAGATCTGGGATTTTGGTGCAGGCCAGTGTATTAAGGAGAAAAAGGGGAGAGTATCTGATGAAGATCTCAGTATTACAGGCCTTGTTTATTCTAAATTGGAAGATGACAGGGTGATCATAGCATCGGGGTGGAATAATAAACTCAGAATGTTACTGGTAAGGACAATCAGGGTGGAATAATAAACTCAGAATGTTACTGGTAAGGACAATCAGGGTGGAATAATAAACTCAGAATGTTACTGGTAAGGACAATCAGGGTGGAATAATAAACTCAGAATGTTACTGGTGAGGACAATCAGGGTGGAATAATAAACTCAGAATGTTATTGGTAAGGACTACCATGGTGGTATAATAAACTCAGAATGTTACTGGTAAGGACAATCAGGGTGATATAATAAACTCAGAATGTTACTGGCAAGGACAATCAGTGTGGAATAATAAACTCAGAATGTTACTGGTAAGGACAATCACGGTGACATAATAAACTCAGAATGTTACTGGTAAGGACAATCAGGGTGGAATGATAAACTCAGAATGTTACTGGTAAGGACAATTAGGGTTGAATAGTAAACTCAGAATGTTACTGGTAAGGACAATCAGGGTGGAATAATAAACTCATAATGTTACTGGTAAGGACAATCAGGGTGGAATAATAAACTCAGAATGTTACTGGTAAGGACAATCAGGATGGAATAATAAACTCAGAATGTTACTGGTAAGGACAATCAGGGTGGAATAATAAACTCAGAATGTTACTGGTAAGGACAATCAGGGTGGAATAATAAACTCAGAATGTTACTGGTAAGGACAATCACGGTGGTATAATAAACTCAGAATCTTACTGGTAAGGACAATCAGGGTGGAATAGTAAACCCAGAATGTTACTGGCAAGGACAATCAGTGTGGAATAATAATTTCAGAATGTTACTGGTAAGGACAATCAGGGTGGCATAATAAACTCAGAATGTTACTGGTAAGGACGATCAGGGTGGAATAATAAACTCAGAGTGTTACTGGTAAGGACAATTAGGGTTGAATAGTAAACTCAGAATGTTACTGGTAAGGACAATCAGGGTGGAATAATAAACTCAGAATGTTACTGGTAAGGACAATCAGTGTGGAATGATAAACTCAGAATGTTACTGGTAAGGACAATTAGGGTTGAATGGTAAACTCAGAATGTTACTGGTAAGGACAATCAGGGTGGTATAACAAACTCAGAATGTTACTGGTAAGGACAATCACGGTGGTATAATAAACGCAGAATGTTACTGGTAAGGACAATCAGGGTGGAATAATAAACTCAGAATGTTACTGGTAAGGACAATGAGGGTGGAATAATAAACTCAGAATGTTACTGGTAAGGACAATCAGTGTGGAATAATAAACTCAGAGTGTTACTGGTAAGGACAATTAGGGTTGAATAGTAAACTCAGAATGTTACTGGTAAGGACAATCAGGGTGGACTAATAAACTCAGAATGTTACTGGTAAGGACGATCAGGGTGGAATAATAAACTCAGAATGTTACTGGTAAGGACAATCAGTGTGGAGTAATAAACTCAGAGTGTTACTGGTAAGGACAATCACGGTGGTATAATAAACTCAGAATGTTACTGGTAAGGACAATCCGGGTGGAATAATAAACTCAGAATGTTACTGGCAAGGACAATCAGTGTGGAATAATAAACTCAGAATGTTACTGGTAAGGACAATCAGTGTGGAATAATAAACTCAGAATGTTACTGGTAAGGACAATCAGGGTGGAATAATAAATTCAGAATGTTACTGGAAAGACAATCAGGGTGAAATAATAAACTCAGAATGTTACTGGTAAGGACAATCAGAGTGGAAAAATAAACTCAGAGTGTTACTGGTAAGGACAATTAGGGTTGAATAGTAAACTCAGAATGTTACTGGTAAGGACAATCAGGGTGGAATAATAAACTCAGAATGTTACTGGTAAGGACAATCAGGGTCGAATAATAAATTCAGAATGTTACTCGTAAGGACAATCAGGGTGGAATAATAAACTCAGAATGTTACTGGTAAGGACAATCAGGGTGGAATAAAAAATTCAGAATGTTACTGGTAAGGATAATCAGGGTGGAATAATAAACTCAGAATGTTACTGGTAAGGACAATTAGGGTGAAATAATAAACTCAGAATGTTACTGGTAAGGACAATCAGGGTGGAATAATAAACTCAGAATGTCACTGGTAAGGACAATCAGGGTGGAATAATAAACTCAGAATGTTACTGGTAAGGACAATCAGGGTGGAATGATAAACTCAGAATGTTACTGGTAAGGACAATCAGGGTGGAATAATAAACTCAGAATGTTACTGGTAAGGACAATCAGGGTGGAATAATAAACTCAGAATGTTACTGGTAAGGACACTCAGGGTGGAATAATAAACTCAGAATGTTACTGGTAAGGACAATCATGGTGGAATAATAAACTCAGAATGTTACTGGTAAGGACGATCAGGGTGGAATAATAAACTCAGAATGTTACTGGTAAGGACAATCAGGGCTGAATAATAAACTCAGAATGTTACTGGTAAGGACAATCAGTGTGGAATAATAAACTCAGAATGTTACTGATAAGGACAATCAGGGTGGAATAATAAGCTCAGAATGTTACTGGTAAGGACAATCAGGGTGGAATAATAAACTCAGAATAGTACTTGTAAGGACAATCAGGATGGAATAATAAACTCAGAATAGTACTGGTAAGGACAATCAGGGTGGACTAATAAACTCAGAATGTTACTGGTATGGACAATCAGGGTGGAATAATAAACTCAGAATGTTACTGGTAAGGACAATCAGAGTGGAATAATAAACTCAGAATGTTACTGGTAAGGACAATCAGGGTGGAATAATAAACTCAGAATGTTACTGGTAAGGACGATCAGGATGGAATAATAAACTCAGAATGTTACTGGTAAGGACAATCAGGGTGGAATAATAAACTCAGAATGTTACTGGTAAGGACGATCAGGATGGAATAATAAACTCAGAATGTTACTGGTAAGGACAATCAGGGTGGAATAATAAACTCAGAATGTTACTGGTAAGGACAATCAGTGTGGAATAATAAACTCAGAGTGTTACTGGTAAGGACAATTAGGGTTGAATAGTAAACTCAGAATGTTACTGGTAAGGACAATCAGGGTGGAATAATAAACTCAGAATGTTACTGGTAAGGACAATCAGGGTGGAATAATAAACTCAGAATGTTACTGGTAAGGACACTGAAGTCTTGATGAAGCTTAACCCTTTAACTGCCAGCAGAAAACAAAGCTGAAAGTGTCATCTGCTGATTGGTGTACTGCAATTGTCAGGGATCACCCTGTCATTAGCCATTGTAGCCACTTGCTACTAAAAATTTAGAGTGGCTACAAATATAAGTCCTTGGCTAATGGTTCAAAACAATATCTTTCTGCGGAAGTGTATTTTGATCAGCTTTTGGATTTTTCAATATTGCTTTTATTTATTATTCCTTCTTACTTTATTATTGTGTAGTATTTACCAGTAACTCTTCGAATGCTGGATTTTTTTAAAAATACCGTCAGGGTGTCAAACAGTATGGATCCAGATCAGGCCCGACATTTTGTCGGGCCTGATCTGGGTCCAAAACTGTTTGTTTTGTTATCAGCAGATGACAAAAGTTGCCGCTAGTGGGCAAAGAGTTCAATACAAAACAACTTCTTGAAATTATTTCCTGGCTAAAACCTTGGCTAAAGTCAATTTCATTTGACTCCAACTTTTACCATTTGGCTAAAGTGTAGGCTACATTAATTCTGAGCCAGGGTAAGTCCTGAATTATTCATGTTAAAATAGATTAATTTTTAACTTGAATGCAAACAGTACTGACCAAGATCAGACTTCAACCTATAGAGCAGCTTAACAATATGCCATCTCACTTAATTTTACTGAAATTAGAGGATCTTACCTAAGTGCTCATGTTTTATTGAATTTATTAAACAAGTTAAAGAAAAGAGATAAAAGGCGAGGCGTGCTGTGGCGCAATGGTAGAGTGCTCGACTCGAGACCGAGGGGCAGAGGGTTTGAGCCTCATCGGGGTCACTGTGTTGTGGTCGTTGAGCAAGACACATTTATCCTAGCTTAGTACTGGTTCAACCCACACATGGGAAGACCCATCAGTGTTTAACTTAAATATTGCTGATGGGACGTAAAGAATCAAACCAAACAAAAAAACATATGTTGTGGGTACTCAAAATAAATGTTAAAATTGATGGATGAGAAAATATTCACAAATTTACGCTCAAAATTTTCGTCTATCTGGACCTTTATATGGGCCTTGTCGCGAGAAAACATGTCTTCGGGGTTTCCGACAAAGTGAGACTCAAGCCAGTCTTCTCAGCTAAAGAGACTAGCTAGAAAATTGAAATTTCGGTTGTAGCAAGTCTAGATATGATACTGTCCAATAAGGGAATAACAAAGGCGCTGAGCAGACTGCGCGGATGAACAGGCTGGTCTCCTCCTTTGTTGTTTGCAAACCACCGTAGACAGGTTTTGTCGCGGCGAGGCCCATATATTAAACTAATCTTGTCTATGTCAATCTTATTTTCTACTTCAGGATACTAATGAGAATTATGACCTGCCAGCTGTGAGAGAATTCAGTGATGTCTATTATTTTACCCAAGAAGTCTCCCTAAGTCTGTCCCCTACTCACGACCCCTTCAAGCAGCCACCCCTTCCTGATATCGGAGGAGAAGGGTCCAAGCGACCGTCTATCATGGAAGCCCAGAAGTCTAATGTTTCTCTCAGTATGGAGAGAGGAATGTCTAATGCTCAGATGTCAAATGTCTTCAAAAAGGTAAATACTGTCAACTTGACGATTAACTTAACTCTTCTGCCGCTAATCACAACTAAATATCCTCTCCTGTATCATCTGCTAGTTCACATTGGCGTAGCTCCAATTACGCACATTGGCGTAGCTCCAATTACGCATTATACGCAGGTGTGTAATAAAAATAGTAACACTCAAGGAGCTCACCTAATATGGTAAAAGTGATTTTCCATACCTTAAGGAACTTCTCTAAAAGGAAAAAATTTGCTCCCAGAGGGACTAAGGAACTGCTCTTAAAGGAAAGAATTTGCTCCCAGAGTCCCTCTGGGAGCAAATTTTTTCCTTTTAGAGAAGTTCCTATCTTGAAAAGGGACGCAATTGAAGAGAATCATTGCTTGATACAGTAGTCTCCCTTTGATGTGCATAACTTTTTCAGTGTTCTGGCTACGCCATTGGTCCATTTAAAATGTCTCTGTTGCAAGCAGCATGGACCCAGATCAGAGGTTTCAATAACTAAATAAAGTCTGAATCTGTCTTAAATTTATATATTTCACTGCTTCAAAACATATGTTCATCTATTATCCATGGCGTGACTTAAGTTTCTTCAGTTATCATGCACAATTTACCATAAAATGTAACATCATCTACCAACTGCAATAGATAATGCAAGACTAGAATATAAGAATCTTATCACGAGTGTGAGGTGGGATGGAAAAAAATATATTATGAGGATCAAGGCTTGGCATTAAGAGGCTTGTTTTTAACGATTCTTTTTTCATCTGTTTTAGTTAAAAAATGTGCTTATCTGGAGCACTGTTTCAAGGATCCACATCATTTGATTCTATTTCAGGAATACATGTTGATGAGTCATGAGGTGACATGTATGTTGACATTCGGTGATAATTTATTGCTAACGGGATGTGCTAATGGTAATATTATACAGTGGGATATAGAGAAGTCACAGGTGGATAAAGTGTAAGTTACTCGTGATAATATATGGGTCTGACCCAAATTATTACCATGGAATTTTACAAAGGAATTAATAGGAAAATGACCATGAAATGGTCATTTTCCTATAATTCCTTTGTGAAATTGTCCCTTAATAATGAGGTTTACTTATAATGTGGTCCATTCTATGGACCCCAAACATAGCGTTATAAAGCGTTGACTTTTGGTGATAATTTATTCCTAACGGGTTGTGTTAATGATAATATTATACAGTGGTATAGAGAAGGTGCAGGTGGATAAAGTGTAAGTTGTTACTCTTGACAGTTTTTGAGTCCATAGTTCTCAAAAATATGAAGTTTTGGTATTTACACATATTGGTAAAGGCATTTTTTATACATGTTTGCACGTCCATCTAGTGGGGCATGGTGGGGACTAGGGGCCTATGATTTTATCTGAGCCATCATCGACATGTGTCTGTATTTAGTGGAGGCTCTTTTGAGACTGTGCACATGTTCAGACTCATCTGAGCCTTCAGTGTAAGTATGAAAATCTCATGAGCTGACTCAAATTTGTGTATGTGCTCAAAGAAAGCATTTCGTCTAAATACATGTGCAAAATTAGCCTAATGGGCAATTAAACAACTGCATTTTTGTTAGAAAAGAAAAAAAAAATTATTTACCATAATTTACAAGGATATTCAATTTAACAAACATAAAATGTAAGATTAGACTAGATGTTCAAGTCAGTGAACTAAGTAAGTACATGTAGTACAGACTGTGACACAGCGGGTAGGCAGGGATCCTGAACCCAAATTCTTAAAACCCTTGCAAAAATGTGGTCCAGACAGTCAAAAACAACTATTTCAATTATTATAGCTAAAATACACATATATTATATTTGTGTCCTACGACCATCATACTGAAAATTGGAAACCTTTTTGTTGGCGATCAAAAATGAGTTTTGGATATAAATCTGCAGCCTAGCTGATGTGATACCACAGGACATATGACTAACCATTTTTTTTATTTTTAATAAACGTGTGCATTTTGTAACAATTTACATGAGGCAAGATTTTGGCTCAAAGAAAGGTCATTTTATGAATGCTGCAGCCAACAAAGGCATATTATACAAGCTGAAGTGAGCCTACACTTTGTGGTCAATGGGTCTTCAGCATTTGAAATGCATGTTGAGGGTACTGATGTTAGAATATTGGTCCAGTTTCATCAACATCTACAGTCGATTTTGCTTAAATCACTGTCAAGCTATGTCCATCTCACTGTGACAGTATACGGTCATTAGATAAACTGCCCTTGTGATGTCACAGATTCAAGGGTTCGCTGATTTGGTGCATATAATTCAAGGGAAGTAACTACCATCATACATTTTCAGCCCTAATTAATTAACATTCTAAATAATGATGGGATTATTATTTTTTACCATAAAAAATATGTTTGCTCTTGGTAATATTTTTTCCAAATTTAATTGGATTATGGACTTTAATATGTCACCTTAACATTGCTGTGTTGGTTCTATGGCACATTTTATGCATTTTGGTTCCTGCACTTATACATATTTAAAAAAAATCTAGTGAAAACAGAGCTCTCTTCCTACTTCTTAAGAGCTAGTTTATATATTCTTCCCTCTCAATGTTCTTTTCAGTTTTGAATTACCAGGGGATGGAGACAAGCCTATGAACTCTCGGAGTTCATTACGTATGAGTAAATCCAGTGAGAAGAAAGTTCACTCCATGAAAATACTGGTTCATAAAACACGCAAGCTGGATCCTGCATTTATAAAGTAAGTTACCCCAAAGAGCTCAGAGATATCTTATTTTTTTGTCCACTTTTGTTTCCTGCTGATAACATTTGCAAAAAGGTTTGATCCAGATCAGGCCCAACAAAATGTCGGGCCTGATCTGGATCAGCACTGTTTGACACTGCAAAAAGTTTTGATCCAGATCAGGCCCAAACATTCTGTTAGGCCTGATCTGGATTAACAGTGTTTGATACTCTAATGGTATTCCAGAAAGGGCTTTTTGAAAAAGGTAATGTTGGAAAGAAATCAGCAGACAACGAAGCTCATGAAAAGTTACCAAACATGCAATACTTACCACAGGTTTAGATAAACAAAAAAATTCAGCGTAAAAATTGTAAATATTTTTTTACCCATCAATTTTAACATTTTGTTGGGTGCTCAAAAGAACCGTCTCATTGAGACAGTTCTTTTGAGTACCCACAATGTAAGTTTTGGTTGAGAAATAAGAAAATTAAATTTTCGTTATGCACTCTTAACTAAAGTCCTGACTTACTAAGGTGCTTGTTTTTGATCAGAAAACAAAACATGTGGACCACAGCTTCTCAAAACTAATTTGTTATTTTATAGGTATATACATGAGATGAAAGTGATAGCAGACAATTCTCATGAACTATCATGTCTTATTTCTTATTTATAAAAAAGCAGGAAAATTTGAAATTGTCATCTGTTGCAAATTGTAGGTGGCACTTAATTTATGGGTTAATTTACCCTGTCATTAATTTTGTGATTGTAATTCTCACATTACATTCTAAAGATTAATTCATTTCATAGAAAATATTGAGTTAACAGTTTACATGATGTCGACATGTAATTAAACATATTTTCACAATTTCCCACATAAACATAAAATCACAGGGATGTCTGTGACAGTGTTAAGCTTGCTGTTGAAATAATTGTTTTTGTAAAGGTCTAAAATTCAGGTATAAATGGTTATATGACAGGCTTGAAAAGTACTTGAATTTAAGGGGCTTTCTTGAAAAGTACTTGAAAATTAAAGCTGCCTTGAACTGTACTGGAAAATCACTTAAAAGCCTTAAATAGTCCTTGAATTCTACTATTTTCTGTGGGCCTTAGCATTGTTGATAGAGACCTAAGTCAGTATAAATTTGTTGTGCCTTTATTTGGTGTAGCATATGCTGCACCAAATATAGGCACAACAATTTCATACTAATTTTCCAGTACTAATGTCTCCATTATCTCAGTCTAGCATTTCTGAAGTAGAATTTTAACACTTAGGTCAGTATTTTTCTTTAACTTTAAGTCCTTGAAAACTGTTGGAGAGGCATTTAGAAGTCCTTCAAAAGTCCTTGAATTTTACTCATACTTGCCTGTTGAACCCTGTATGATTAACAAAATCTTACAGTACTTGTAGTCATTCTATATGAAATATATAAAATCCTTAAATCTGGTTACTAATCTGATGCATTGCAGCCTCCATTCCAGCTTAACAATTTTTGCGTATTAGCAACAACAGAATCTAGGGCGAATATTTTGCGCCAGTAAAATGCATTTAAGCCCCCCGGTGGGTTATGCTGCTGTCCGTTCTAACGTGGTGGCTCTGTTGTTTCTGTGTTGGTCTTTGTTTTGGTATGCATTACTTTATGTCCTTTCTAGTTTTGCAGTCATCTTGACAAGGATGGGAGAGCTGGTTGCTTTGCTTTAATTGTCTTTTGGGTGTTTTGTTACAGTACCTCGCGTTGGTCTGCAGTTTGTGATTGTGGTATTCCCTGATCATACTCACTTACCTTTTTCATAAGCTCTATGAGCACTTGTGTAAGATCATCTATTTTATTATAGGAAGCACATGTCAGTTCTAGATAGCTTAAAGGATGATGATGGTGATAAAGGAAGTGTTACACAGAGAAGTCAGACTGCTACTTCATCAGCTGTAAAGAAACCTACACCTGAGGTATACTTAGACTTTGAACCAGTCAGATATAACAGAAAATCAACAGAGGAAAAAATGAGGCACCAATAACCATTGATTGCATTGTCTGCAAATTTGTAATGGAAAGAAATTGATAGATTATTATAAAGCAGCAATCTGACATGATAACCCTTAATGCGCCAGTCGCAACAAATTCTCGTCTGCTGAAATGTTTAAGAAGCCTCTATGGCAAACAGTGCGGACCCAGATCAGACTGCTCCTATAGGAGCAGTCTGTTCTGGGTCCACGCTGTTTGCTTCTATACTTAATTCGTCAGTAATGTTAGGTTATTATTTGCAGCAGACGACTTCAGCAGACGACATTTTCAGATGCATTTTTTTCTTGGCGCTTTAAGGGATAACATTCAACCTTTTTCCTGACTTTCCTGACACCTGTCATCTGCGCTCTTTTTTTGGTTATCTACTTTGGTAGCCTATATCTAAAAAAGATAGACCCATAGACCTATATCCGACTGGCCTGCTAACTTACATGTTTAAGAGTCATTAAATTTATTACTGCAGCAGACAATGCATTTTGCATAAGTAAACTTTTTCTTTATTTTCTGGTTAAATAAGGTCTGACATTTCGTGTAAAATACGTGCTGAAAAACGATAAGCTGCATCCTGATAAAGATGTTGATATGAAATAAGGAGGCTAGAGCGTGTACAAACCAGAAATTTACAAACAAAAGTTCAGTTCAACATTTATTTATAAAACATAGCAATCTGTCAAATCATTAAAAAGAGTAATTGGATTAGTTTTACATGAATTGCGAAAATTTTAACCTTGACACATATTTGTTTCCCTTTTGGCACAGGTTGCATCACTGAATTTAAGTTGCCCTTTTGAGGAATTAAATCCTTTTTTTCAGGCTATGGGAAACACTGATATGGCTAAATCAGGGTTCCCACAAGCTGTGGAAATTATACCCCGGCATCCAATTTAGGTTACCTTGCACCCCCCCCAGGACAATTTTTCAGGGGTGCCAAATTGTTTATTGGGACCCCCTGGATGGGAAACGAAGGTGTCCTCAAAAAAAATTTGGTTTGGGCTATGTGAAATTGCATGGTTTCTATGGCAACCCATAGCGAATTTGAGAAGGGGGGTCTGCCTACAAAATTACTCATATCTCAGTTGTTACTTATCCTAGACTACTAAACTTAATACCAAATTAAAGCTTAGACATAGGCCTATTATCCCCTTGTTGCATATGCAAATTAGATAATTTGCATATTCAAAATATTTATGAAAACATTAAAAATGTGGTTCACAAATTGGGGTATATGTACAAGATCAATAATATCTCAGCTGCTTTTAGTCGTAGATTACTAAAATTTGTACTAAAATAAAGCTAAGACATAGGCCTTTCATTCCATGGTCAAATATGCAGCATACCGTATTTGCATAATTTGCATATTCATGAATATTAATAAAAACACTAAAAAATAAGGGAAAATCAATACAAATATAAATAGGCTGATTTCATCCCTATATTGTCATTGTTGCATGTTTTAATATAATCAATGTTACAATTAGACAGGTCCAAATATCCAGTGATCCTATATGAATATCATCTCATTTGAATATTCATGAAAATGCACGAAAACTTAAAAAAATGAGGGAAAATCACGTAAAAACTATAAGCCTAGAGGAGGAGTTAAGGTACAATCTATCCTGCACTCCTAGGGCCTTTTAAATTCATGCCAAATTGTTCAGTGGGGTCCTCAGAATGTGAAACGAAGTTCTCCTCAAAAGAAATTTGGTATGGGCTACGTGAAAATGCATGGTTTCCATGGCAACCTCTTATATAATTCTCGAGATTGGGGGGGGGGGGGGGGGGGGGGTAGGCCTACAAATTCAATCATATCTAGGGTTCTGCTTAACTTAGAACACTAAAATTGGTGTAAAATTAAAGCTTAGACACATGTCTTTCTTCCTGTGGTCATATTTGTAAATAATCTAATTTGCATATTTGTGAATATTAATGAAAACCTACAAAAATGAAGTAATATCATAAAAAAACAACATAAATGAACATATTTCAGCACAAAAACATCATCAAACCACCATTGTGCCAGTTTTTATATCCTCAGTGATTCAATTTGATATGTTCTTTCATCCAGTGGTCTTAGATGAAAATTATCTCATTTGCATATTCACGAATATTAATGAAAACTTTTGTAATGAAAGAAAAAATCTTAGAAAAATTAAGGGATGTACATATAAAATTACAAATATTTCACCTATTATGTATTCCAATGTATCAAACCTAGTGCCAATTCAATGCTTAGACATTGTACTTTTACCATAAGGTATAATATGAAAAAATTTATCATGAATATTCATGAATTTTAATGAAAACATAAGAAATGAATGAAAAATTGTAGAAAAATCAAGGGGGTGCACTTCCAAAATTACTCATATCTCAGTAGTTAAGTGCCCAATTGTGCCAAAATTGATTTTAAGTCAATGCATAGACACAACATGTTTACAAAAATGATCCAATTCATAACACATCAAATTTAAATTCTCGTGAATATTGATGAAAACATGAGACATTAGAGAAAATACAGGAAATTTAAGGGGGTATACCTACAAAGTGATTCATATCTTAGCTTTCAATTGTCCAATAGTAGCAAGCTTGGTACCATATCAAACAGCATAATCCTAAGTGTTTTTGAGCAAAAGAAAAAAAGTATAAGATTTATAGCAGCTGAGATATGAGTAATTTTGTAGGTACACTGCTTTCAATTTGTATACATTTTTCTTGTATTTTTAAAGTTTTTATTAATATTGATGTTAAACAAATTAGTTAATTCTTATATCTACCCACTAGGTAAAACTGTTATGCATAGACTTAAATTAAGTATATCGTTTGCTATTCTAGAGCAAATAGCAGCTTAGATATTGGTAATTTTGTAGGTATACCCCATTCATTTTTTCGGCAATTTTTCTCTTTATTCTAATGTTTATATTAATTTTCATAAATATGTAAATGCGACAACTGGCAAATATTACCATTGAGATAAAGGGCTATATTTTAGCAATAAGTTTGCACCTTGTTTGCTACGTAAGGGCTATAAGCTGCTGAGATATGAGTAATTTTGTAGGTATATCCCCTTCATTTTCGAGTATTTTCTCAAAATGCTCATGGTTTCATCAATATTCATGAATATTATAATATGACCATTTTAAAATTTGATGATTTGTTAAACAAACTATTGTCTAAGCATTAGTTTAAAACCAATTTTGGTACTTTAGGGCACTTAGCAATTGAGATATTATTTAGATTTGTAAGTACCCCCCCCCCCCCTTGATTTTTCCGCTATTTTTCATTTATTTCTTCTGTTTTAATTAAAATTCATAATTATTTATGTTATTTATTTTTCCAAGCTGAACATAAGGTTAAAGTATTATATGTAAGCATTGATTTGGCACCAAGTTTGATACACTATGACGCAAAGCAGCTGAGATATTGGTAATTTTATACGTACACCCCTTAATTTTTCTGAGATTTTGTCTCTCATTTCTAAAGTTTTCATTAATATTCATGAATATGGATATTAGATAATTTGCATATCTAACTACCAAATTAAACTGTTATGTCCAGGGATTAGCTTGGTACCATGTTTAGTAATCTAGGATGAGATGTTGTTAAGATATGAGTATTTTTTGTACGTATACCCTCATTGTTTACAGTCGGCATAAAGGGTTGCCATGGAAACCGTGAAATTTCAAAAACCCAAAGAACATTTATTTTTGAGGACAATATTTTTTTGCATTTAAGTGGTCCTATTGGACAATTTAACGCCCATAATGAAATGTCCTATGTGTACAGTTTAGGTCTGATTACCCCGTTGCATACTATAGTTTACCCATGATTTTTTCCCTCATTTTTAAGATTTCATTAATATTCATGAATATGCAAATGAGATAATTTTCATCTAAGACCACTGGATGAAAGAACTTATCAAATTGAATCACTGCGGATATAAAAACTGGCAACAATGGTGGTTTGATGATGTTTTTGTGCTGAAATATGTTCATTTATGTTGTTTTTTTATGATTTTACTTCATTTTTGTAGGTTTTCATTAATATTCATAAATATGCAAATTAGATTATTTACAAATATGACCACAGGAAGAAAGACATGTGTCTAAGCTTTATTTTTACACCAATTTTAGTGTTCTAAGTTAAGCAGAACCCTAGATATGATTGAATTTGTAGGCCTCCCCCCCCCCCCCCCCATCTCGAGAATTATATAAGAGGTTGCCATGGAAACCATGCATTTTCACGTAGCCCATACCAAGTTTTCATGCATTTTCATGAATATTCAAATGAGATGATATTCATATAGGATCACTGGATGATTGGACCTGTCTAATTGTAAAATTGATTATATTAAAACATGCAACAATGACAATATAGGGATGAAATCAGCCTATTTATATTTGTATTGATTTTCCCTTATTTTTTAGCGTTTTTATTAATATTCATGAATATGCAAATTATGCAAATATGGTACGTTGCATATTTGACCATGGAATAAAAGTTTTATGTCTTAGCTTTATTTTAGTACAAATTTTATTAATCTACGACTAAAAGCAGCTTAGATATTATTGATCTTGTACGTATACCCCCATTCGTGAACCACGTTTTTAATGTTTTCATAAATATTTATGAATATGCAAATTATCTAATTTGCATATGCAACAAGGGGATAATAGGCCTATGTCTAAGCTTTAATTTGGTATTAAGTTTAGTAGTCTAGGATAAGTAACAGCTGAGATATGAGTAATTTTGTAGGCAGATCCCCTTTTCAAATTCGCTATGGGTTGCCATAGAAACCATGCAATTTCACATAGCCCAAACCAAAATTTTTTTGAGGACACCTTCGTTTCCCATCCAGGGGGTCCCAATGAACAATTTGGCTCCCATGAAAAATTGTCCTGGGGGTGGTGCAAGGTAACCTAAATTGGATGCCGGGGTATTATGGAAAACCTGGAAAAATACCAAAAAAAGTCCATGAATGGAAAAATCATGGAATTTGAAAAAACCTGAATAATCATGGAAAAGTCATGGAATTATGTGAAATAATTTGACGAAACCACCAGTAGCCAGAAAACTAGCTGTCAGACACACAAATTTTGTTTGTCTGACAGCTAGTTTTCTGGCTACTGGTGGTTTCAAGTTTTAATTATTTCAAAATGCATGCATAGTCTACAAGCATGCTTATTTAAATACATTACTGTTGCTGCTTTCCGCATATATCTCAGCGTGGTAAAGATGCCGTTAAAAGGGGAGGCTTGAGACCATGCATTAAAAAGTCATGGAAATTACATTTTTGATCATGGAAAATCACGGAAAAATCATGGAATTGTGTTTTTGAATTTCTGTGGGAACCCTTTAAAAATGTTGGGTTTTTCAGGGTGAGAAAGACCCAGAAACAGAAAAGGCTGAGGCAGACTCCGAAGAGAAAGAGCAAGGTGACAATAAAGATGGTAAGTCTGTACCTACATATAGGTGGGCATTTTTATACACTCATTTTCTGAGAACTCAACCACAATGTACAGGGCTCACCCTGCCATTAGCCATTGTAACCATTTACTACTAAAAATGTAGAGTGACTACAAATGTAAGTCGTTGGCTGAAAGTACTGTCTATGTGGTTCAGTGTATTTTGATCAGCTTTTGGATTTTCAAATGTTACTTTTATTATTCCTTCACACTTTATTATAGTGCCATATTTACTCTTTTGATCTTGGATTTATTCAATTACGGTCTAGGAGTCAAACAATTTGGATCCGGATCAGGCCCGACATTTGTCGGGCCTGATCTGGGTCCAAACGGTTTGCAAAGGTTATCAGCAGACAACAAAGTCGCCATTAGTAGCCAAAGAGTTAAATACAAAGCAATTTGTTGATACTACTTTCTGGCTAAAACCTTGGCTAAAGTTAATTTCATTTGTCTCAAACTATTTCTATTTGGCTAAAGTGTTGACTACAACAAATTCTGAGCCAGGGTAAGCCCTGATATATATTGTGGGTACTCAAAAGAACTGTCTCAGTGACAACCCTTTCAGCAACCCAAAACAAATGTTTATAGACTAATGGATAAAATGCAAATAATTGTTTATTAGCGGGATAAAAACAACATCTGAGAGTTCAGAAGCAAGAAAAAAAAAATATTTCAGCATGTTAGTTTTTATAAGTAGTTGAATTATCCTGCCCAGTTGAGTTCCATGAACATCTTTTGACAACATTCGGGCTCAATCCCAGTCTTTGCTAGATGCACTTTTTTTTGTCATTCAATGGGTCAATTTTTTAACTTTTTCTGGTAAGAGCAAAATTTTGTCATCTGCTGATAACCTTTGCAAACAGTTTGGACCAAGATGAGGACCGACAGAATGTCGGTCCTGATCTGGATCCAAACTCTTTGACACTCTGATAGTGTTCTTGAAAGAATTTTTTTGAAAAATTTAATTTTGAAAAAAAAAGTCAGCAGACGACAACAAAGGCATGAGAAATTACCCAGCATGCTAAAATTTAATGGATGATAATTGAGCTGTGGCATGGGATTTCCAACAATGTGGTATGTGCGACCAGCAAAGCCTCAGACCAGCCTGCGCATACGCGCAGTCTGATCAAAGCCTTTGCTAGTCGCTTGAATATTGTATGAGTGTTAAGCTACTGACTGAACATCATTTGGAGTTTCTAAGCTTAAAAGGAGGCTGCACAGGCTCATCTGAGTTTACACATGTCAAAACGCCACATTGTTGGAAATCGCATGTCACGGCTCATATTTTCCGCAATTGTTAGAAAAATCTGATGAAGAAGAAGATGAAAAGAAGGACGACGAGAAGAGTTATCATGAAGAAAGTGACGAGGACCCAGATATTACTAGAGAAAGAGAAGATGCTGCCAAGTATATCGTAGAAACCTACGCCCCTGTCATTGTAACAGTACATCAAGACAGCTATATTAGGTTTTGGACAATGGAGGTATGTAAAGTGTTTGATTACAGAATTATTATATTTCTTATTTCTCAACCAAAACATATGAGCCATGATATGTGATTTCCAACAATGTGGCATTTTGACTACTACTTTGACAAGTATTGACTCAGACGAGCCTGTGCAGCCCCCTTTTTAAGCGTAGGAACTCCAAATGCTGTTTGGCCAGTAGCTTAACAGTCATAGATAATTTAAGCGACTAGCAAAGGCTCTGATCAGACTGCGCGTATGCGCAGGCTGATCTGAGGCTTTGCTGGTTGCACATACCAAATTGTTGGAAACCTCATGTCACGGCTCATATATTGTTGGTACTCAAAAGAACCAACGGCTCTTGAGCACCCTCATACGCGGATCCAGAAAGTTTTGTCAGAGAGGGTCCAACTTTGACCATGTTTCTTTTCTTTTTTTGAGAGGGGAGAGAGGATCCAAACAAATACCACTATAAGTGGGCCATCATCGACCCGCCAGCCAAATGGTGTTTCGCTGGCATGCCGATAATGGCCCATAATTGAATGCTGGCTTAGCTATTTTTCAGGCGGTCTGGAACCAGTGTTGCTTAGAAACCCTATATTTTGTGATTTTTCAAAGGGGGGTTCAGGACCCCCTGTCCCCAGTTCTGGATCCCCCATGACCCTAAACATATTTTTTCAACTGATGGATCAATAAATATTATTGCATAAAAAGCCTTATCACATGCTATTAACAGCCATGTTTTAACTTGCAAAAACCCATATATTAGTCAGGCAATTCCCATGCTGTTGATGCACAGCTTTTTTACTTTAAATATACATTCTAGGTCGTTACAAAAATTGAAGTCATCAACAGTAACGTGCATAGAAATGAACGTAATTTAGTGAAGTTAGGATGACATAAGTCTTTGCCCTGGAACAGGCATTTTCAAAACCTACAAATCCTTCATGCTTATGGGCGCCATTAAAGTAATACAAAAATGAACTTTTGGAAACGTTTTTCCAAAGTTTTCAAGTGAAAAAATTACTTCATGCAATAATAATGATCAAACATGGTTTTCTGATACACTAACATCTGCTAGACCCCTCGGGGTCGTTAAATTCCTCACTTTTCAGGCTCGGGTTTCAACACAACCCTCGGGGTCCAGCAGATGTTAATGCATTGAAAAATATGTTTGATCCATATATTAACAAATTGTGTTTATGTTGACCTATGCTCTGAAAAGCTATATATTTCACAATTTATATCATTAAACATATTATAAAGATTGCAGATCATCTTCCAAAACTGCTAATCTCAATTTCAGGGTCATGTATTGAGGGAGATAACTGCTATAACTCGTCGCCAAGGAACAGCGGTGACCGCAGTGTGCCATGATGCTGATTGTAACATGATAGTGACAGGAGATCACAGTAAGTAGAGGGATGGGTATCATCCTTTTCATAAACAATATAAGTAACAAAATGTATGGGGTCCAAAGGAAAGGGCCATGTTATAAGTGAGTTATGTTATAAAGGGACAATTTTACAAGTAGACAGATGGCTGAGAATGGGTTTGCTCCCCCCCCCCCCCCCCCTAGGGAATTTTGCAGACATACCCTATCTGGTAGAGAATTGAAAGCCGAGTCTTTTAAGAGATGTTTGCACTCTGTGCGTTGGGGCGTTAGTCTGTAAGAGCCTGTAACATATGTTACTTTATCAAATTAAGAAAAAGTAAATTGAAAGTTTGGGCTACAAATTAAAGACATTAAAATATTTATTTTTAAAAATCATTCATATAGTCTGCATACTGGATATCTCAACTACGTATGACAGCCATTTGAACAAAATTGTGGCTTCCTAAGGTGTCATATGCGTTACATAAATCAGATAACCCATTAAAATTTGCAAGTGTGGCTAGTATCATTTACATTCACAATCTCTCTGTGTGCTTTGCAAAATGTTTTTAACCATGTCTGACTAGCTTATGCAATTGGCTAACAGAAAAATTAAAGTTTGTTTCCCTAGCTTAAATATTTTTTCTAGAATAAGCAACTAAACAACCCTACCCCTCACCAGTTTTTAAGTGAAATGTTTGGTATTAAAACTAAAGTAAAAATAGTTAAAAAATATTTGCAGCTGATGAATATGCTTCATTGTTTGGTATTTATTTGTTTATATGAAAAGACTCATAAATCTGCAAGTTTGTTGCAAAATTTTTTATATCAGAGGCTGTAACATATGTTACCTGATGATATGAATGAGCAAGCTCATTGTCTTTACGTAAGATATGCCTAAAAGTGTTTTAATCTCTTTGAGTGAATTTTGCAGAAATATTCCTTCTTATAGTACAACTCTAGGTGCATCGAATAAGGGATGTTTGCACTCTCTATGTTGGGGCGTTAGTCTGAAACAGCATGTTACATGCGTTACTATATCAAATAAAGGAAATGTTGTTTGAAAGTTTGAGCTAAAATTGTGAAAAAACTCGCAGCTGCTGGATATCTAACATTGTTTAGGGATTTTAAGCTGGCTTGTATGATAAAGACTTATAGATATGCTAGCTGTCACGAAGTTTTAAAGATCAGAGACATAACATTATGTTAGCATGATAAGTAAAATCATCAAACAGTATTTTGACATCAAGCTGAGTACGGGCCTGCTCCATCCGAATCCCCTTTGGAATTCTGCAGACATATTACATCTTATGTAACCATTTGAGGTGCATTTAATAAGAAATGTTTGCACTCTGTAAGGCATTAGCCTGTAACAGCTTGTTACATATGTTACTATATCAATTTGAGAATAAGAAATTTGAATGTTTGATCTACAGAAAGAAGACATTAAAATTATCTAATAAAATGACGTTCTTATAGTCTGCATACTGGATGTCTTTACTACATATGGAAGCTGTTTAACATTAATACGGCTAATTGTGGTGTTATGTGCATTACGTGAGCCTAATTATGATTTAAAAGCTATAATTGTGGCTATCGTCATTTAGTTAAACAACTACTATGACTTGGTTTCAAACTGTTTTATTAGATTTCGCAAACATATACTCAATTGATGAATAGGAAAAACCAAGTTTGCTTTTCTATCTCATATATATTGTCCTATAGGAGCTAATACACAGCCCTACTCCCAGTTTTACAGAGAAGCAAATTTTGTTATTACTGTTTAAGTAAAACTTATGAAAGCGATTGCAGCGTGTGGATATTTTACATTTTCTTAGTCTATCTTGCTCATATATCTGCAAGATGTCATTAAGTTTAAGATCAGGACACCTAATGTGTACTTATAATATAAGTTTTTGGTGCCAAAACTCTGGAAATTATATTCATTTCTGATTATCAAGCCCATGGACTGTTGTTACAGATGTTATCAATGATCTTTTGGACACATTTCCTAATACTGTGCATATGATGATAAATATAGAGCAACAAATAGAAAAGATAGTTTTACATTTGTACAAGACAATACAATAAATGAAATGGTCCAAACTAGTTCTCATCGATTTAACACTCGTTTGTCACTGTCTGCTTCTGTGGTAATCATTATTATCACATGCCTCCTTGCAACTAGTAGAATCATCACACAATATTTCAATCATTTACTGTTATACAATTTTACCACCAGTTCACTTAAAATTGATGAGCCATTATCAACTTTCCAATTTTGCCATTCATGGCTTGGAACATTCGGAAACTGATATGAATTCCTAATAGTTGGCTCTTTGAGTGTGTGTTTCAAGTGATACTCTGCAAGTAGGAGAAGATTAAAGCTTTACAAGGAGGAAAACTATGCCATTAAAAGCAATGAGTACCTAGACTGATGTACCTTGATATTTCTGTGATAAAGAATCATATCTTAGCTGGTTAACTTTTATAAAATGTAGCCTTAATAATGTCTCTGCACTTATTATCTTTCCCCATGCATTCAAAAAGTTATTTGAAGTCTTAGTACTTCTGAATAGCTGAAACCAAGGCAACCCTATCCCTTCAGATAAACAAACTAATTGTATCACAGCAGGTAAAGCAATGAAACGCAGGATGAACAGAGCGCAAATCAGACCCTTTCAATTCAATGATTCACTAAGTTTCTAAGATAAGAGCGCTTATTAAAGGATGTAACATATATAACTCGTCATAATAAATGAGCAAGGGCATTGTCGTGACATCCTTTTTGATTTCACAGTCAGAGGCAAGTGTTTTCAATTTCAGTGTTTTCAATGGATCATGAAATGAGCCACCTTATCAACTTGTTTACTCTGTATTAATCTTCCATAGAGCATAATATAGAACTACTGGTTACCCATAGTCCACTTTCCTACTTTTGAATGCAACAGCTAATGATACGACTGCAAAAACTGAGAAATCATAGGTTTTACATTATTTTAAGGCTTGCTTCAATGTACTGACATAAAAAAACCCAGCTGCAACCATAATTGATGGCAATGTCCAACTTCATATTCTTTCTCTTATACCAAATAACTTTCAAGAAATTGTTTAAGACGGTCTGCCAAAACCATCAAGAGTCAACATTGTAACTAAAGAAAACTTATAAAGTTCTTTGGGTGCAGCAAAATACTATTGATCTAAGACCTGAGGACTTAAGCACCAAAGGACTGGATAGGTTCCATGGCAAATGATGCAAAAAAGTAGCCTATCAAATTTCTGTTTGACCAATGTCAGAAATCTTAAAGTATTCTTAGAGGTACACTGTAGAGACATAGCTTTGCAAAATCAGAGCAAAGTTATCATTTGACTAGCACGGATGCAGAGGCAGCTGCAGTTAGATTGCTCTTGCCACTTCACAGGAAGAGACATATACCAGAGTCATACTCCATTGTATGCATATATGTGAAATGGCATTAAACCCATATTTAATCAGGTGTTTGATCCCATGACACTGACATGCTGTTTCTGCTTTTGAAGAATGCTAAGGATTCAATTTATAGCTGAGTCAATTTGTTTGACGCTGGCACTGTCCAAACATACAAAGAAAATTGAGTCTTTTGATGGGAAAAGAGGAGGATCACACAAAATGCTTATAAGTGATGTTTGTCACAATTACCAATTTACAAAAATAAGCTTAATTAATGTAACACATAAAACACCATAGGAAGCTGTAAATTTGTTAAAAACACTTTCTTATGTATCAAAGGTATTCCGCATGCAAACTACATGAATGATTCAAATAAATAGATAGCTTGTCTTCTTTCTGTTTCTAAGACTTTCAATTCATTTATTCTTAAATTGATATGGTAACATACGTATCATACCATTACAGGCTAACCCCTAGTTAATAGAGTGCAAACATCTCTAGGGAGCGCAGTGGCTCAGTGGTAGAGTGCTTGACTCAAGACCGAAGGGCCGTGGGTTCGAGCCTCACCGGCGTCACTGCGTTATGTCCTTGAGCAAGAACATTAATCCTAGCTTAGTACTGGTTCAACCCAGGAAGACCCGTCCCTTTATAACTGAAAGATTGTTGATGGGACGTAAAGAATCAAATCAAACAAACAAAAACAAAAGCAAACATCTCTTATTTGATGCAGCTTGAATTGTTCTTTAAGGTAGGATATGTCTGCACAATTCCCAAAGGGGTGGAGAGGAACAGGATTGTACTCAGTTTGCAGTCCTAATACTATGCCATGATTCTACTGGTTGTGATGAAATGGGTGATTATTTTGCTATAGAAGCAGACACAATGATAGACATTGTGAGGGTGACTTGAATAAAGATTGTTTTTGAATAATTATATTTAATAGGAATATTTATTGAATTGTGTCATTTAAATGAGAACTATTATTTTCTATATATATATATATCTATCTATTTTAATATTTAAGGCATTAGGAAATATGTGATAAAAAAGATTATATATAACGTCTGTTACAAAATTCCATGGGCTTGTTATCAGCAATGACTGTAATTACTAAGACCTAGGCACCAGAGGCTAGAGATTAATAGGAAAACATGTGAAAAATAGTATTTTTTCTGAAATATCATCTCTTACTTTCAAGATAATTTCCTTGCTCATTCATTATGCCATGTAACATACCTTACATACTTAAATAAGTGCTCTGATCCTGATGTCAAACTTGCAAATGTATGATTCTTTATTGCATTAGCAAGACAGTGCCAAAAATGTAAGATATCCACAAGCATCAAATATTTTCATATATTTTTCTTCAATAATAGACACCAAAATTGGATACTTAAAATTGGGGGGTAGGGTTGTTTAATAGCTCATATAAAACAATGTATTTGAGATAGAAAAGCAAACTTTGTTTTTTCTATTATTCGAATGAATATTTTAGTAAACTAAGATTAAAAATACTTGTAAAAATGCACAAATCGTCTGTAAAATTAAATGATGTTAGTCACGATTTCAACTTTCAAAGGGAAATTTAATCTATGTAGCGCATATAACACCATTGAACGCTGTAATTTTGTTTAAAATGCTGCTTTTATTTAGCTTAGACATCCAGCTTTCAAACTACATAAGAAATTTTAATAATTAGATGGTTTAATGCCTTCTTTCTGTAGCTCAAACTTTCATTTTGATTTTTTCCTTAGTTTGTTACAGTAACATATGTAACAGGCTGTCAGAGACCAATGTCCCGGAGCACAGAGTGCAAACATCTCTTAAAAGATGTGGCTTGAAATTTTCTTTAAGATAGAATATGTCTGCAAAATTCCCTAGGGGGGGGGGGGGGAGGTGAGCAGGACCTTTTTTAGCTCGAAGTCTAAATGGAATTGTAGGAAAATGACCATTATGATCATTTTCCTATAATTCCTTTGTAAAATTCCTTGGCAAAAATATTGTGGAGCCACAAAGTGACAATGTTATATTCAAATGCCTTGTTATACACGCCTACCAAACCATCCAATGCTCAACATCTGGTTGAATATTAAAAACAATACCTCCAGGAAGAGAATAAAAAAATTGGGAATGTCATGCAACAGCCTGTACTACGTTTGTGGTATAAATTTGAGGTCAGAAAGTTCTCTGGTTTTGTCAGATTTACTTTTCGCGTAAAATAGGTGTACCAGAATTTAACAGGCACGTGTTTATTGTGCGGAAAGTAAATATGACCAAATCAGAATACTTTCTGAGCTCGTATTTATGCCATAAATGTAGGAATCCATAGGCTGTCGCATGACATTCCCCGATTTTTATCCCCCGACGAAGTCGGAGGGATATAGTTTTGGCGTCGTTGGTGCGTTCGTCTGTCCGTCAGTTCACACTTTTTGTCTGTCCGGAACCATATCTCAGTACCTATCGGTCAGATTTGATTCATTCTTGGTACAAATGATGAGTACCATGGACTCTCGATATCCTATAAGTCGGTCAAAATCGACCCCTTAACACTTAGTTTTTGCCCTTGTTTCAGTATAGGCAATTATAAGGCAAAACCTATATTAGTTTTTTTGTGTGATGATCTTCACATTTCATCAAAGCTTTTATATTTAACAACTTCTCACTATTAGACCATAATTACCAAGTGCCTGTAGATAAGCATGGCAGTGTCAAAGTTTTACCCCACCCCCTTTGACCCCACCTAAGGGGTCAAAGGTCAAATATTTAAATTTCGCAATAACTAAGGCAATTGTTAATATTTTTTGCTGAAATTTTGCATACAGGCAGAGCAGCAATAGATATGAAACATATCAAACGGGATTTCAGTTTGAAGGTCTGGGTCAGAGCCTGTTGGGTGGACTTAGGGGGTGGGGGCCGAGGTCAAAATTAAACTTTTTCAGAATATGGTCATGTTGCATATCAAATTAAAGCTGACGACGCTGACAGCAACATGGTATTCCATATTTTGCACACAGACACACCCTCGACCCAGGGGAAGGGGTCAAAAGGTCAAACTATATCTTTTTCTGAAAGTAGTCATGTTGCATATCAAATTAAAGCTGTCGACGCTGGCAGCAACATGGTAGCAAATATTTTGCCCACAGACACACTCTCGACCCAGGGAGTGGGGTCTAAAGGTCAAACTAGATCTTTTTCTGAAAGAAGTCATGTTGCATATCAAATTAAAGGGAATTGAGCACAGAGCACCATGAAAGCAAACATGCTGTCATTACCCACAGGAACCACCCCTTGGGTGGGTTCAAAAGGTCATTTTATTTTTCTTTTCTAAAAGTGGTCTGATGTTGCATATCAAATTAAAGTGGAAGAAGTGTAGACCTACATGCAAGGTAACACTTTGAATTTACACACACCCTTGACCTCTGGAGTTGGGTTTAAAGGGCAGATATTGAAATTGTGCAGATGTAAGTATATCTTTTATTAAACTAAGCACTAAAACATACTTGACAGGTGTTTGTTATGACCTGAATAATACTGAAGGTGACCTAACGGTTAGATAAATAGGATTTATGTTTTGTGATTTACATGTTTCTCTCAAATAATCCTTCGTCGGGGGATATAAATTCGTCGAATTTGTCTTGTTTATTCTCTTCATAGAGCAGGGGCTTTTAACTGTATGTGAATTTGTAGTTTTTTGTTTAAGAGTAATTGAGCAAGCACTTGAGATTTTGCACTTGTCACATGAGCAGTCTTGCTAGAGCCTTCCATGCTTGCACACATAATGTGAGGATGTTGATGGAAATTTAGGCATCTAGTTCCACTAGATGTCTGCATCATATCATGTTTAAAGAATTTGAAGCTGCAATGGTGTAGTGGATAAACTGCATGCTTTGTAAACCAGGGGTCGCTGGTTCAATTCCCAGCTTCTTCTGTATGTATTCAAGATTTAAAATTCATATGACCTTAGCTATTGGTGGATAAACACAAACATGTTTAAAGAATGATTTTACTTCTATATTACCAAAATGTCATCACCTTGGTTAATTAGTAGGAAAGGTCCCAAATTTAGGACAAAATTCTAGTCAGAACCATATCTGACATGGTAGTTCAAATGTCTTGAATGAAAAGTAAAATGATTACTCAAAATTCGTCGCTTCAGTGCTATAGTGTTCTATCTACCATTACACAAGTTTTGAGAAAAATGAGTTTGAAGGTTTTAGCACCCTGATTTTTGATGCCCTATTTATCACAGACCTTTGAATCATACCAGAGGGTTAAAATATAAACATACAGTGTAAATGACCTTGGTTTGAAGAAATTTTGACAGTTATATGGAATTTACGGGCATTTTACAGTTTGCAGATAGAACATTATGCCTTAAAAATCGTCTTCAGCGTTCAGTGCTATAGTGTTCTATATTTTCCTACAGCTTATTATTCTGTTTATGGAGTTAATTCATACACTAGTCTGAACAGAAATGATTATTTGTACCTAACAGTAGCAGATTTAGTCATTTATTTGGCATAACAGTAACGAACAGCAGAGATTATGCCATTAAAATTTATGTAAGGGAGGTAATCTGTTTCTACAGTTAATTTTTCTGTCAATGGGGTCAATTTGTATAATATTTTAGACTGAACCGATTATTTGGACCTAAAAGTAGCAGATTTAACCATTGATTTGTAATTACATCGACAAATTTCTTCAATTAAAGCAGTTTAAATATGTGTAAGGGAGGTAATCTGATTCTTCAGCTTATTATTCTGTCCATGGATCAATTTGCGTTATATTTTTGACTGAGCAGATTATTTGGACCTAAAAGTAGCCGATATAGCCAATAGTTCATCATTAGACCCACAAACGGCTTCAATTTAGGAAACTTAAATTTATGTAAGGGAGGTAACTGCAATTTTAGCAATTTCTCCCAGGGAAGTGACTTTATGTAGATAGAACAGTATGACACTGAACTCATCCAGCCACGTGACATAATCATCATTGGCCATTGGATTAAAATCACTTAGAACACTATAGCACTGAATGAAATAGAAAAGCACAGCAATTTAAAGCTTACTGGGAGGAGATAAGCAAATGAAACTTTCACCAGTAGATAGAACATTTGATCCCCTTTCCAACGATATGCAAAACTCATTTTTGACAAAAATGTCACTTAAAACAATATAGCACTGAAGCAAGGAAATGAGCTGTCTCAATAAACTCCAAGAAATTCTTTTGAATATATTTCTTTTCTTAAGAAACTGTTGATGGATGAGTATGTGTTTGAATTACAGAGGGTTATCTGACACTGTGGGATGTGGGGAAGTTTTTGAAGAACCCATGCTCAGAGGAGCAAGATCTAGTGAAACAAGTGATGTGTTGGAGGGCTCATCTCACTAAAGTTGTCTCCCTTACCTATGTAGATTCTCTCAAAGCAATATTATCAGGCTCGACAGATGGATCAGCAAGGTATGGCATGAACAAGCTTAAAAGCTAGAGTCAACTTTTGTCATCTTCTGATAACCATTGCAAACAGTTTGGACCTGGATCAGGACCGACTTAATGTCGGTCCTGATCTGAATCCAAACGGTTTGACACTCTGATAGTGTTCCCGAAAGAATATTTTAAAAGTTAGTTTTGAAAAAAGTCAGCAGACGACAACAAAAGCACGAAAAATTACCAAGCATGCAAAGAGTTAGACTTGATCCTTTTTTCCTTTAATATCATTATGTCAACTTCTAAAGAGACCATCAAAATGGCAGAATATAGGAAATTTTGTGATATCTTTTTGGGAGGCTTTTAGGGTATATCAGGCATAACCCTTATCAAGCTGAAAATTATAATGTACTACACTCCTCCCCTTTTTTTTTATCATATTCACCTTTAGCATTCTAGTTATAAGCATGCATTTACAAGTATAGTGGGAAACAGTGTATATCCTGATCAGATGGCTTCGTCAGCAGGATCTACATTGTTTTCAAAAAAGTATAAATTCTGGGTTCAGCTGGAAAAGGGTTAATATTTCATGTGAATGTTCTGCCAGCTATATTTCCTTAAGAGGTATTATTCTAGCTTGTCTCTATAGCTAAGCAGTCTCTTGTTGTAAACTCATAATCAGGCCTCCAGATATGAGTGTGTAATTGAAAATATTCTTTTTTATTTCTAAATGTGGGTACACAAAAGAACCATCTGAATGAAAGGGTTCTTATTGAGCCCCCAAAACAAGTGTGATAGATAGGATAAATGTCACACTTTAATGCTAAAAACGGTTGCTTTAATAACTGAACCTATATATTATTATAGATGATTATATTTTTATATATTGCCACTGCAGTAATGTGTCTGATTGTGTGTGTTGATGCGGAGTTTTAACTTGACACTGTAGTATTTTTCGATCATCCTTGCAGGGTGTGGTGGGGTAGGAAGGGAAGATTTATAGGATTCTTCAGCCAGCACAGACCCTTCACCTTCCCCACATCAGAAGAAAAAGCGGGGACACCAACACTGCCATATGATATTACTGAGGTAAGCCTGCCATATTATTCCTAATTATTAGCACTGTAGACCAAATTCTGGTCTGGTTGATAAAAATTTTTCCGAGTTGTTAACCCTATGAAATTTGTTTTGCTTTGAAGTAAGATAAGAAATGTTCTAGCTTTTCCAGTTTAAGTCAAACTATCTCGTAATGGCAGAAAGTCAGGCTGTATTTTTTTAAACAACTCTAGTTTTCACCTCAGGGAACTTCAACATCTTTCATGAAAAATGGACAAGCCAAGGGAAATATCTCATTCAGATTCAGTATGAATGGAATAACCATTTTACTGCCAGAATCTGATTATCAGATGGACAAACAGATAAGTTCCTGCATGCAAACAGAATAGCCCCGATCAGACTGCTCCTAGTACAATAATGTGAAAACAGAATAGTCCCTGATCAGTCTGCTCCTAGTACAAGAATATGTAAATATGCTCCTAGGAGCAGTCTGATCAGGGACATTTTGTTTGTTTTCTTTGGCAAATTATGTATTGGAACTGGGATGGATTAGTCCTGGTCATCAGCTGGTAGATTCCAATGCACAAATTTAGACAAACAGGGCAGAGTCAGATCAGACTGCTTCTGAAGAAGCAGTCTGATCTGAATCTTCCCTGTTTGCTATTCTGACAAGCATTTTGAGAATTCCAGCCCTGATAACCAACATTTTATATGAGAACAGAAAGAGGTCATCAAAATTTTAGATCATTTACTGTATTCAAATTTATAAATGTTTATCTGTTACATTTGACAGGGTCCTCTAGCCCCAGTGAAGACCAAGAGTGCTATACAGAAGATCAGACCCATACAGAAGTATGAGTATCCACTGATCTTTGATGAAGACAGGTTAGTCTGTCCTTTCATTAGTTTGAGCTTTAAATTTCCTTTCCATAAATGATACAAATAGGATCTTACATGAGTGCTCATATTGTATAGAATTTCTTTAATGAGTTGAGGAAAAGAGATAAAAAGCGAGGCTTGCCAAGCATTTTATCTCTTTTTCGCAATGAGTGGTTTATGGATTTTATTGCATGGCGTTATTTCACTCCCAGACAGGACGTCATTTGATAAAGTGTTGTATGAGAAATACAGATAATGATATAAATGATCTGAAGGGAAGCTTTAACCCTTCACCTCATAGAGACACCTTAAATACTGTTGCAAGCAGAGCAGACCCAGATCAGGCAGCTCTTGTAAGAGCTGCCTGATCAGGGTCTACTCTGTTTGCTTATGGAAATGGCATATATATTGGATCCTACACTAGTGCAGGTGACAATATGAAAGTTTATTTATATACTTATTCATAGTGGGTTGAGCCTAGCATGAATACTCATGAAGGAAAGGGTTAAAGCTCATAGATTTTATTTTCTCAAGATACATGCAGCTACACATATACAGTCTACACAACATGGTTTCACTTGCATGCGTACTTATAGAAATTTATTCAAACAACTTGTATTGTCTTCAAAGAAAACAGATGTCCCTTCACCACAAACACTCAAATTGGACCTATTTAGCTCTACTGTAACGTAGAAAATTAGGTTTAGGTCACCAAAACCTAAACAAACCTTCATCATGTCAAATGTTAATGCACTTTCTTTTGTTACCTAACATTTGAT
This sequence comes from Loripinus fragilis, assembly GCA_964019695.1. Classification (NCBI taxonomy): domain Eukaryota; kingdom Metazoa; phylum Mollusca; class Bivalvia; order Lucinida; family Lucinidae; genus Loripinus; species Loripinus fragilis. The sequence goes on from OZ026514.1 coordinate 57,109,179, forward strand.
TGGATAAGGTCAAAATTTGCAACAGTATATCTTGTAATATACTGTAGGAAACAGTTTAACGTCATTAATTATGTCACATTTCGTTGGGTGATGTGCAGCATTATGCGGCTTGCAACGCTCCAATTTGAGACGAAACTGCAGAATTGCATTAGAATGGGAATAACCATATTTAAAATTTTCATTTGGGGAGGTATATCGTTGGATATCCGCTCTGAAATCACGTTTTACGGCTTAGCTTGCGCATCGCTGTAAAACTAAATTTCCGACCGTATATCCGACGATATACCTATCCAAATGAAAATTTTGAATACAGTTATCCCCTCCATGTAATTTTTTTTCTAATCTTCTTACTAGTTCATGAGATATCTTGCACACAAAAAATTGTCATGCCGATGCCAATGCCAACACTGACAGGCATTCAGGAAAGTCTGTAACAATTTGAGAATCAAATCATGGCTAAGGTGTATGTAAGGAGCATTACGAATAGTACTATGTACCAAAAAGCTCAATTTTGTTAGGTGGAAGTGGCATATTTTATGGGTTTTTTTCAATAAAATATCACTAAAGCAATATTTTATTGAAAAAAACATAAACTTCATCAAAGCGGTTTGTTTTGCTGCAATCATACTTGTTATTGTGTTAACGTGGTTTCTGTGATGTCAGGGTCACGTTATATAACGTCAGCATCACCTTATGTAACGCCAGTGTCACGTTATCACCTTGTTATCAAAGAAGATCCTTGATGTACATCCGTGGTCTGATACCAAAGAATTTCGCAGAATTAGCGGAGGCAGTTCTGATTGCACTGATGGGATCTGCACCAAACAATATGTCCCCCTCCCCTTCATTTTTAGAGTGGATGAGAGAGAGAGTCTGTGTCACTAATACTATTATATTATCACTTGCAGCTATGTGATGATGGCATCAGATAAGGGAAGCTTTAAGAGCTGTAGGCATGGTAAACCACATCCTCAGTAACCCAGACATGATCCATTCCTTACCCACTGCATTCATCATTGATGATTGCAGTTGATACCGAATGGATAACGTCTGGGTTACTGAGGATGTGTTAGCTAGTGTATTCCAAGAAGCATTTTGTAGTAAGTTTATAGTTAGGCACTTTTCTGAATGGTATGATTCATTGGGATTCTTTCATTGAAATTGAACTCTAGTCCTTACCATACTGAACTTATATAGGTACAAGTTAAAAGACTCCCAGATGAGAGGGGGTGTCAATATTTTAGATTTTACATATTAATCAAAGCATGATAATGATGATCATGATGATGCAAGAAATTATTTTCATTTATTACTCATAACCATTGTCAAAGAATACATTTTAATGCAAATCTAACGTTTCAAGATACCCTGATTCTGATTGGAGGAAAATGTTTGATCAATACAATAAAACCTGTGTAAAATGGCCACTCAAAAAAAGACAAAACAAAGAGCTTTATGACAAATGGTAGCTTAATGTTGCGATAATTGGTCTTGAAAACCAATTTTCGGTCTTTTTGATAGTGGCTGTTTTACACAGGTTCTACTGTATAAAGGTTTATCAGTTGACATCATATGGTAAAAGTTTAAAAAAATGTTTCTTTCACCCATCTCACATTAAGGTTTGGTTATAAGGTTTTGGATTAACAAAAGTGCTTGCCATAATAGCTAATCGTGAAGGTGTTGGTCAGACTGCTACATAACTTCAAGAGCAGTCTGACTTAAGACTGCATGGTTTGCGTGGAGTAATTTGTCAGTTAGTTAGAATTTGAAAATCAAGTGCAAATGATGGTGAACCACATAGAGAATTACTTTGTTGAATTGTACTCAGAGGATTAATTGATTATCAAGCATTGGTTAAGCAGTTTTTGTAATTTTGTTCATATTTCAAGATGGCAGCCATTCAAAAGATCAGCATACTTAAAGAATGAGGCTGAGAGAAAGAAGGCACAACCCGAAGACAAAAAGTTCTTTGAAGCTCTCATAAAACCCAAGGTAATATAGTCATCATTTACTATCTATCCTAGCATGATAGGGACCATGCATGAACATTTACCAGATTCTGAGGAAGCTGTTTGAATGTGAGGTTGTTAGGCAGAGTGTTTAAACACCTGTCAAGAGACCTGGTAAATAGAGAATACTAGGTGAGTGTCTTTTGATATCAAGTTTACCAGGCAAGGCTTTGAGAACGCTTGTTGACATAGCGAGGCTTGGCGAGTGATTCAACATGCGTTCTCAAAGCTGAGCCTGGTAAACTTGATATCAAAAGATGCGAACCTGTTATTCTATTTATCAGCTTACAGAGTTGATTCACACTTCAAATTAGCGAATATGACTAATGATCAATTTGTTGTGTCGATTCAGCATCATTGGGGACGTCATTCAAAAATTTCAACTTCATCATGACCTGATAAAGGCACATGGCATGAGCTAGAAAACTTTATCAGGCAACGCTGCAGTTAATATGAATGATAACTGATAAGTATTAATGCAATGAAACAAATATATGTGATCGTTATTCTTGCATTTTACCTGATTCAAAGCAAAATCATATGGAAGATACTGCGAAATCATTAAAATATGTTTTCTCTTACACTGTGTCTCTCTTTGCAAAATGGCTTTAGAATGACATATCCTGGACACCATGTCATTGCAGCGCATATAAGTTTTCGTGAACCAAAGCAACTGGGAAATGATTATTCTGGCCCTCAATGCTTTCCTGTTTAACGTCATGCAAATAGGTCAAGGCTCGTCTTAAAATGTCAAGTTAAAAAACATTGTTTAAACAGTACATGAACCTCATGATTTGATCATGAGTTTTTGCTAATTCTTTGCCTGCTAGTGGCGTCTGCTGATAACATTTGCAAACAGTTTGGACCCAGATCAGGCCCGACATTTTGTCGGGCCTGATCTGGATCCAAACTGTTTGACACTCTGATTATATTCCTGAAAGAAATGTTAAAAAATGTGGATTTTGAAAACAAATCAGCAGATACAAAAAAGCATGCTTCCAAAGGATACCCTTTTAAGAACATATATGCAAAATTACCCATAAGGCAAGTTTTCTCCAAGGTGACCCATAATTATACTGACTTGAAGGAGACCAACTAGATTAAGTACTGTAATCTTATGATACTTTTCATGGTGTAACGTTACAGGCCTACAATCATCACTTGGAAGGTGTAGCTCCTGGGAGAAAGAGAGATGGTGCAGTATTTAGAGCTCTTCCTGTGTATAGGGTAAGAAAAATCGCATTGACTCCAAAAAATTAACTTTTGAAATATCAACTGCTGTAAATAATGGGGGGCACTTTGAAGGCATTATATCCATTAAAAAATAAACATTTTTCCCTTCTGACTCAAATAATCAAATGAACAATTCTAATGCACTTGTTCTTGTAACGTTACGTCTGATTGGATAACCTTAAAAAGTTGTGACAGTATATCCTGCGATACACTGTAGGTTATTACGTCACATTTCGTTGGATGAAGTGCAGCTTTATGCAGATTGCAACGTTAAAATTTGAGAAGAGACTACAGGGGGATAACTATATTCATATTTTGGGGGGGGGACCCGGGAGAGGTATATCATCAGATATATGGTCGGAAATCAAATTTTACGGCTCGGCTCGTGTGTACCCATAAACCTAAATTTCCGACCTTATATTCCACGATATACCTCCCCAAATAAAAATTTGAACAAGTTATCCCCTAATTGATATCATTGATATGTTAAGTTACTACCAGTATAGTATCAATGGTATAAAACAAATTTAGAAATCTAACACTGAGTTAGGAGAACTAAGCCTGCTCATGAACAGTTTAATGGTTTAACTTATCGCAACTGACATGACCCAGAATGTTATTTTCGCCATTAAAAACAAGGCAATTAAAGATGTATTGAGATTTTGGTAACTGCATTATATAAAAAAGGCTCCATAAGCAGCAGAGCTAGAGTCCTAAAATTTGGTTCGAGCCTTACTCTACTTCCATACTTTTTGTATGTGAGCCTTGATGGCTCTCGCAAGACTGTGCATATGGGCAGGCAGGGATTTTTGTTGATGTTCTCAGGAGAAAAAGTTTGGCCCCATTCCCAATGGAATTTAGGTGACTTTTTTCCCAATTTTGAAAAAAAAATCCCAATCTTCAAAAAAAAAATTTTTGGGGGGGGGGGGGGGAGATTGGGATTTTTACAGTAAATCTTGTATTAGTTCGTACAGTAAAAAATGATTATTTTTCGCTGTGTACGAACTAATAAAAATTATTTTTCTGAGAAACGGGACTGTACGAACTAATAAAATGAAATTCTGAAGATCGAAAAACGGGACCAAAAATATGCGAAAATTGCCGAAGAGGGAGGAATTTCTGTTTATCCTTTTAGCCTAATTACAGGCTGAATTTCTGATCAGTATTTTCAATTAAACTAACATTCTTAATAGCATGGTGAAAGATTGAAAATAAACAACCAAACATAAAAGTCAGGATTGCCGTTTCAACCGACTCACATGCAATGTGCGATATACCCGGGGATATCACCCGGTTACAGGCCAACTTTACATAGGCCTGCTTTACGGAAGAGATGTCACGTCGGACTTGTTCTATGACGATTGTCCTGATTGGAATCATACTCGGACCCAGTTTGGATCCATTGGGTCCGAGGAATCATAACAAAAATACAACTTCTGTTCACTACCGATGGCTAGCTCTACAATTTAACAGAGTAATGTATATCGCAGCTTTCGTTTTTGGTCATGATGTAGATTCTTTTTTTCTTAGAACCCTCGAAAATGCAGCATAGAAGTAGACAAGCCGATACATGTACGTACATTCAGTCCTACAGGTTAGACGTACGCGTACACTCATTAATTTGGAAAGAAAACTGAAAATGAAAATGGCGACTTCTAAATATGAAATATGAACAACTGGAATGCAGAACTCTCATGAATCAGAGTAGTACATTTCTCTGCCTTCATATTGTAAAAAGACCCACAACTTACGTTTTTGCGAATGCTTACTCCATTTAAAGGCTTTGTATGAACACCTATATTTCTGCATAGGTTGGTTGGTTCGAGTCTTCATCATACGTCGTTTTCCTTGTGGTGACATAACATGCTCAGCTTGTTCGCACACCTCCTTACGTGTTAGCTCGGACCCAATATAACTCGGTGTTAGGCTGTTAGCATTCTAAGATTATGATAATGGCAATCAATGTAGAACCAGATTCCCGTACTTTGTCATCTTTGGTCGCTTGACCATGGAAAAGCCATTACAAGAGAAAATCTGTCTTTCGTGATTTGAGGCTGACTGACTCTTTTACAGCCAGAAACATGGTTTGATGCACATGCTAGTCTTTGCACTGCTATTTGAACACCATGCTATTCAGTGTACACCTTGCATTCCATGCGCAGATCCAGGATTTTTTGTCTGAGCCTTCGCTGGTTGCATGTGCGAGAGGTACCATAATCTCATGAACTGGCTCGTTTCATAGACAGCCCAATGTAAAGCATGATGCAGAAGCATGCATAAATCACTTTTCATCTTGGTTTGTGCGTCTGTGCGTACGTGTGATGATCCACAGGAATCATTTAATGTGTAAGACCCATAATACAATTTCATGAGGACGCCGCGCTAGGCTCATCAATGTTGTCTTTGTTTGATAAAAAGTTCCATCGGATATAAAATGTATAAAGTTATTTTATTACGCTTATTGCGTGCGCGTTTTGGTGAAACTTAGAAATGAAATTGATGCACGCACATTTAAAGCACAGCTAATTAGTGGGAGTACGCAGGTGTCTAGATTCTTCATCCACTCCTTTGAGTTACGCGACAAGATTGCACAAAAGCACAGGCTCCCCAGAGCCTTCGCTGATAACATTTGTGATAAACACCAGCCGATATGGTTTCATCATGCTCGGATCCAGTGAGTCATTAAAAAAAGACGCTTGGGCATATTTAGGACACAGAAAGACCAGAAAGGCTCAATGATCACAGACACGTAGGACACTGTGTGCACGCGCGCGTGGTTGTGTACATGTATTTGATTTTTGTCATGACTGGACAAAATATCTCCGCGATTTGCATCAGTCCGACGTTCATTGAACCTAGCGTTTATCATTGAATAAAAGTTTGGCATGCATCAATGCTGGATGCACGCGCATAAGCGACACTGTCGATCGCACTGACAGGCGAAACGCTCCTGTTCCGCTGATATGTTTGTTAACTGACAGGCTCGACGAAAAACGAAAGCATCGTAGACAGACACACTGATTGACCAAATGAACAGAAAAAACGTTGTGTACGAACTATTAAAAATAACAAATAGGAAAAATGACCACTGTACGAACTAATACATGACATTTTGAGCTGACCGGTCATGAATAATTTATGGTGTACAAACTATTCGAGTGTACGAACTAATACAAGATTCACCGTATTCAGTCACCAAACACATAATCTAATATCATTGCATATTGTTTCTCCTTCAATTTTTTTGATGGCAAAAGTATGTGTAATAACTTACATGTTTTTTTATTGACCAAAAATATGACATAATTGTGCACTATAACAAATTTCCCAATTTAGAGGTTAACCACGCTGATTTTCTCTATCTTAAAGGCTCTAGCTATAGGGCCCCCTTCCAAAAATTGAAAAAAAAATCCCTGGAAGGCTTTTCTGAGACTTCAGTGCCCCAGATGCAATAAGTGTCAAAGTTTTGTGTGCCAACCCATAGTCATTTTACAAAATCAATTTGTAAACATGTTTGCACTCAGAATGGCCAAAACTCTAAAGACTATTGCCTGTCTGTGAGAATTTTTTCAAAACTTTGTGCTACATTTCAGTTTACCATTTTCTGTGTTAGTGTTATGTTCTGACTTATGTTCCATTCCACAGGTTCGAACCCCAGAAAGACTAAAGACCCCACCATTATCTTTCCGCGGTGTCCAAGGTGACAGTAGTAGTAATGATGGACCAGCTCCTAAGGTATTAACACATAATAAATCATAATCTACCAACATGCTTAGCAAACTAAAAAAAATCAGGCCCCCAGGTTATATTTTTTTTTTTGAGCTTAACTCAGCTGAGCACTGAATTTATCCTGCTCATAAATGTTAAAATGCCAACAATTATTGACATTTTAACATTTATTAGCATTTTATCCTGCTCATAAATGTTAAAATGCCAACAATTGTTGGCATTTGAACATTTATTAGCATGATAAATACAACATTTGAGAGACTCAAAGTAAGAAACTTCTTTATCATTATCCGTATTTTAGTTTTTATGAGCAGTTGAAATATTGTGCTCAGTTGATTTGAGCATGAAAAAAGCTTTATAACCTTGGGGCCTGTTTCTCTATATATTAAAGCGTAGTAGATAAGGAGATAAACATTCTTTTATCCAAATATTTTTAATGCCCTATTTGACCTAATAAGTGCCCATGCTCTTATAAGTGCACATTGAGTTCATTTTGAGTCATGAATGCTATTTGATCTATATCAACTTACGACCATGCAACTAGCAATTTAGTAATATACTCGCATGAAACATCTCAAGATAAGCTGTCAGAAGCATAAAATAGACAGTCTATTATTGTCATCCAGGTGCGTGACAAACTATATGAAAAGTTGTTCATTTCATGCTCTACATGCTCATTTCTTCGAATAAATGAAAGTGGTTGAGAATTTGTCTGAAAAAAGCTTATGGTGAAAAACTCGTTTATTAAAAAGACATAATGTAGGTACACATTGGCCTCATAGAGGCAATTCCAATGTGTTCCTACAACATGTTACTGAAAAGAAGGAAGAAAGCTATTTGGAAATTTACATCTTCCAAGTATCCTGTCCATTGTCTTTACCTCTTTTAGAAATCCCAAACTGCCAATCAGTATTAAAATTCCTGTCACTCTACTGCAAATTGTTTATATTTGCATAACACCTATATCTCTTCGAGTTTATGAACTACCCATATGCTAACCTGCTAGTTACGTGGTTGTATGATTTTCAGCCAATCCAGTGGTGCAATTTCACTATAAATATCCATTCATAGTGTGGGTCAAAACCAGTGTGGATCCAGATCAGCTGGCTTCATCAGAAGCCAGTTGATCGGGGTCTACACTGTTTTGATGAAGCCAGCTGATCTGGATCCAAAATAACTTTGAAACAATTATGTGCACATTACACGTATTAGGTTGAATATGGTTGTTTCCTAATATCTCAATAAACACAGTTGTTTACTCATGTGAAGTGTCTCTTGAGATGCTTCCAATGAGTTCCCACAATGTCTGCTTTCTAGGAGAAATAAGTGACCTAACAATCTGGATTATCTCTTGCATTGTGAGCTTCTAAAGCTGCCTTAGTTCTATATATATTGTTTTAACTTTGCTTTCATCCTGTATATATTATATAGCTGTTTGATGCATAAACATATATTTATTTTCATTCTGCCTGAGTAAACCTATGTATATTGTTTTTGCAACATTTAGAGAATTACCTCATTGAGGAACAACTATTTATGACAAAGGGACCAGTCCAACTTTACATTGTGTCATCTCGGAACTGCCTCAGCCAATTCCGCGAAATTCCTTGGAATCATACCATGTGATAACGTGGGTGATAACGTGACGCTGACGTTATATAACATGATGCTGATGTCACAGAAACCATGTTAGCACAATAACAAATGTGATTGCATCAAATCAAAAGTAAAATATCGCTATGGAGATATTTTATTGAAAATGCATAAAGTTCATTTATTTTGATGATTAAACTTTTTGGATAATCAGAATAATGGATTTTAATTGAGCTGAACCCATATGCTACAGAACTAATTCTCCATACGCCAGTTCCAGCTATCAAAATGGAGCTTTTTGGTGCATACTGCTAAGCGTAATGCTCCTTACATACATCCGAGCCTTGATTCGATTCTCGAATTGTGGCGGACTTTCCTGAATGGGCTACTTACAAAAAAGACTGCTTGCTAACACAAACATATATATACTTCTATAGAGTGACATATTGTAAGACTAGACTGGTGCCTGTGACTTTTTTTGTTACATTGCTGTGTACAAACATTACAGCTTGCAATTTCACTCAGATGTTACAGCCATTACCTTAACTTTTTGTCTGCTAGTGACAACTCTTGTTGTCTTATAACTGTTGCAAAGAGATTGGATCCAGATTAGGCCTGACAAAATGTCATATGAGCCATGGCATGCGATTTCCAACAATGTGGTGTGTGCGACCAGCAAAGCCTCAGATCACCTGCGCATAGGTGCACTCTGATCAGAGCCTTTGCTAGTTGCTTGAATAGTCCATGAGTGTTAAGCTACTGACTGAACATCATTTTTGAGTTTTTACTTTTCAAAGGAGGCTGCACAGGCTCATCTGAGTTTACACTTGTCAAAATGTCACACTGTTAGAAATCATGAGTCACAGCTCATATCTACTCTGGATCCAAACTGTTTGACACTCTGGTGTTCCTGAATGAATTTTTTGAAAAAGTTTATTTTCTAAAGATAAGAATCAGCAGACATAAAAGAAACATGCAAAATTATTGTTCAATGCTTAGAGATAATGTGCTAGAGTATTTATGGCATATGGGTTTGGCATATTTCTTTCTCCATAGCAATAGAAATATTAAAGCTTTATTGCAAACAAAGAATTCCTTTAAAAATTGGTAATTCTCTGTGTAATTTTACTCCATTTTTTTTTCTTCTGATTCTCTGAATGAACAAGGGCAGGTACATCACTGAGCCCTCACTAACCCCTATATATTACTTTCTGTAGCTTATTCCAGTTTAATAGTGTATTGAACAGAATAGAAATGAAATAAATCCCTTTTAAGATGTTAACTAACATGTCAAGTGACACTTTTTGAGAGAATCCGCCCTGTAATTATGTATCTATCTATCGTTTTACAGAATTAGATATTTAAATGAAAGGTACATGCATCTTTTTTGTCACATTGCAGTGTGGATTATTATTACACCATGTACAGTGAATACACCATAGGCCCAGATTTATGCATAAAAATGTGACTATATTCTTATCCATTAGTTTAAACATGTGTTTTGGGAGCTCAAAAGAACCGTCTCACTGGGATGGTTCTTTTGAGTACCCACAACATATGTTTTTGTTGAGAAATAAGAAAAACAGATTTTATTTACAAACTTTTATCTGGAGGTCTGAGGCACCATGCACAGCAATTATTGTTAACCTATTATTCCTTAAAGCACCGGTCACTTAACTTCAGCAGAGGGCAAATTTTATGATATGTTTTTTTGATTTTCATAAAAAAAGTTTGCTATTACCCAACCATCTATATACAGTGTAATACAGTAAAACCTGTCTTAAGCAGCCACTCAAAAATGGACAAAACAAAGGTCTTAAAGACAAATGGTAGCTTAATGAAGGTCGAAAGTATTGCAGCATTCTGCTATACTTTTGACCTGCCTTAAGTGTTAATCGGTATTGAAAAACAATTTTTGGTCTTCTGTTTGAGTGGCCGCTTAAGACAGGTTTGACTGTATTCTAGTTTTTGCTATGTCACTGAACTATTTCCCTGGTGAAGGTTTTTAATATAGACTGGGACTATACCATGGTCTGGTTTCCTGCTTTGTTGCTAATAACACCAAGGTGCTTATCCACATGTGGGATGACAATGAGCAGATATGGGGCATGGTTTGGCAATTTTATGCTCCTAATAACATTATTGTTTATGGTCAGAAACAAAAATGTGGGTACTTGTTTTCTTTGTTAGAATAAGCAGAACATTTTGAGACCAAAATGAGCAGATTAGGTGAAATTTTCTGTTTTAAAGCAAATCGTAATTATCTACAGCGTCTTCATATAAGTGATACTGCTAACAAAAATTTATAAGTTTAACATCATCAAATGGGTTGATATAATAAAACATTTATTTCATGCCTGTTGGTAGTACAGTCAAGCTATTACCCCCACATGCTGTGAATGACCTGATGCTTGTTTGCATGAGGCCAAAGGCTGAGTGCAAAGTGCATCAGGTCATCACATGATCACAGCATCTCGGGGTAATAGTTTGAGACTATATTAAAAACAGCATGAATTAACTGTATTATATTACATGTAAATTATCCACTGGCAGATGATTAACATTTAATATCTGAAGCCTATATTTTGTAGTTTCTTAATGTAGCCACAGAAATTGTAAAATGACAAAATATAAAATTGCCACTAGGTCCACTCATAAAAAATGTCCAAACATTAGTGTTTTACAGTTAGACTAACAATTCATGTCATGTGTCTGCTGGCAGAGAATTTACATGAATATCAAGTATTAGGTGCATTGCACATGAATAAGGTGTTAGAAAATTTGCCCTCTGCTGTAGTTGTGTTTGGCATTTTAAGATTTGTTTTTCCATATATAATTTGCACACCCAAATGTTTTCATGAATAAATAGTGCGGTATATATTATATACAACAAATTGGGTAACATTATTTTGTAGTACATCTACACTTTATTCATGACTGTTAACATTTTGCTTGCTGACAGTACTCCAGAAAAATAATTTTATAAATCGGTGCAGGTCTCCAAAATAAGTAAAAGAAAATCATTTTTTTTATATTTCAACAAAAAATACATTGTGGGTTGTCAAAATAACTGTCTCCATGAGAAGGTTCTTTTGAGGATCCAAAATATATGTTAAAACAGATGGATGAGATAGTATACACAGTTTTTCACTCAAAATTCCTATCTGGACCCATGTATGCCTATTGATGCTTTCTGGAGTACTGGTTATATTGTATATATCAGTAGCTGTAACTTTGAGGCCCTCTCGGTGATTTGGGGAACAGAGGGAAAATGGCATTTACATGTATGTCAGGGGAATAGGGGATCAAAGAAGTTAAATTTTGAGGGCAACAGGAGAACAAAGACAGTATTAGGGAACAGGGAACACCACAAAACTTTTATATATTATTTTTGGGTACAGGGAAATAGGTAAATTAATTAAAGCAGGGTTAGCACAGGCTTGAAAAGTACTTGAATTTAGAGGGCTTTCTTAAAAAGCCCTTGAAAATTAAATCTGCCTTGAAAAGTACTGGAAAATTACTCAAAAGCCTTGAAAAGTCCTTAAATTCTACTATTTTCTGTAGGACTTAACACTGTTGATAGAGACCTAAATCAGTACAAATTTGTTGTGCCATTACTTGGTGCAGCATGTGCTGCACCAAATATAGTCACAACAATTTCATACTAATTTTCCAGTACTAATGTCTCCATTAGCATTTCTGAAGTATAATTTTAACACTTAGATCAGTATTTTTCATTAACTTTAAGCCCTTGAAAACGGTTGGAGAGGCTTTTAGAAGTCCTTGAAAAGTCCTTGAATTTTACTTATACTTGCCTGTATGAACCCTGTTAAGGGAACAAGGTAAAAAGTATACCCCTGGGAGAGCCTCAATCTAAATGTTGTGTGACTAACTAGTGTGCAGTGTTTGCAGTGTATTCATACTTTTTCTACAGCGGTCTGTTCATCATCACCCTAACCACCATTACACGGCTAGACAAAACCATCTTGCTAACTCAGACTCACAATTGTCGGCTCCCCACAGGGGCCAGAAAATACCCAGAATGCAAAGGCTTTATGTTCAAATGCAGGGAAAGTCAATATCAAGTAAAGTAACAGAAAAGGGGAGCTCATCCACGGTATGTATGATGCTGGTGATGGGATTGCAGATAACTCTTGCTTATCAATTTGAATTTATTGCAGGAAAATTAATACCATCCTTTATCAAGCTTGATATTTTGTGTACTGCATTTCTGCCAATTTTTATAGTTCACCTCAGCAGAAGGCTCATGGGTGAGCTAATAGTATACCAATGACTCAGGCGTCCATTGTCTGTCATCCGTCAACATTTTCAAATGACTTCTCCTCTAAAACCATTTGGCCAAATGAACTCAAATTTCATGTGGAGATACTTTATGGTGGGGGAATGAAAGTTTGAATGGCCGTGGTCAGATGAACAAAAGATGGCCACCATGCCCATATATGGTAAAAACTCTTCTTTTCCAGAACCTGAAGGCCGATGACCTTCGGACTTGCTATATAGCATTGGGGATGTGAGGCCTTCGAATGATGATCCAAGGTTGACCTTGACATTCTTAATGTCAAGGTCAAATATGCTTCCTAATGCATTTAAATGGGAAAAATTTTGAACGTTTTTTTTTAAATCTTTTAGCCAGCCATTATACTCACTACATCTTTAACCTAATGAGACAATGACTATAAATAAGTCCAAAGGTCAAGGTCCAACTTTGACTTTTCAGCTAGGTCACTCATATTGGATTCCTATCAATATATTAAAACATATTTTTCTCCGAAACCATTAGGCAAATTGAACTCAAATTTCACATTCAGCCAATGTCACTGATATGGGACTGCAATCAATATATTTAATCATGTATTTCTCAGTATCACAAGGCAAATTGAACCCAGATGATGCATCCATGAGACAAAATGAATTGAATGTAAAGTGACTGTGTTGTTTAGGTCACCTGACAAAAATGCTGCCATGCAAATATATAAAAAATAGAAACACTTAAAAATCTTCTTCTCTAGAACGAAGGGGTCAATGACTCTGGGCTTTGGTATGTAGCATTCTGGATGTGGGCTCAACAAAGTTTGTTCAAATGATGATCCTAGGACTAGGTTGATCTTGACATTGTAAAACCTAATATTAAAGGAAAATGCAGATCAATAAGTAAATGTGTCTGGAAAGACAGACATTTGCACACAAACAATTTTAGTGCAAACTTGATCAAAATTGGTTGAGAATTATGAATGTTATTAATAAATGAAGTTTTCATAACATCCTGTCACAGCCGCCATTTTTAATATACAATGAGATGCATGAAAAGTTATTAAGATGCATAAAATCTTTATTTTAGCATATAATCACAGAATTTCTTGTATAAATGATCCTTTATTGCTATATTAGACATATACATAAAAATAGAGTGAAAATTATTTTTCAAATCTTATTTATTTCATTTTTGCATATATAATTAGGAGGCTATGACGTCATAAAGACACACATATGGCAGCTTCCATAAAAGAAATAATGGAAACTTCAAATGCATATACCTTCTTTATTTCATGATAGATTTTTATAAAATTTGCAGCAAGCTCATTTGATAGACAAATCACTTCTTTTAAAGCTCCTTAATTATATGGTGAGTGTTTCCCTTTAAGCTGATGTACATTCTTGTGACACAGTGTCAGGTGAGCGCTTCAGTACCTTATGGTCCTCTGTTTTATCTAATTAACTTCCAGGATTTCAGGTTTAAGCATATATTTTAGTGCTGCAGCAATCTGGCAAAGAGTAGCCTAATTTTAGAGGTACCCATACCAGCAGGGTAACAAATACTACTATATACCAAATTAAAGCTTGGAGTCTGCTCATTTCAAAACTGCATGATGCCACTTCCAAAATTTTGTGCGAATTTTTTTACGGCCCTTCAAAAGTATACACCCTAAATTGTTAGTATTTACTTACTGTGGGCTTCACAGGCAGGTATTATCTTCATATATGAACATAAAAATCTATTTCTTGTCAATTATGGAGTGGAACATGAATAGATATAATAACAGATATTAAATGACAGTATGCAGTCCGGTTTTCAACATTTTATGAGGTCATTGAGTACAAAAGTCACGAAAACCTATGACGTTGACATAACATTAATCTAGATGCAACTGCATGTAATCCTGTCCAATTTTGTTAACTATTTTACTATTAGAAATTGTAAATATTTAATCTATACTATTTTATTATGTTTGTCACACTTGCTTGTAGCAGGATGTGGCTTTTTTAAACAGGGTCTTACATAGGAGTTCAAATGCGCCACAGAGTCCATCCGTCCGTCAACAATTCACAATAAAGCCAGTTTCTCCGCAGCAATGATAACTGTTATTAAACATTGAATAGTAATTGTCCTCTGCATATTCATATTCTTTGAGTATGCAGTGGGGCCTGCTTACCTTGACCTACTTTTAACGCTCCAGTGACTTGATATAAATTGACATCTGTCCGTCAAAAATTTACATTAAAGTGAGTTCTCTGCAGCAGTGATAGTTGAGAGTGGCAAACACTGTATAGTAATTGTCCTTGGTATTCTCTTGCTTGCTTTGGGACATTTACTTACTTTTTACATTCCAGTAATTTGACTGTGACAGACATATATATGTCTTTACCCGAGCAGGTGTGACACAGTGTTCCCACAGAACTAATGTATACATAACGTTTTATATCAATATCAAAACAGGATAAAGCTATATTGCCCAGCTGTGTTTGTCATACTCTTAAATGACTAGCATATATGTGAGACACCATTACTTGTTTTAGACAAAGTGGAATTCCTATAGACCATGAAAATGAGTTCTTCACCAAAGACATTTACAGTAAAATTTATCCTTTCATCTGTCAGGGTGATGTCAAAGCACATGGCATTCTCTATTCCGAATCACTTGTGTTTTGCATGGATAACGTACAAACATGTGTTTTCATGGAGCTGCTAGTTAGGTTAGTGCACATGGTTGTTCACTATGAAAAAAATGTATGATGTACAGTTATTGTCACAGTTACTGTTCTTGCAATTGCATGTAAGGTCATTTAAAAGCTTTGGGGCAGCTGTTGAATGGTTAATCATTTTAGGACGCATACAGTATGTGTGTCATTAGTGTATTCAACTATCTTTTAACTATAATCATTTTTTGGGGTGGGCCGGTAGAATGTAGAATATGCAAATGGAAACTGTTACCTGTTGATAGGAGTTTTGTTGCTGCCTTTGCCCTACTTACCTCGTTTAGGGATGAGGGGTCTAGTTTTTCATATATTGCTTCAACAAACTGAGTGCAAGTAAACTTTTGACAGTTTGATAAAAACCTATGACCAAGATCTTTTAGTCCCTGAAATTTCAGTGTACCTTGTATCATGCGCTTGAAAACGGACTTCTTACCAATCCCAAAAGAAAGCACTGCCCATATCACATCCAGCCAGACGGTATTTTAGGATCAGTACTGTGTGTTGTTCTTTTGTAAGACTGGTGAATAAGATGTTAACGTGGATATAACGTCTCATAGAAACATCATATGCCAATTCGCCATGTGAGAAACATCTCATGTGTAGCTTCTTTTTTATTTATGATAAGGAAGTCACAATAAGAAAAAACCCTATACTGGGACATATTGCAGCAACTAAAGCATGTAAACAGCCTTGTATTAATTTTGCTTCCTCATGTAGCTCTGAGATGTCCATATGCTCATCTGTGGTTGCTTTGATGGCCCTGTCCCTCAGTCTACCACTGATGAAGATTGTATGTTTCTGTTCAACTGGTTTTATCCTATTCTATTATGAAGTCGGTGTAATAAGCTACAAGGTTGTCATTAGTTTTGCCTCTGGATAATAATTTCTTCTATTCTTTGAGTACTTCCATGTCTGCTTGTAGAAGCATTTTATGTCCCATTGTGGTTTTGCCTCTTTTTTGGCATACTAGCGTCTTTAAACTATTCTCCCTATACATGTCAAAGACAATGTGTATCATAGATGCAACTAACCTAACATATGTAGCCACGGAACTGTTCAACTATGTCTACAGATGTTACTTTAGCCAGTTTAGACAGTATTGATAGCATCTGTATCAAAGCTGTAGTATCAACGGTTATGCATTCTGGTTTCTCAATACATGATACTCTGCCTTCAGATATGCTTTTGAGTTAATGGATGAAATCTGATTTGATACATGCAGTCATTGATTCGAGGCATAGTTTTTGAAAATATTTAAAGAATCTTTGGGCATTCTCAAATGACAAGGTACCTCTCTGAAAGAGCAAGCTGCTTACAAACACAGACTCATCACCTAATTATTTATGACTACACTGCTGTCATTGAGTTTTACTATCTTTGGTGTGTCTGCCAGTGTCTTATTGTTGGCTTTTTGCTGGGGGTCATAGAACATCTTCTGAGGTTTGTCTTGTCCATCAAGCTTTATAAATCCTTCCTTCATGAATGATTTCCTCACTTCCTGTACCTAAGGCACCTAGCAGGCCTGGATGACATAACGCATTTTAGAAACTGTTAAAAGTGTGAGGCGTGACCTCTGTGGGGTCAAAGGGGAATCAATCAGTCGACTGTCAAACATCTAAATTATTTTACAACAAAATCATATTAGTGCTTTTGTATCGGAATGATGAGAATGTTAACTCTGGTTTGGTTTCACTGTACATGCACTTCGACATACATAGTTGTGAAACATCATTGAGTACTTTGCGGTCACAGACTTTGTTCAGGGACCATGTGACCTAGTCAATGAATTGCCTTTTAAGAATAGTCCAATGATTCTTCTAGATCCTATTAAAACTTTGTATTCTGTTGCTTAGACCACATAGTTAGTCTAGACAGTTTAAAGTACATTAGCCTTCATCACCTCTTCAGTAATGCACTGCATTAGATATGATATGATATACATATATGTTGTTTGTAAACATCATAGGAAATAGTTCAGCCTTTGCAAACTGATGCACATCTCAAAGACAAAGCCTAGTTGGGGAGAGGAATAGTTTAAAAGGAAGCAATACTATCTCCAGCGAGTCATTCCAAAAGTGATAATGTTGGAGAAATAGATATTCCCTTATACCTGAACTCTGATAGCAGGTTAATCTGTACAACTTCACAAAAACAACCAGTTAGTATTAGCTAATTACGATTATCTGTTCATTTCTGTGTCTGATTCATAGTCAGGAATTCTCTTAGAATTCATGCAAATGACAATGGACATCCTCAGAGAAAATTCTGTTGTTCTTGCCACACCACTTTCAAGAACTGTATAGAAAACGTTAGTTTAAAAAGTAAGTGAGTATGACCAGGAACTGCCAAAATCACACACTGTAGACCAACCCACAGCACATTGAGGAAGAGGCAAAGCACGACAACAGCCTCATGACAAAGCTCGTAAAGCTTTGTCACACTCTTTTCCAGACAATTTTTGCTTTATACTGCCAACAGAAGAGACATAAAAAATAGAAAGATAGTATGATCAGGAAATATCACAAACTGTAAACTCAAATGACAGTTCTCAGAGTCCCGACTCACCATGAAGGTATCCACTGTTCGCAAAACTTGCTTTGAGAAGGTTCATTCCACCTCCACATAGAAAGATACATGTATAATGCATATGCATAGGTTTAGCCCAAGTGAGTTCTAAAGCTTTCATTAATAAACCCATATCAAAATATGCAGATGTACAAAATTTGAATAAGTACATTTATGCACGTTTGCATTCCCTTCAGAGTTGTACTCTGTTGGGGAGACATTATAATTGGATTAATTGCTACATTAAATGCATTTATATTTACTTTATATTGCAGGAAAAACATATTTTTTATTATTTAAAAAGGTACATGTAGATCAAATGCAATACATGCGACTATTTGTAAAAGTCATTGGTTTTCGCGACTTTTGCACTCAATGACCTTTTGATTATAGTTGTGCTATGTGTAAGTAGCATATCAAATGCAAACAAAATTAATATCAACTATAGGATCATATACAACCTAATAACAAGCATTTTATACAGTATGTATGTTTCTTGTCAAAAAAAAAAAATTATCATTCCTTTCTGAGCTATGATGACGGTACCCAAGTTTAAAGGGCCGTAATTTTTTTCGCACAAAATTCTGAAAGTGGCATCATGCAGTTCTGAACTCAGCACACTCTAAGCTTTAAAATGATGTATGATACTACTTGTTACCCTTCCGGTATGGGTGCATGTCACTTTTGGTGACCTCTGCTGCAGCACTATTTACAATCAAATTGGAAAACAATGTAGATCCTGATCAGCTGGCTTCTAAGAAGCCAGCTGATCCTGATCAACATCATTTTCAAAATGGGATATATCTGGATTTAGCATGCTGCATGGTAACAATTAAATTTCCATTTATATCATAGGATATTAAAATACTTGATCATTGTACAAGATCAATTTAAAAGAAAAGAAGAACATTACATATACAAGTTGTATTAAAAAAAATAATTGATTTGTGTTTTCATTTCATATTTGTTTGAGGGTCATTTCAAAAACAATGTGCTTCATTTATTTATGTAAATTAAGACTGATAAATCTAAGCACATTTTTTTATCCTTGTTAAGGTCTTTTTCTCTTAATATTGTAGAACTTATTTAAATTTGAGTTTTATAGCAACCAACCAACGAGTTGTTGCCTTGCAGTGGCAACAGCGAGGGTTGGTTGCTGTTATGATTAGAGGCTCTGTTCTGTTCTATTCATCTGCTATATGAAGGCCTGATTTCCATTCTGTCAAAACAGAGTTCCGGTATCTATACGGAGTTGATTCCGTTGAACTATCAGCTTTATTCTACCTTTGAAAAATGTGCCGTGATCATCATTGACATTAAAAAATTACAAAAAGTAAAAGTGAATCGCAAAGATGCCATTTTTGTTGATGTTTAACTTGTATTTTAACCATTAGACTGAGGGATTTTTTTGATCACCAGGAGCTTGAACGTTAACGATTGCTCTTTCAAGCAAGCGGCTGTGTGATCCCCAAGACGTGATGCACAATTCTTATAACATTACGTCACAACGTGATAACAACTTTAGCCAAACGCCAACTGCCACGTGCATCGTCGCGCCTTTGAAAAAGGATGGCCACAAATGATATCTAACAATGTGATATGTGCAACCAGCAAAGACTTAGATCAGCCTGCGCATACACGCAGTCTGATCAGAGCCTTTGCTAGTCACTTGAATTTTCTATGCGTGTTATGCTAGTGACTGAACATCATTTGGAGTTTCTAAGCTTAAAAGGAGGCTGCACAGGCTCGTCTGAGTCTACACTTGTCAAAATGACACATTGTTGGAGATCACTTGTGGCTGCTCAAATTAAAATTCTTATGGTATCCAATATAAACTTCCGTTCAAGAGTCCCAGCGCCTTTAAAATAGCTTGCAGGATTATTTTATTTCCTTATACTTAGAGCAACGACAATTTACTGAAACTCTTTTGTCACTTTTCATAAGGTGTTCTGTGCCAGGTGTGGTACTATTTGTATCGATTCCTGATATTTGCCTTCTTTCTTACTTTTTATACTCACACGAGTACCGACTCACAAGAAATACTGTATACTGTGCTATCCTCTCAGATCAAATAGTATTTGGTTGCCCATTAGGAATGCCTATTTCATATTACTTGTTTTCTTGATGACCCCAACTTTGAAAAAGTTGAGGGGCATATTGTTTTTGGTTTGTCTTTTCATCCGTTGATCCATCAGGCATCTATCTGTCTCATAAACTATTGGTGCTCACTGTCTTGAAACCTGGTAAGCTTAAAATACATAATGAGTGGATTAATTGATTAACTTTTCAAGGAATTCCATAAATATTGTTGGAGTTTAATTTGTTATGGCCCTTGTTTAAAAAAGAGCAGTGTCCTTATGGACAAACATATGGTTGGAGGCACAGTGTTTCATAAACACTATTTCTAGTTGGTAAGCAACTAGTGTTCTGAGTTTTAGAACATTTACCGTAAACTTTAAAAAATGCATGGATTGTAGTTAAAGATTGTTTTAATTTGCCATTGTATAATGCACTTACATGATGTTTGTTATATCTAGGAGGATTCTAGTTAAATGACTAAGTACTAAGTGTGCTTTAATTGTGTTGAATTTGTGTATTTAACTGTAATGTTTTGTTTTCATGCTTTGGTTACTCACAATATATGTTTACATAGATCCAGGGAAGGAAATTTTATGAGTGTAGGATTGTAACTTTTTTCTTACCCGTTTACAAAGAAATGGTAAGAAATGGCCGTTGGTTTAATAGATATACTTATGATATGAAGTGGCCACTGATTTTACAAAGAAAATGTAAGAAATGGTCAGTGGTTAAAATTAAGATATGATAAAATATTGCCATTGGTTTTGCAAAGAAATTATATGAAAAGAACTAAGTTTAACAAAGCAATGGTCGGAAATATTTTATATTGGCAAGTGGTTTTACAAAGAAATTATTAAACATTGTCATTGATTTAACAAAGAAATTTCATTAATGAAATGGCCATAATTTGATTTTGCGAAGAACTCAGATACAAAATTACCCATGGTTTTACAAAGAAATGATTAGAAATGACTGTTGGTTTTATAAGGATATTAAGTAGAAAAATTACCATTGGTCTTGCAAGAAAGTTATTCTCTACAAAACTATTCCATTGAGACATTCTAATTTTAAGTACCCACTACATATATTTCAGTTGAGAAATAAGAAAACAATTTTCAATTTCTCACTCATATCTGAAGGATGAACTTTCTGAGAAAAAAATGTAAAATGAAATGACAGATACCCCTTCAGTTTACACTTGATCTCTCGAAAAAGTTATGTTTATGTTTAAGAGTCCACTAAGATAAAAAAGTTTAAAATGTTAGGTTTATGTTGAAGAGTCCAATTGATAAAAAAGGTTTAAAAACAATCATAAGCTTTTGGTATGTGTTTGCCTGCGTGATAAAAGAACAAGCTTTGCCATTAACAGTAGCTTTGGTTGTGCTGTAAATTTTCTTATTTGTTTTTTGGGAAAGTCAGATGAATTAGAAATGTTGTTGTTTGAAAAGGTAGAGGGGCTTATGGAGTGACTAGAATATTGGATGGAGTGCTTTATAATTAATAATAAGTAATAATTAGGCCAGATTTTTTTTATTAGTTGATTTACAATACAAACCATCCTACTGTAATTTTCTGGAAAGTTGAGAAAAAAAAATATAATTTTTTTTTTATTTTATCCGCCAACTCTAAATATTATTTGTTTCGTTGAAAAAAGTAATATATTTTTGATGTTCTGTCTGTGTATTTTTGAGAGTGATAATGTTAAAAGTGATTGTCCTGTCCAGATTTATAGGAAAATGATGAAATATTTAAAGATTAAATACAGACTGTTGGCTTACCTTACTAGTTTTACTGTTTTTTTCTGGAGATATTAAAAAACAACACCAAAAAAAAAACACACGCTTGAAAATGTAAAAATGACCAGTCAACTGTTCATTTTCAGAGCTTTTTTTTTCGCCCCCCCCCCCACCCCACCCCCCCATCCCTTAATCTGATTTTTTCCCCCGAGTAAATCTACAAATAAAAAATCTGGTCTTTTAATACAAAACATGTCAAGTGGTACATAATATTTTTCACTTTTCCTTTTGTCCATTAATGCAGTCTGTTCATTTGTTTGTAAGTTCATTTTTCATTTTTGCATGTTTGTTCTTAAGACCATGTTTATAAGACCTTACATTATGGAGGCCCTTTAATGGATATCATTTATATTTGGCCTAAGGTAGGTATAGGTTTAAAGTTTTAATCAGCTTCACTCCCTACTTGGCGACTACAGATGTTAATAATACTGAGAGTACCAAGTTTTCAAATTAATAATAACAGTATAGTTTTAGAATTTTGATATAAAAAGTAACTTTTTTATTTAAAATAACATAGCTACAATTCTTTCAGCTCTTTTTTATTTGTAGATATATGTGTAAATTATTGCTAGGCGTCACCCCACCTTGGAGCATGGCGTCACATACTTAGAACTTTTTGTGTAAAAGTCAACTTTTTTGCATAAAAGTTAACATAGATATATTATACAAACAATTTGTTGGATTTCAATAATATTTGGCATGATGGTACTGGGTGGCCATAGGCTCTCTCATCTGCTTATTCAATTCTGTACCCTAGTATTACAAACACTATAGTGACCAAAGTTAGATGGCTTCAAAGGCAGGGTTTATAGTGTTAACTTGAAGTGTACCCGTATATATAGAGCAAACATTTTAAAGCAGTTGACATTTTGAGTACAAAAAATATATTAGTGGGATAAGGGATAAGTAGATCTTATGGTATTATATAGCTGTTGGGTCACGGTATAGGGGCAACTTTAATATTCATATCTGGGGCGTGTCTCAACTATTTGATCTGCCCAAGAAGGGAGATCAGTTTATATTTATAATTTCCCTAAGATCTAACATGGTTTAAATAAGTTTTTGAGCCAAGCAGACGTGCATTCATTTTCATGAAAATCGTGACCGTATATAAACTGAAACTCACATTTATCAACTCTTAGATACCAATACAGCAAAGGCCGTCTGCTTTTGTTGTCTGCTGAAATGATTTTTAAGCCTCTTTGACAAATAGTGTAGATCCAGATCAGACTGCTCCTGTAGGAGGAGTCTGATCTGGGTCCACACTGTTTGCCTCCATATTTATGTTAACCAATAAACATACATTTCGGATGCTATATTTTGCAGGCATTTTAAGGGTTAAATAAAGTTAAATAAAATGTTTTGTGTCTCTACGGAAGTGTTATCAGGGCACAAGATAATACAGTTACTTTAGAATAAAACCATGCCTCAGGGAGCGCAGTGGCTCAGTGGTAGAGTGCTTGACTCGAGACCGAAGGGCCGCGGGTTCGAGCCTCGCCGGCGTCACTGCGTTGTGGTCTTTGAGCAAGACACATTTATCCTAGCTTAGTACTGGTTCAACCCAGGAAGACCCGTCCCTATTTAACTGAAAGATTGTTGATGGGACGTTAAGAATCAAATCAATCAATCAATCAAAACCATGCCTCATTTTCAGCTTTTTCCTAATTGTCTAAGGTAGACCAGTCCTTATTAAGCATTCATGAGATGCCGCCATTACAGTGACCCAAAAGCTTAATAGTATATAAATATATAGCCAAGCTATAGGAGATTTTCATATTTTCATGATAAAAATTTAATATTCTTGAAATCATTCTTTAACTCTGAATGCATGCTGGGTAATTTGCATGCATGTTTGTTGTTTACTGATTATTTTTTCAAAATTAACATTTTCGAAAAATTCTTTTAGCAACGTTATCAGAGTGTCAAACAGTTTGTATTCAGATCAGGACAGATGTTATGTTTGTCCAGATGTAGATCCAAATTGTTTGCTAAGGTTATTAACAGACAACAGAGCCTTTGTTTAACATGTGACCCCAGGGGCAGGGCCATTTTGGACCCAGGGGCATAATTTAAGGAAAGTTACATGTTATTGTTGTGAATTTAGTATTTATAATTTTCTAACACCAGTTTAAATTCATTCTTTCAGTTGAACAGACAGATGCGGGGGAAGTCCATATTTATCAAGAATAGTGCTCTAGGGAGACAATCTAATGCCAGCAGCACTGTGACACAAGCACTAAAGTCTCTAGCTAGCAGCACTGTAACACCAGCACTGAAGTCTATTGCTAGCAACAATGTTACACCAGCTTTAAGCACTACAGCATCTTCACCTAGAAGGAGATAGAAACATTTGTTTCCCCACATTTGTCCACAGATGAAAGGGTTTCATTCAACTCATGGAAAACTACTATCATGTGACATTTTTTCCAAAGGATATACAGTGCAGTCCCTTTATAGCGCTATTTTTGGGGTCCATATGAATGAACAGTGTTAAAATTGTCCCATGTTATAAAGGGACAGTTTTTTAATTTTACCGGGCCACGTAGTGCAGTCGGTTACATGTCTGATTTCAGATGCGCATCTGACTGCAGATCCAGGGGTGAAATCATTTCTATGGTCATTCTCATCCCTTTCGCGTCATTCAAGAAGGATTGTTGTCAGTTATGCGCAAATTATTGGTAAACCGCCTGTTCAAGATTGCCCAGAAAAAAGTGTGGTTAGGTGAACTGACCATCCCCCCATGACCATAGCTGTTGAATGGGATGTAAAGCAACAAAACAAACAAACAATAAAGGGAAATTTTACAAAAGAAATTATAGGAATATGACCATTTTATTGTCATTTTCCTATAATTCCTTTGTAAAATTCCATGTTAAAAATATTTGGGAGCCATAACATGACTGTATTATATCAAAATCTGTGTTATAACCAGATGCATTATCAAGGGACTGTTATGTATTTAAACCACATTTGTCCCCAAAATTTTTTTTATATTGATGTAAATAAGCCTGAAAATGGACTGTCATGTGAGACATTGATAGTTATCACATAGCTGACCAACAAAGGCTCAAAAGAGCCTGTTCTTGCATGCTGGGACCACACTGGATAAGCCAGTGGTTAACTAATGTACAAAATAGTCTTTTTTCTCAAAAAGGAATTTTTTTCATAAATTTTATCCAAAGTGTGCCTTAATGCCAATATCTGAATATGATCTGGGAGATACAGGGATGGGGGAGGGGGGATAAGGCTAGACATTTTATGTGCCTTTTTAATTTTAAGTAAAGTTACGTACAATGTAGTGACATTTTGTGGTGCTTTATTTAAGGGTTATTTTTTTTTAAATTTATTTGTTGTAATATATTTATTACTCCTTATAACTCCAATCTCCACTGTAGTTTACATCCCATTTAATGGCATTCTTCCTCATGTTTTAGGGTTTAGAGATGCATGGGTGAAAGTTTTCAGGTTATTCCTGAATTCAGGATTTTGAGGCTGACTTTCTGTGGAAAGTCAGCCTCAAAATGCTGAATTAGACAGACTAAACAAGCTTCTCTGATTTATTTTCAGTATGTCTGAAGACAATTGACCATTTTAACTTGAAATTATTATTTCTTTAGAGGCCTACTGGACATGATAAGTTTTGAATTTGGACAGTTCAGGATTTTGGAAATTTTGAACTTTCACCCATAAAGATGTGTCTTTTTAAAGTGCTGTGATAACATTTTGTTTTACTAAAATGTAGAGCCTGATCATATAGGCCATACCATTTCATCTGATCTTGATTTGCAATATTATAATAGTAATGTTAAACCTTTACCTGCAGGGCTTGACTCGAGAGCGAGGGGCCCACCGGCATCACTGTGTTGTGTCCTATACAGGGCTTACCCTGGCTCAGAATTTGTTGTAGCCAACACTTTAGCCAAACGGAAAAAGTTGGAGCCAAATGAAATTAACCTTAGCCAAGGGTTTTAGCCAGAAATTAGTACCAACAAGATGTTTTGTATTTAACTCATTGCCAGCTACGGGCGACATTTCTTGTCTGCTGATAATCTTTGCAAACAGTTTGTACCCAGATCAGGCCAGACAAAATGTCGGGCCTGAACTGGATCCAAACTGTTTGACACCCGGAATTCTAGCATCCAAAGAGTAAAAAATGGCACAATAATAAAGTGTGAAGGAATAATAAAAATCCAAAAGCTGATCAAAATACATTTTATCTGTACTTTTAGCCAATTACTTATATTTGTCGCCACTCTACATTTTTAGTAGTAAATGTCTACAATGGCTAATGGCAGGGTGAGCCCTGCTATAGCAAGACACAATAATCCTAGCTTAGTACTGGTTCAACCCAGGAAGACCTGTCCCTTTATTATGGAAAGATTGTTAATGGTATGTAAAGAATCAAATCAAACCAAACCTTTTTCTGCAATTCACAGTAATTGTAATCAGCTCTATTATCTGCTCATATACTTTGGAAGACTATATTTCAAATAATATGGGCCCAGATCAGACTGCTGCTAAGGAGCAGTCTGATCAGGGTTCATAATGTTTGCTTCCATGATCAAAAGAAGTCTGAAGTGCATTTGAATACACGCAGTAGACATAAAAAGCGGATGACATTTTCAGGACAAAAAATAGTGGTGGGATAATTAAAGATTATCTCACGTTGTTTCGGTTATCGCCCAAAGTATCAACCAGAGACCCCATTGTCAGCCCGAGAGCTTTAGCTCGAGGGCTTATTATGGTCAAGGGTTGATACTGAGGGTGATATACCAAAACCCGGTGAGATAATCTGTTTATCACATATTCCAATTCACTGTTTTAAAGCGTTTGACGTACTAAAATGTAAGTAAAACGTAAACTTTGCGTTAGGTCATCTATTGATTAATGTCTCATGCTGGGCATAATAACCTCTCTCTGTGCAAAAGCATGACTTTCCGTTATCATCTTAGCAGACTGATGACCAGTTGGTGGGAAAGAGCTTATCGCATATGCAGAATTTGGGTTATCGCGGCAACTATCATCCCAAATATGTGATAAGGGTTTATAATGAAACAAGCCATTGTATGAGATTTGGGTACTTATCGCATATGCAAACAGGGACAGCATTGGTGCAGTCTCACCAGAGCCTTGTCACTCACATATATAAAAAAGGGTGTTTAACTCTTTGCATGCTTTTTTTTGTCTTCTGCTGAAACCTATTTTGGGAATACCATCAGAGTGTTAAACGGTTTGGATCCAGATCAGGCCTGACGTTTGGTTGGGCCCTGACATTTTGTTGGGTCTTATTTGGGTCAGGCGGTCAGTAGATGAAAAAGTTGCCACTAGGGGGATTTAAGCGTCAGACCTTTTGCTGCTCACATACATAAAAAGGGTGTTTTACTTTTTGCATGCCTATTGTCATCCGATTTTTTTTCAAATTAACCTTTTTAAAGGCTAATTTTTGGAATACCATCAGAGTTTCAAATGGTTTAGATCCAGATCAGGCTCGACATTTTGTGATCTGGGTCTAAACTGTTTGCAAAGGTGGTCAGCAGCCAACAAAAGTAGCCACTAACATTAAGAGAGTTACACATGTACATTAAGGCCGGATTTTTTTTATTAATTGATTTACAAACCCTCCTAACTGTAATTTTTTGGAAAGTAGAAAAAAAAATTCTGAAAATATTTTTTATTTTATCCGCCCACTCTATATTATTATTTGTTTCGTTGAAAAAAATAATATATTTTTGAGGTTCTGTCTGTGTATTTTTGAGAGTGAGACTGTTAAAAGTGATTTTTCTGTCCAGATTTTTAGGAAAATTATGAAATTTTTAAAGACTTAATACAGGCTGTTGGTTTACCTTAATAGTTTTACTGTTTTTTCTGGAGATATTAAAAAAAAAAGCTCTGAAATTTTCAGACCCTTTTTTATTTTTTCGTCCCCCTAACCCTAAATTTGTAAAAAAAAATCCTGTAAATCTACCAATAAAAAAATGCTGGCCTAAGCACCTAACTCTCATGAACTGGCTTGAATGTAGTCTTATAAGATTTTTTTCATTAATTTGTGTAGTAAGTCTTTTATTACACTATAAGTGCATTTAAAGATTTGCATTTGCAAGCAAATAACTTTTTATGTTCATTTTTACATGTTTTTTTGCTTTTTGATGTTGCTATATAATATGTTCAATTGCATTTAAGTGTATAGTCACATTTGAAAATATGTGATTTTTCAAAAATGCATATGAATGCATTTATAGGAAAATTTTACCATTTTTTTTTTTTTTTTTTTTTTTTGCTTTTGGATGTTGTTTATATGTTCAACTGCATTTTTAGTGTACAGTCACATTTGAAAATATGTGATTTTTCAAAAATGCATATGAACGCATTTAAAGAAACTTTTTACAATTATTTTTATATTGCTTTTTGATTTTGTTTATATGTTCAGCTGCATTTAAGTGTACAGTCACATTTGAAAGCATGTGACTTTTTTTTAAAAAATGTATATTTTGCATTTAAAATAATGTTCTGTACAACTTCAATTTCATGCATATCAACAGTATTGATGCAGACTTGCATGAAAGATTTCATCCATTCCAAACCAATCCATTCTTTGTTTCACATAATGTCCCAAAGTCAAAGTGTAAGAGGTAAATTCCTATTCCTGGAGTTTAGAACATATCAAACATTTAAGGCCATGCGTCGAGGTAATAAAACTTTTTTTATGCTTAACTGAACTGAGCATAAATTTTATGCTCATAAATGTTAAAATACCATCAATTGTTGCCATTTCAAACTTTATTAGCATGAAAAATACAATTAACTTATGAGAGTTTGAGGGCAAGAAGTCTTTATTTTTCAGCCTTTTAGCTTTTGAAATTTCATGCTCAATTGAGTTGAGCATGAAAACAGTTTTTAAACCTCGGAGCCAGTTCATGAGAATTTGGTTCTTATCGCATATTAATGCGCAGTCTCATCAGAGCCATCTGCTGTTCACACTCAGCCCCACTAGATAGCTGTTCATGCAAGTTAAAAGTGTGATAAGTACTAAAGTCTCATGAACTCGCTCATTTCATAATGCTTTCGATCCTGTTGTAGGCTAGAGGTTATAACACTTTTTACATGCTCAACTCAACTGAGCATGAACTTTATCATGCTTACAAATGTTAAAATACCAAAACATGTTGCCATTTTAACATTTATCAGTTTGTTGATGGGATGTAAAGATTCAAATCAAACAAAAACATTAATTAGCATGATAAATACAACATCTGAGAGTTTAAAAGCAAGAAAGGTATTTATTTTTTAGCATTTTAAGTTTTGTGAGCAGCTGAAAACTCATGCTCAGTTTGAGTTGAGCATGAAAAAAGCTCTATTAACTCTGTGCCTTATCTGATTTCACTGTGGGTAGGGGATAGGTGAGGTTAATTGGTTTACTGCCCATCAATTGGGAAGATGTATGTTATAGTGTGTCATTGGTTTATGGCTAAATATTTCAGATACTAAGCTCAATAGGTTTTTAGGAAAAATGTTAATGTTGTTAAGAATGTATTTTTGTTGTTGTTTTTACTTGTGTTAAGTATGCAAACTGTGATATATTTATTAGAATCCGTCCCTCCAAGTTATTTAATTGACTTTTCATTAGCTTAGACAGAAATCATTGAGCAAGCTAGTATGTTGTAACTATTCTGGTCTTAACAAATATTTCAGAACACTGACATTTCATGGATGGATCCAGAGAGGGAGACATGAGGTCCGGACCCCCCCTCCCCACACTGGAAAATCACAAGTGACTATAGTTTTCCTTAGAAATCCAGGTATGGCCCCCTCGAGAGGCTCCAATTGCTTCTCGAAGGAGTTTCATACTACCCTCTTAGAAATATGACTAAAAAACATTGTCAGGACCTCCTTGTGACAGAATTTTATGGATTCTCCCATGCATTTCAGGGGCGGATCCAGGATTTCTGAAAAGGGGGGATCATATTATAAATGTGTGGGTGTTCGCTTCAATTTGCTGATTTTAGTTTATTTTTCTAAAATATATCCCATGAAAATAAAATAATTTGGTCTTGCTGAGACCAAATTATTTCATTTTCATAGGATATTTAAAAATGGGGGGCAGGTAGGGGGCTCTAGCGAATCCTCTGAAACCCCTCTGGACTCCCCACTGCATTTTTAGATATTGTCTTGAATTATCTAATGTGAGAATTAGCAGAAACTGAGAATTTTTGTAACCAATATCTGGTGAGAACGTACAGTCAAATCTTGTAAGTTTGAAATCCTAGAGACTAGAGGTTTTATTTCTAAGTTTCAAAAGTTTGAATCATAAAAATATATAACCCGTAAAAACGATTAATATTGATTTTTTTTCTATCAAACATATGTTTTTGGTGCATAAAAGAAACGTCTCCCAAAGAAACGTCTCAGGGAGACGTTTCTTTTACACACCTAAAACATCTGTTATCATAGACAGTTATCAAAATAGATCATGAAAAGTTCACTGAATCCAGTGTGTCCCAAATTTATTTTGAATAAATGATAATTTTGAAAATTCGGAGTTTCAATTTTCGAGGTTTTACTGTACATTTTTAGATATTGAATTTGCGTTAAAAAATGGAATTTGAGAATTAGCAGAACTTGAGAGTTTACCTTTAAATATAGAAAGTGAGTGTTTCAAAGGCATCAGCATGATTTGCAAGTCACCTTTTGACTTTAATATCAAATTGAAATGCCTAAAATATTACATGAAACCGAGATAATGTAACACATGTTTATAAATTGGGCCACAACATGAGAACACCTGATTTTGTTGCATGCAAACAACAAAGGTGCAGATCAGCCTGCTCCTCCACACATTCTGATCAGCACCATTGTTATTCACTCCATGCAAAGAATGATATCTAATCTTGCTTCATAGAAAATTTCATCATTTTAGCTAGTTTCTGTAGCTTAGCAGGCTAGTTTAAGCATGACTTGGTCAGAAAATCTGGAAACAGGTTTTCTCACGTCAATGTCCAATCAGTTCAGATTTTTTGTGGTTTTGTGAAACTGAGCATTAAACAATGCATTTAACCTATGCAATGGACAGCTTCTCATGAATTAATCAATTCATAGGCATATGACAGTGTAATTAACTTTTTTCTATGTAAGATTGGCTTATTGTCAATGAAATTTCCTTTTTTCTCTGTACAATTGGCTTATTGTCAATGACATTACCTTTTTTCATTACCCTTTTCACTGTACAATTGGCTTATTGTCAATGAAATTACATTTTTTACCTGTAAGATTGACTTTCTATCATTAAATTTTGTAGCCGAAAGCTGACTTGCAAAAAACCTTGCATGTTTAATGGTAAATTCCACATTTAGATAACTTTGCATCAGTAAATTGGGCTGTGATGTGAGAAAACCTGTCTTCGGGGTTTCTGATCAGCTACAAAGACTAGCTAGAATAGTGAAATTTTGCTTGTAGCAAGTTTTGATAATAACAAAGGCGCTGATCAGACTGCATGGATGCGTAGGCTGGTCTGGTCTGCACCTTTGTTGTTTGCAGACCCTGAAGACAGGTTTACTCACATCAAGGCCCAATTAATGTCATTCAGGACACGCAGGGTGGTCTGCACCTTTGTTGCTCGCAAACCCTGAAGACAGGTTTTCTCGTTCCAGACCCAATTAATGTACTAGACAATAATTCTGGTCTTTTTTTCTCTCAAATTCCACATTTAAAGAGTATTCCATATCTGCAAAATCTTGTGTTTATGATGTCAGATTTTCTACTATGATGTCAGATTTTCTGTGAATTGCAAGTTTTTTCATTGAAACTATCCTTGTCTCAAGACGATGTGTGCTAATATACCACTTTAGTGCTTTTAAGGTTAAGATATTTGCAATATGAATAAAACATTCATAGAGACTTTTAGTTATTGTTTGTTAATGGTTCACCCTACTTGAGCCAATCTATGTGAGCTTACACTATGGCTAGCCATCATTATCCCTTTGTAGACCGGAAACCCCGAAACAGGTACTTTGGCAAACAATGAAAACCCAGATGAAATGCGGCATAATGCGGCATTTCATCAGGGTTTTCACTGTTCGCTTAGACAAAATCTATCTTCAAAGAAATACATTATTTTGGAAATTGTAACCTGTAACCCCTCATTATATTCAATGGACCATCCTGACTTATTGTATGCAGCTTTATGGAAAATTCCATTTGTCTGAAAAGGGTTGATATTGAAACCAATCTGATTAAAAAGTGAAAGTATGTGCATGATGTACTGGTTAACTGCTTGTTCAAGCTTGCCCAGGAAAAAGTGTGGTTAGGTGAACTGACCGTCCTGCCATGACCTTAGCTGTTGACTTGGGACGTAAAGCGACGAAACAAACGATCTAGCCTCAGCTATTCGTGAACATTTTAAGTGTAGATCAGGTGTTAATCAGATTGTACATTTATTGGAACCCAAGTTCATGAGATTTGTTACTTATATCATATGTGAGCAGTGGATACTGGAACAAGGGCTTATTGAGTGCAAGGACACTCTGTCCCTGTTAAGTGTCATCCCTGCAAATGACACCAAGCGTGTTCAGACACCGAAACTTTTCCTTGCCGTGAGCGGGGATTTAACCTCGGACCTCTAGCACCAGAGGCAAGTGCCCTAAACACTGAGATGCCACGCTGTAAATACTGTGATCAAACCGTCATCACCATGGCTAATATTGACAGAATTCATATGCACACCGGCTAGGCCGCAATCGAAAATGTTAATATTATCGAGGAACGTAGATCAAAAATCGTATAAAACAGTTTTTGATTGCCATTTGACGACAAATGGCAATCAAAAACACTGTTTCTAGCGATTTTTTTATCCACGTTCATCAGTTGTTTAGAGTGTTTTTGATTGCTGCCTATCCCAGTGAGCATGTGTAATTTGGCATTTGCCCATAACTTGGATGTTTAATATTTTCAGCTCATTTTATTAAAATTAAACTTTAAGCATCTGTGGATCATTGTTGTTGTTGTTTTGTTGCTTTACGTCCCAAATCAACAGCTATGGTCATGGCGGGACGGCCAGTTCACCTAACCACACTTTTTTCTTGGGCAAGCTTGAACAAGCAGTTAACCAGTACTTCGTGCACATACTTTCGCTTGTAACTGACAACCCTTCTTGAATGATTCAGTGGAAGGGAGGAGAATGACCGTAGAAAATATTTCACAATCAATCTCCACGAAAGTATGGGACCGGGCCGCGATCGAAACTCGCGACCCCTGGATCTGCAGTCAGAATCACATTTGTTGCCAGACATGTTACCGACTGCGCTAAGCGGCCCATTAAAAAATGCATGCATCTAAGGATCTTTAAGAGAACATCACTTCTGAATGTATACATTTATGAAATAATAAAAAGGGAACTCCATGCTATGGAGTGCAACCATCATAAGATTTTTAGTCTCACTACCGGTGGAATCAATGTTTTGACACTTTATCCGCTGCTTACTACTGGTTCAACCTAGGAAGACCCATCCAGATTTGACTGAAAACTTGTTAAATGGGGCATAAAGAATCATCATGAGGTGGGGGCAGTGAACCTACATGTAACCACACATTTTCCTGTACAGGCTTAACCTTCTTTGCGGCTAGCCAGCACTTATAGTCACATCCCTCAATCAGTTAACTCTTTCCTTCCTAGTGGCAACTTTTGTCGTCTGCTGATAACATTTGCAAAGAGTTTGGACCCAGATCAGTCCTACAAAACGTCATCCCTGACATGGATCAAGATCAGGAATCGAGTTTATAAAATTTTTCATGCTCAACTCAACACAATGAATCCTGCTAATAAATGTTAAAATAAAATGCCAACAATAGTTGTCATCAGTGACCTTTATTATTAAAAAGGTCACTGTTGTCATGCACGAAGAATACAACATCTGAGAATTTGGAAGTAAGAAAAGTCAATGTTTTTCAGCATTGTTAATGTTATGAGCGGTTGAAAGTTCATGCTCAGTTGAGTTGAGCACGGAAACAGTTTTATAACCTCGGTTCCTGATCTTGATACAAAAGGAGGATACTGAAGGAGCGTTTTTGAAAACGTGAATCAAACAATGCAGCAGATGACAAAAAATGAAAATTTTAAGATAGTTAACCCGTATAAGCCTAGCGTCCTTTTTATGGGACATCTGCAAACAATGCAGTACCAGATTAGACGCCGCAGAACGCCAAGGCTGATCAGGTGCTGTACTGATTGCTTACATATAGTACTTTAAAATCTGAATGAAATTGTAAATAACTACCCAACAACCCTTAAATTCGAAATGGAATCGTCCAATTGATAAAGGTGTGAAATTCCACTAGGCATAAATGAGTTAATAAAACTAGTTTTTACGCTGGTTTTCTATTAACAGCAACGTTACTCTGGCCTTGTGGTTATAAAACTTTTCTTCATGCTCCACTCAAATGAGCATGAAATTTCACATTCCCCCCCAAAAAAACTAAAATACCGAAAAATAAAGATTTTGATTACTTAAGAACTTTCAGATGTTAAATTTATCCTGCTAATAAATGTTAAAATGCCAACAATTGTTGGCATTTTCACATATATGAACCAGATAAATTTCATGCTCAGTTAAGATGAGCATGAAGAAGAGTTTTAAAACCTTTAGGCTAAGTATATACTCTGGTATCCAATTGGCATCTACAAAATCTAGACTCATGACGTTTCAAGTTTATTTAATTCTGTAAACTATTTACATTTCAAATCATTGTATTTACATCGACTATTTACACCAATAAATACTTTGGGACACATTAAGGAGACAAAAAATACAGCACAATGCATACAACATACAAATTAGGTGACAATGCATTTTATGACGGTGGAATAAATAAACACTGCTTACATACACATGTAAAAAGATAATAAATCTATAAATGTACAAGCTCTGAAAAAAAGAAATATTAGCACAAAATTTCATAAAATCACAAAAAGTGTATACAAATTCAATATGTGTCTAAAATTATACCCCATGCCCAATCCTTCCTATAGCCTAATAGTATTCATAAAAGCATCGGTAAACGTCGGCAAGCCCCGGGAACTAACTGCCTCACCAATTGCGTGGAAATTTATTATATCAGGGGTAACAACCTACGTCATAGCGTGGGTGTTGTAAACACGTAGTATGACGCCATCTTTGATTTGCAAGGTTAGTTTTTCCTTTCGTAAATGTCGTACAAATTAGTGTCTGTCAAAACTAAGCAGTGCAGGCGGTGCCTAACATCACACTTGAACAGAAAATACAATGGTCACGTCCAGAAATGCCGTTGCCTTTGTAAACATTCACCCACAAAAATCGAAGTGGGTGACTGCTAAAATTATCCTCGTGTCTCCCGCTTCGATTCTTGTGGGTGAATGATTACAAAGGCAACGGCATATCGGGGCGTGACCGTTATATATTCTGTTCAAGTGTGATGTTAGGCACCGCCTGCACTGCTTTGTTTGCACAGACACTCATTTGTTTAATTTTACGAAGGGGAAAACTGACCTTGTAAATCAAAGATGGCGCCGTACAACGTGTTTACAACATTAATGCTATGACGTAGGTTGTTACCCTTGTATATGTCAACCGGTAATTTTCAGCGTTTGTCTTTAAGTATCAGCAGACGATAATTTGGAATCCTTTTGCATTTTAAGACAGTTAGGCCCTGAGGTTATAAAACTTTTTTCATGCTCAACTCAACTGAGCATGACATTTATCATGTTCATAAATGTTAAAATGCCAACAATTGTTCGCATTTTAACAATTATATGCATGATAAATACATCATAATGAGAGCTTGAAAGCAAGAAAAGTAATTATTTTTTCAGCATTTTAGTTTTTATGAGCAGTGGAAATTCCATGCTCATATGAGTTGAGTTGAGCATGAAAAAAAGTTTTATAACCCCGGGACCAGGTTTCGATAACTTTGTAGACGAGCAGCAGGTTCATTACATTATAATCTTCAAATGTTAAAATGAGCGAGCTCATAGGACTTTAGTGCTTATCGCATATGCGAGTAGCAAAGGCTCGGGCGAATCTGCCGCAATTGCGCAGTCTCGCTAGTGCGTTCGCTGCTCGCATACATAAAAGGAGACATCGAAGAAGGCTCGGGTTGTAATGTAGGTATCAGCTGCCTATATCTGTTGTAAGAAAGGCCGAAATCGCACGAACTAGCCCGTATTTATTTGATGGAAATCTATCGATTTTTTTTTAAATGTAGTGACCTAAAATCTTTTCGTAATGATGGTTTGAACGTGTTGTGTCAAAATGAAAAAATCTAAACTTAAAATTCCCTTTCCACACCGGATAGGCGGCAATCGAAAACGCTCTTAACAATCGACGAACGCGGATCAAAAACCGATAGAAACAGTGTTTTTGATTGTCATTTGTTGCCAGTCGGGCGACAAATGACAATCGAAAACTCTGTTTCTATCGATTTTTGATCTACGTTCGTCGATAGTAGTAACGTTTTCGAATGCCGCCTATCCGGTGTGTTTTCGTTTTTACAGGTAAAGAAAGTTGAAAAAAAATGTCGTCTGCTGAGTTATTGTTGTAGTGTTTATTTTGATTTAGATTTTTGGAAGGCCTGTGCAAACTCCTTCTGTACTTCAGAATTGAACTCATTCTGGAGATGCTTCCCATGGATGAAGTCATCTGTGGTCTGGTTCTCGGCATCTTCCTGCCGCATCTCCTCCAACATCCATTCAGTACTCAACACTACATGGATATCAGGCCTTTCGTGGTATTGAGCTTGAAACAGCCAGAGAATCAGACTTTTTCCTTCAGGTGTAACGTTCTTGAACTTCTGCCACGGAAAATTCAACTTTTTCTGCTCTTCAAGTACACCATGGTTTCCTTTACTTTCGTCGAAGGGCATCTTTCCAGTGACAAATATATAGAGAATCACGCCGATCGCCCAGATGTCTGATTTCTTCGGATCGTAAGGCTCTCCGCGGAGAATTTCAGGCGAAGCGTAAGACTTAGAACCGCAGTATGTCTTACTTAAATCTTTCATGCATTCATCTTTGACAAAACCAAAGTCACATATTTTGATGTTGTATGCACTGTCAAGTAGGAGATTTTCAAGTTTTAAGTCTCGATGGGTTATGTCCTGGTCGTGTAGATAGCGAACAGCATCACAAACTTGGCGGATCCATATGCGAGCTAACTGCTCCTTGATTGCTCCTGACCTCTGTATGTAACGAAGTACATCGCCATTTTCAGCAAACTCCAGGATCATATAGACCCTGTGATTATCTTCAAACATTTCTGTCATCCGTATGATATTAGCATGTTTCATCTTGGGCCAAATTTCCAGCTCCCTGGGTAGGAATCTTGCCTGAAAATCTTTCGGCGCTTTAGCCCTGTCAATGATTTTCACGGCTACTTTTGAGACCTTGTAGTTGTTCATGCAAAAAGCAAATTTAACTTTAGAATAGCTGCCAGACCCAAGTGTTTGTTTTGCGAGTAGACCTCTTTTTGCCAACACTGCTCTGTAGGTTGGACGATAGGTCACAGTTTCTGTTTTAGTTGAAGATTTCCTATGTTCAACGGCTTCAACCTCACCTTTAATGCTTTCCATTTCTGTAAGCATGGCTCTCTCCGCCTCAGATGAAGTCTCTTCATCCATCGTCAATCGAGGTCTTTTATTCGGCAACATCAAGGCTGGCTTCTGTAGTAACCATCAGCTTGTTTTTGTTTAATTTTTCTTCGGTTCACGTTATTTGTCGCTAATTATATCCAGTATTTTATCGTTTGTTTGAGCAATGACCACCATTTGTATTTTTTGCGCTTAGAAACTAATCTCAGACCGAGGCTGTTGACGACGTTTCCGTTATTTCAACTTCCTTAGCGACGCCGTTCAGTCCTTACGCCAACATGACGTTTTGTAACGTTACGTTATAAACGTTTTTGGCGCCATTGACAACACAGACTTGCGCGGTCAACTTGCTCCAAATATGTTACAAATGTAAAATGTATTTTTAAAAAAGGTAAATTAGCCATGCGCTTGCGTGATGAGCACTGGAAAAGATGTAGTTGTTATGACCGATGAAGAGGCGGAACTTAAGAAGCGTGGATATGACATAGGCACGGCACTTGGAGAGGGCTCATACGCAAAAGTGAAGAGCGCTTTCAGCCAAAAGCTCCAAAAACGCGTTGCAATAAAAATTATAAATAAGAAAAAAGCGCCAAAAGACTTTCGGGAGAAGTTTCTGCCGAGAGAATTGAAGATATTTGCATTGATGGATCATCAGAATATAGTCAAAATGTATGAAGTCATGGAGTTTCACAGTAAGGTAAGCTTGTAGACCCGCCATTTTGTCCTTTTACACTTTCTCTTGGAAAGCGATTTGTCATGAAGACAATTTCAAACCCTTTCTCTATACTGCCAGACCCTCTTGCGAGTATTATCGGCAGGTGTACTTTGTATACTCCGGGTTGCAGAATGAAAGCACACAAGTAGCCATATCTAAATTACCGTAGGGTTCTTTAACCTGCACAGGGGGTGACTTTCCCTGCACAGGCGACATCAAGTTAACATCCCGATCTGAAGAACGATGCACTTTCTAGCGTCATCCCTGCAAAGCGTGTTCGGACACCGAAATTTTCCTCGCCGCGAGCAGGGATCGATCGCGAACCCCACGGAAATTTAAACACTGTCTTTCTGAATATAATAATTATGGACCAGCTCAATATATTGGTGGTCATAATTCAAACATGTATGCACCCTCATTTATATCATATCTTCGTGTGTGGGACCATTGACTGTGCGGAGACGCAGGCTTGTCTGAGCACTCGCTTCTCAACGATGCTATAATACCGGCCAAAATTATTATCACTATGGTCCTTAAAATTTGTATGTGTTAATGCGTTACGTCTTAGTCAACAGTTTTCAGTTATATCGGGACGTTTTCTGGGTTGAACCAGTACTTAGCAGAAGATAAAATGTCTTGCTCAAGGACACAACGCGGTACCTCCGGCGAGTCTCGAACCAGAGATCCCTCGGAAGTCTAGCACACCTCCACAGAGCCACTTCGCATCCCAGGAAGCAAAAACGACGCTGTCGCCCTCTTCGGTACATTTTCCTT
This sequence comes from Loripinus fragilis, assembly GCA_964019695.1. NCBI lineage: Eukaryota > Metazoa > Mollusca > Bivalvia > Lucinida > Lucinidae > Loripinus > Loripinus fragilis. The sequence goes on from OZ026514.1 coordinate 57,148,277, forward strand.
GGTTGAACCAATATCAAACAAGAAGGATACGTATTTTGCACAATGCCACAACACCGCGCCGACGTTGGGATTCAAACCCGGCGCGAATACATGTACCTGGTCACTAGTCTGACACTCTCTTCCGACTGGTGTAAGTTCTCACACAACTCCACAGAAGCAACTATATTTATAGACTAGCCATGACCAGAAAAATATAATTATAATTTTATACTAGTATTACTAATATTACTTTTATTAGCAGACTAGTAGCTTGTCTAATGCTTTGTATGTGCGCACAGCAAATGCCGCGTGGCTGGTCAAAACCTTCGCTGTTCCGCGTATGATTTATGTGTCGTTTTCATATAGTCTGGTTCAACTACTTGCTTAACAGGCCAATCGTCACTTAAGACTTTACTCCTCTTTGACAAACAATGTAGACTTTGATCAGACTCACCAAGTAGAACAGTCTGATCTGGGTCCACATTTATAATTGTCTCTATACTTATTTTAGTCAAGATATATAACGTCACACAATATATGCAGCAGACTACTCAAGCAGGCAACAGTTTCATCTGTACAGCCATACAAATTTTCAACAAGTTTTAACTTTTTATCTACTCACAACGCCCACCGGGAAGCAATGTTCTGGGGTTACCACATGTGCAGAATGTGACAGGCGTAGTTAGTACTGGAGTTAATATATACTAGAGGACTTTGAAAACACATCACCATATTTTTGCATTTTTCTTGCAAAACGTATATGCGATTGAAAAGTTACTCGCCGGTTTTAATGTGCAACCCAGAATTGGTATGAATCCGTCGTAAATTAACGCGACGCTACTGACGATGTTACATAGGTTCATACAGCATCCAGCACCATTCTGCAGTCAGATGAAGCTTTTTTATTATTTTTTTTTGTGTTTAAACTGTGGCGTGTATGATACCATAGCCAGCAGCGCAGTTTATAGACATTTTCTAATTACATGTAAAAGTATTTGACAACTTCAATATTTCGAAAATAAACGTAAAAATTGAACATTAATTTACAGCTCCTTTGCAGAAACATCTCCATATTATTAAGTTACCTTTATGCACACTTTCCTTGTTGATATTGACTACTTACATTGACAATCATGTGGGGAAGACGTTTTGATGTAAATCATGGCAGGAGATATGCTGTCATGTGATTGAGATATATGTTTTTTATGAAAAATGGACATGTACCACCCCTAATGAAACTTTCTGGATCCACGCATGTCAATTGCTCAACATGATTGAAAAACAATTGAAGGGTATTTATATATGTATTCAATCTTATTTCTAACATTCAATACAATAAAAAATAAACTAAATATACATGTGGTTCATAGTTCCATATGTCTGCAATCAAAATTGATGCATAGATTAAGCCACGCTTCAATGGTAATACAGTGCAGTTACAAATGGTTTAACCCTCTATACTGAAAAGTCACAACCCTTAAAAATGATTCAAATCCATTTTTATCATTTGTATTCCATAGTGATTGGCACCATTGCTGACTCTCGGTCAAATGTATGGCACCTAGTTTTGTAGTCGTTGTCTAATCTGTTGTACTATTGTTTTGTTTGTTTGTTTGTTTTGTTGCTTTACGTCCCAAGTCAACAGCTATGGTCATTGCGGGACGGTCAGTTCACCTAACCACACTTTTTTCCTGGGCAAGCTTGAACAAGCAGTTAATAGTATTGGATCGGGTATGCCTTATCTGCTATTTTTTTGCGAAGAAAGTGCTGTGATCAGGTGCAATAACTGATAATTGGGTGGTAAAACTTTTTGTGGTCGGAATCAGAAAACAAGCAATGACCGGGTCAAGTTTGCAGCAAAAAAAAATAAACGCAATTCTTTTGCTTGTGAACTTTCGGTAGAGAGGGTTGGTGCAATCCGCGTGGTACTGTAATTTTCACTTTGCGTTTTTCTGAATTGCAGATTGGGAGTTTTATCAAATACAAAAGTACTCTGTTTGGAAATTATTTTCTCAAATGTAATATAGTCAAAAGAATTGTAATATCCTTCAATTGTTTTTCTGAGTATATTTCAGGTTGCTTTGGTATGTTTATGAGGTGCTCTTTTCTGTAAATTCAAATATTGGACGTGCGCGGATCCAGAAAATTTTGTCAGAGGGGGGCCAATTTTGGCAACGTTTTTTTAATTGATGAGGAGAGGGAGAATCCAAATATCACTATAAACGGGCCATCATCGGCCCGCCAGCGAAACGCCATTTAAATGGCGTTTCGCTGGCGTGCTGATGGTGGCCCAACATTGAATGCTGACTTTCAGGGGATCTGGACCAGAATTGCTAAGAAACCCTATTTTTTGTGATTTTTCACCGGGGGTCCAGACCCCCTGCCCCCTCTCTGGATCCGCCCATGTTGAGAGATGGATGGAGGACACTTACATATGATAGTGCTCGATGTGTACATGTATATAATGGTAGTAAATCAGACTTTCTTAACTTTTAGGTCTACATAGCGATGGAGCATGCGGGTCACGGAGACCTACTAGAGTATATCAAGTTACGAGGGGCGATTCCTGAGGAGAAGGCCAAGATCATGTTTAGACAGATGATGGATGCCATAGACTATCTTCACAAAAATAATATGGTCCACAGGTACTCTACATAGGTCCAGATAAGGATAGTGTGTGCACCTAAAATTGCATTTATGTCCTCACCCATCCATTTAAACATCTGTTTTGGGTGCTCAAAAGAACCGTCTTATTGAGACGGTTATTTTGAGTACTCACAACATATGTTTTGGTTGAGAAATAAGAAAAATAATTTTCCAGCACGCACTCTTATCTGGAGGCCTGACTCTATCATGTCTATCAGTATCAAAAGGGGTGGGTTATTAGTTTTTGCTACATAGGCTTGGCCCCAACATCTACTGGGGTTTTTTTTCTTTTTTTAAAATAGGCATATCATACCCATAAAGATGTTTGACATTTTAGCATCAACCCAAAATATATTCGCAATTTGTACCTTGACCTTAAAAAAGACCCTCAAAAGAGCTGACTGTAGAAATAGAATAAAATCACGCCCAAATATAGCCGACTTTAGTGGTGACCTCTAAAAATGCCCACAAAAATCTTCATACCCCAAAAATATTAATTTCTCTGAAAACCTGATCGATCAAGCTAATCCTTTTGCATACAATTGTAGCATTACTTTACACACATAATATGAAATTGTATGCTTAGTCAAGGAGTGTGCGCTCATGGGCGCTCGTTGTACTGGTGCCAGGCTTTACACATTACAAATGAAGATAGGTATCAGAACAACGAGCGCCCGCGAACGCTCGCATTGTTGAACTCGCCCCAGGTTAGACATTTTACTGGTAAAAGTCAAATGTATGGACAGCTAACTTATTTACCAAAACAATTGAATATTCGAGATCAGAATTTATGCAAACACAACATTTTCGTCTAAGTTGAATGCTGTAAACATTATATTTCCATGTATTTAGATGAATACTCGACAAATCCTTGGCTTTCTGCAAAGAAAAAAGAATAAAAAAGAAGACCCCAACCCAATAGGGTCTTGGAAAATATATTAATTTTTGTTTGGTGCACTGACTGTCAGGTTTAATTAAAGCACAAAAATACGGTTGTCAGTTGTACATAATCCTAGACACAGGCTCTCACAATTTGGGCATATTGAACATGAGGAAACTATGCTTAGTCTTTTCAAATACATGTTTTCTGCATTTATCCTATCTGTGCCTTCGTAATTCGTAAGCATATTGTATGTGTTTCCACAGAGACCTGAAATGTGAGAACCTTCTTCTAGACAACTCCAATTTGATCAAAGTCACTGACTTTGGCTTCGCCCGCCAGTTCGAGGCTGGTGACCTCAGCAAAACATTCTGCGGAAGTGCAGCCTACGCAGCCCCTGAAATTCTGCAAGGACAACCCTATCACCTTCCGCTACACGATGTTTGGGCGATGGGGATTATACTCTATATCATGGTAAGTTACTACAATCCTGGCAACGAGGTTATAAAGCTTTTTTCATACTCAACTCAGTTGAGAACGAAATTTATGAGCATGATAAATACAAAAGCTGAGAGGCTTAAAGCAACAGACTTCTTTATTTGTCGATATTTTAGTGTTTATGAGCAGTTGAAAGTTGGTGCTCAGTTGAGTTGAGCATGAAAAAAGGTTTATCACCTCGAGTCTAGGTCATGAGGTTAGGCTCAAGTCATTTGAGTATGAAAGGGGTACGTGCATTAAGGTTTTTCTTTTGGCCCCCTCTAGAACCAAAAACTGAACGTTGCTTTTCACCAATTTCCTTTGATTGGTTTATTAGAAGAATAACTGAAATGTGAAATTTCGGCAATTATTTAAATTTTACCGTTGCTATGGTAACAAAAATGGCCGACAAGATATGCTTTAAACAGAGATATTGCCATTTTGGGCCAAATATAAGGCTTTTGGAAACCATTTTTTAAGAATAAGATATTAGCACAGCTAAATACCAAAAACTTCTTTTAATATGCTATGTGCCGTGGTAATTTTCATCTTCTGTTACAATATCTTTTTGGTATTTGCTTGTGCTCTATGTTAATTTCTCTGTCAAACCTCTCAATTTTGCTCCAAAATAGTCAATTTTCTATTTTCAGCCTATTTTGGCGGGCATTTTTGTTACCATGGCAACGATAAAAGTCAAAGTAATTTGAGACTTTTACACTTTGGTTATTGATCTGATAGACTAATAAAAACAAATTGGTGAAAAACAATCTTCATATCTTAGCCTCATAGGGGGGAGGGGGAGGGCAAAAAAAAGCCCCTTAATGCACGTAGCTCTTTGTACTGGTGACTTATTTTAATACGCCAACAATTATTGTTGGTATTTTAACATTTATGACCAGATCAAATTGCACTGTCTGTTTTCTGAGCAAGACAGCTATCTCAATTGCAGTGAAACCTGCCTCAAGCGGCCACTCAAAAATAGACGAAGCAAATGTCTTTAAGACAAGTGGTAGACTAATGCAGGTCAAAAGTATTGCAGACTGCTCAACCAGAACATTAAGCAATAATTTTGATCTGCATTAAGCGACTATGTTGGGGTCTTTTTTGTGTGTGTGATCGCTTAAAGCTGTATAATCTGTAACTTTTGATATTTTCATTTTAAAAATAATGTTTCTATTTTTCAAGAACAAAGTAAAAATACTAAAATTCAGGTATACGTTTTACCTTTTTCGTAATAATTAACAAATTATTAGTGCCAAAACAACAGTATTTATGTTAAAAATTAACTGTCTAGAATTATTGGAGGGACGCAAATAATTACAAACAAGAGAAAATGCACCTGTTTTAATAAGATAATTCACTTTTCCATGCAGTTTTCAGCTGTAGAAATTATATTTATTGTGACAACATAACTTTATTCAACTTTTACAAATGATTTAAAAAGAAAATATTTTTTTTTCGAAAAATGTTCATAAATACAGAGTATGCAGCTTTAAGACAGGTTTTACTGTGTTTGTTGTTGTTGGTTGGTTTTATGCTTAAGATCCAAGCCAACAGAGACGGTCAGTTTACCTAATCACACGTTTTTCCTGGGCATGCTTGACCAGTTCTTCCTGCGTATACTTTGCTTGTAACTGACAACAACCCTTCTTGAATCAGCGGAAGGGATGAGAATGGCAGTAGAAATTATTTCACAATCAAATCTCCTCGAAAGTATGGGACCGGGCAGGGATCGAACTCGACCCCTGGATCTGCAGTCAGACGCGTATCTGAATTCAGATGCGCTTCCTGTGTTTTGTGTTTGCATTTTGCAATTTAAGAAGACTGAGTAAGATGAGCATGAACTTTTTATAACCTTGGGTCCTTAGTGCTTTTTGGTGCCTGCAGGCACACACAGAGCGGAGGTCTGTCAATATGTGATAGAAGTCCCACGAAGTTAGAGTCCTTTGCAAAATTTAACAATTTATAATGGCACTAACCACATTTGCCAACTTATGTTTGGTTTTTGCCTAAAAATTGGTTTTGGTATTTTTATCTGTATTTCGCGTCCAACGTGTGTTTAGCCGTGATTGTATGATGTAATTGTATCCTTTCTAGTTTGGCAGTTATTTCGATGAGGAAGAGAAACCTGGTTGCTTTGTTTCTTGTATTCGTGCTTGTATGTTTCTTATTTGAATTGCATGACGGTGGGCCAGGCTTCAGACTCAATGACAGCCCAAACATAAAACTTTCATCTGATGTTTGTCTTTCTTTTGTTGGGCCCACTTTGGCTTAACTTCAGGTTTTCTTTAGATCGGACTATTTGTGAATCGTAGGCCCTTTTTGTTTCATCATAGTGAGTTAATTTGACATGATTGTTTCTCTGTGATGATACATTGTTACACTTAGGAAGCCTCCATGCGAGCTACAAATTTATTTTGTGCTTTAATAACAACATAATCTGGTGCAAAAAATTTGGCACCAATAGGTTGCATTAAACTCTCCCAGTGGTTACGGCTGCTGTCCGTTCTAAGGTGGCGGTTCTGTTGCCGTTATTACTCTTTATTGTTGCTTCAATTCTTATTATTATTATTATTATTATTATTATTATTATTATTATTATTATTATTATTATTATTATTATTATTATTATTATTATTATTATTATTATTTGTATCATGTCCCGCCCCCACTACTGCCAGTCTTCAACTGTCCCCGACTGTATAAACGTATAAACGTACTATATTTTCGGGAAAGAACATGGGAGGCGTTATACCGTCCGATGCTTTGGCGAGAGCGATGCATCCGAGCTCTCGAAACAACCCCCTGTTGAACGTGGAACCCATCCACCCTTGTTCTTCTCCTGGAATATGCACCAGCTAAAAGCCCATTACTTAAATTGTTTGAAACGCTTGCCATGTTCCAAATTGTCAATATTGACCTGAGTATTGAAATAATAGTTTATGTTACGTGTTATGTTATGTTATGTTATGTTATGTTATGTTATGTTATGTTATGTTATGTTATAATGTGCTCGACTATGGATGTACTCGTGTTGTGGTAAGTGTATTTGTTGAGCTCTTGTGTCGTGATTTACAGAATCTGGGGTAAATATTTGGCGCCAGCTTATTGCATTAAAGCCCCCAGTGGCTATCATAATGGCTGCTGTCCGCTCTAAGGCGGGGATCCTGTTGCCGTTACTGTCTTGTTTGCTGCTACTTCAATTCTATGGCAGTTAATATTTTAGTCTTGTATTATGGTGTGGTTGTGGTGTGTCGTTCTTGATCTAGTGCTCATCTTTTAACCCATATAAGCCTAGCGTCCTTTTGGTGGGACATAGGACAAACAGTGCAGACCCAGATCAGAAAACGCGGCGTCTGATCAGGGTCTCCACTGTTTGCGCTAACAATGTTCTATGAACTTTTGAATAAAAATGAAAAATACCACCCAACACCCCTAAAATTTGAAATTGACTCATCCTATCGATTTTGATAGGAAAGTTCATTCGGCTTAAATGGTTTAATGTAAGGAGATGGCTGCTTGCTTTGGGTGTACTCGTGTTGTGGTGAGCGTATTTGTTGTGCTCTTGTGTAGTGATTTACAGAATCTATAGGGCGAAGGTTTGGCGCCTGTAAAATGCATTTAAGCCCCACCCCCACTCTGGTGGCTTTGGCTGCTGCTCGTTCTAAGGCGATGGCTCTGTTTTTGGTGATTCTTTGTTAAATGTTGCTACCGTTTTGTGTTTTGTCCTTGTTTTGTTATGCATTACTTAGGGTCCTTTCTAGTCTTGCAATAATCTTGACTAAGAAGAGAGAGTTGATTGCTTTACTTTAATTGTCTTCCTGGGCCGGGGATTACAATGCGTCCTTAGAGATAAGGAAGACTTAAGTCAAGTATTGATTTTTCAGGATGCGATAAATAACGTTTAAAACTTATTAAAATCAAAATAGTTATAATATTTCTAAAGATTACAATGATATCTTTGACCACACATACAACATCGATCCAGGGAATTTATTTAGCATTTAATATAGCATGTTGAAATATCAACACTTAACTTAAGTGTTGCTTAACTTTAAGGAGGTGTTGTTATTCCGGGCCCTAATGTCTTGTAACTGTGAGTGTTAATTCTGTGGGTCATGGGTTGGTCTGCAGTGGGTGATTGTGGTATTTCCTGATCATACACACTTTTGTTTTATTCAACGTTTACACTCTTTATAGGAAATTGTATTTGTGCGCAACGCGTTTTTCAATTTATTATAGACAAAGTAATGAAATACAGGAAAATATTGATTAAATATAATGCATATTTAAAAAAAAGCTGTATTTCACAGCCGTGAAAATATAAAAAGCTGTATTTTCACTGCAGTGAAAATATAAGTTGTATTTCACAGGTGAAATTGGATGTCCTCTGCTTTGTCCATTGACTTTCTTTAGCCCACTTCAGAATTTCAAAGGCCTATAACTTTCTTATTAGTGGACAAAAACACAAAGTGTGGGTATTCATTTTCTTAGTTAGATCGCAAGGAATATTCTGGCAATTAAATTGTCGCGATCTGCTAAAATTTTCACTTTTTCTGCTCCTGCTCCTATGGTTTCAGCTTTGGCCGACATTGCACATTATCAAACGTCATCATTAATATGACGTAATGTGCGACCGCGTATGACGTCATTTAGTGCAAAAATCTATCCTGCTTAAAATTGTATATAATAAAAAGAAAATTCAAATTTTTGGAATGAATATGCCATTTATTTCATCTCGTGAAGCGAGAAAATGAATATTTCATTCGTGGCTTCGCCACTCATGAAATATGCATTTTTCGCTTCACTCGATGAAATAAATGGCATATTCATTCCAAATTTTGAATATCCTCTATAAACTAAGTTAGTTGATGCATTGGTTGCTTAAGGCATGCAGAACAGAGAGATTTTATGTCTTCACATTCTTTTTAGGTATGTGGTTCGATGCCATATGATGATTCTAATATTAAACGGATGGTTAAAGACCAAATAGATCGTAAAGTTCAATTTTCAAAATCCAAGAAAATTTCAGATGAATGCAAAAGCCTTGTATACAAGATTCTAGAAGTGAACATCAAGAAGAGATTTACGATTGGGCAAATGTATGAACATATATGGCTCAATACGGGCGATACTAAGGGTATTGATGCTGAAGCCACTAAGATGGAAAAACTAAACCCAGAGGCAGCTGGAAAGATTAACTTGGATGGTGTAAAGAGTGGAAAAACTGGAAAATAAATTCTAACCATTTACTCTGGTATTTGATTAAAAAATGAGAGCCTATTGATATATAACATTTATACAGCAAATGTATGAATGACAAACAGTGCAGACATCGATTAAAATGTTCCAAAGGAGCAGCTTGGCAGATGTATGCATTGTTGGCACTCTCTACGTTTCCAATTTAAGGTAAACAATGGTTTGATTCAAATTTTCATAAGCTTTCTTCAATCATGTAAAATAAAATGTGGAAATTGCCCAAAATTGCTATATTGTGTTTTCTTCATTGTTTTAGCCCTGTCATCTACTTCTATAAACGAGAGCCTTTGTTTGTTTGTTTTCATAAGATTTATGCCCCAGTCAGCAATTTTTCAGTTATGTTGATTTCACGTCTTCTTGGATTGAATCAGTACTAATTAGTGGGTAAAGTGTCTTGCTCAATGATACAACAGAGTGACTTCGCGGCGGTGAGTCTCGAACTAACAACCCTTCAACATAGGGCCAGTTAAGCAAAAAAAAATCAGCGTAAAATTGTGATTATTTTCTTATCCTTTAGTTTAAACATGGTTTTTGGGTGCTCAAAAGAACCGTCTCATTGAGACGGTTCTTTTGAGTACCCTCAACATATGTTTATGTTGAGAAATAAGAAAATCATTTTCAGTTACGCGCTCTTATATCGGGGGCTACTTCGATCCCCAAGATCTACCAAGTGAGCAACTGCGCTCTGCATAAACATCGCATAAGACACTAAAATGTGCCATCGACACTTAGTTGCATGCGATTAACAAAAGCACACACTAGTCTGCGCATGCGCATAGTCTTATCAGCACCATTGTTATTCGCTTTCTAGAAAGTGTATTTACTAAACTAGCGACAGGAAAATTCACTATTCTAGCAAGTCTGTACAGTTGAGCATACTGCTTTGTTTCTTACTCGGTTGGAAACCCCGAAGACAAGTTTTCTCGCATCGTGTCCCATATACTTTAAATTTAGCATTTCATTCTGTGCAAATTACCAATTGGGCCAGCACACAACGATTTAGTACTTATGGCATATGCTCTTAAGCTTTCTTTAGCCATTTCCTTCATGAATATTCATGCTAGGCTCCACCCACTATGAACAATTATATAAATAAACTTTCATGCTGGTGCATAGAACAAAGGAATAACTTGTCAGGTCCACTTATATCCTATTTCCATAAGCAAGCAGAAGAGACAGGCGCGTTCCTGATGCATTTTATAGAGTAAGCACTCTTGAAGGGTTCTGGTAGTACTCCCCCTGTATGTGGTCAGAAATGAAGCCCTGTGGCAGAAAATGGTTTTAGAGCATTCCAAAGTGCTAAAATGAGTCCTCAAGACACGCAACTAAACACTATTAGTTGCATTTTCTTCAAAAATTAAATTAAATACTGCAAAACCTGTCTTAAACGGCCACTTCAAGACCCATTAACGCTTAATGCAGGTCAAAAGTATTGCAGAATGCTCTGCAATACTTTCGACCTTCATTAAGCTACCATTTGTCATTAAGATCGTTTTTTGTCTATTTTTGAGTGGCCGTATAAGGTTTTGCTGTAATTGAAAACCATATACTTGCAGCGTCTCTATGAGGTAAAGGGTTAAATATACTTGATACTATCTCTACAAGGGTAAGAGGCTGACTACAACTTCCCTCTGCTTCCATACTTTGTAAGGCTCTATCGAGACTGAGAGTATGTGCAGGTTCGTCTGAGTTTTCGCTGTTCTACGATGCATAAAATAGAAATATGTTCAATACCGAAAGAAGACGACATTTTATCGTATTTTGTTGGAAAAATGTCACATTATAAAATAAGAGAGCTTTATACCAAATTCGTTAGCAGCTGAACAGTCTACTGACTTTGATGTTATCTTTCAATAGTGTTGATCCGGAGAATAACTACAACAATAACAGATAGAAATGTTTTAACCTTTATCGCTGGTGAAATGTTGACCTCAAAGTTGTTTTAGTAGGAATGTAAATGTAAATGTGCATCAAATGAGGCGGTAGCTCAGGTACCACCTCTTTTGGTGTTAACTTACACTTATTTTTACAGCGCAGGTTAACGACAAAAATACCTTAGTTGCAAAATGGAATTCTGCTTTTAGCACTATGCATATTCTTATAAATGGGCAAAGTAGGTAATGGACGAACAATATAATGCTTACTTTTTCCGCAAGCGTTACCTAAAAAATTCCCGTACCTATAACGATTGCTAAAATTACAAGAGAACACACTGTAAATGGGAATAGTTTTATTGTCAATTTATTTCATTTTTTTAATCATTAAGCTACATTTGTGAAAGGAAATGTGTCGATTTCAGGAAGAAAAGTAAAAAGAAAATATCGAAATCATTTGGATGATATCTGATGAAATTTCTATTTCCGATTTTGAAATATCGAATTAAGCAAGCACGACTTTTAGTGTGTGTTTTTTCTGGCCTCTATTGGCACAATAGCAAAACGCCATAGAGAATGGCGATTCGCTGGTGGGCCCATAAAGGCATGATTGAGGCAGGGTCATTATGCATACTATGAACTATAAATTGTTATATGGTTTCTTAACTTCCAATTTATACTTGTCATCTTATAAAATCAAAATTCTGACGAAAACCCTTGTAAATAAATATGTAAATTTGACTTCGACAATTTAAGTGTTTCCGAAATTAATACGTTTCGTTTTCATATCATACAGTTAAAATAGAATTTTGCCGTTTCTTTTTTAGAAAATTATAATAAAACTCGAAATAATAAAGTGCCAATAATTCTCTCCAATAATTCGGCCAAAAATGGGATGAGGGAAATTATTTAACATGAGGGCACAGCAAAACATCAAGTGTGACATTGGTTAACAATTGGTTCAAAAACGAATTCTCAATAGCTTTGAAATTTACAAACAAGATTTAGATTGTGCAGGTATGGTGTTCTCTGTACATGCTGAACAGCTTCCAATGTAATCTATATATTGTATACATGTACCCACATATTCGTACACAATGTATGCCCCATGCCTCCTGATAAGAGTGCATACAGTAAAACCTGTCTTAAGCGGCCACTCAAATAGAGCAACAAAAATTGAGTTGCAATACCGATTATCGCTTAATGCAGGTCACAAGTATTGCAGAATGCTAGCATTCTGCAATACTTTTGACCTTCATTAACCTACCATTTGTCTTTAAGACCTTTGTTTTGTCTATTTTTGAGTGACCCCTTAAGATAGGTTTTACTGTAGTTCCAAAATAACAGTCTTCTATCTCAACAGAAACAAATCTTCAAGGTACTCAAAAGAATCGTCTCGATGAGGCGGTTCGTTTGAGTATTCAAAACATTTGATTAGACTTATGAATAAATTAATACAGTTTAGTGTCTAAGATTTGTGCATCTTTAGACCGATTTCAACCCTTTACATACTTCTTTAAGCGTTAAGACAAGTGAGAGGATGTGTACAGTAAAACAGCTTAAGCGGCCACTCAAAAGTAGATAAAACAAAGGTCTTAAAGACAAATGGTAGCTTAAGGAAGGTCGAAAGTATTGCAGAATGCTCTCTTGGAGCATTCTGCAATACGTTTGACCTGCATTAAGTGATAATCGGTCTTGAAAACCAATTTTTGGTCTTCTTTTTGAGTGACCGCTTATGACAGGTTTTACTGTTAATTGCAAATATGATCGATCTGACTAGACAGATCACGTAGATTGTTTCACAATATTTACGCATCACTTTGTTTCTTTGTTTGGTTTGTGGTGTAACGTCCCAGTCAACAGCTATGGTCATGACGAGGCAATCTCTTTTCCTAACCACACTATTTTAGCAGGATTATCTTACACTTGTTTATGGTGAATTCAGTAAAATAAAATATAATGCTGGAGATATTAATTTTGGAGTTAATGGGAATCATTTTTTTCTGTTTTTGATCTAAAGAATGGTGTAATCATAAACATTGTCGTAATGTCTGGCTTGCTGCCCTTCGATACTTTTTTTTCTTAAATAATGTTCATTTCAGCCAGTTCGTGGAATGTTGATACACATCGCATATGCAAGCAGCAAAGTCTCATGCAAGTCTGCACATCCGCGCAGTCTGGTCAGAGCCTTTACTGCTCAACTACACAACGTATATATGCGTTGATATAGCCAGGCCAGTATTTCTGTTTCTAGTCCCGTTAGGTACGTGTTGTTGCACGTCTATGTTAAAATAATGACTCGACACACGTGTGATGCGTTACAAAATCTCATAAACTGGCTCTTTGTGTCAGCTACTCGTCGCTTTAATCTTCTGCCATGGGATCGTCTTCCTGTACTGGGACTGGTACTAGAGTACAACTGTAAAGTAAACAAAATAAACAGAAAAACAAAACCTAAAGAAATAGAGAGAACCATCAAACATAAAACTAACAGATTTAGTTTCATTGCGTCTGTCCAGGTTAATGGAACCTGTGACAGGCCGGTAAAGTTGGCCGCGATATTGCTGCAGCAAAAAACGGTCAAGTGGGCAGCAATTTTGCTGCAGCAAAAAACGGTCAAGTTAGCAGCAAAAGTAAAAACGGTCAAGTGGGCAGCAATTTTGCTGCAGCAAAATACGGTTAAGTTAGCAGCAAAAGTAAAAACGGTCAAGTTGGCAGCAATTTTACTGCAGCTAAAGACGGTCAAGTTAACGGTAATTTTGCTGCGGCAAAAAAGGTCAAGTTGGCAGCAATTTTGCTGCTGACACAAAAATGCTGCTGGCACAAATATTCCTGCTAGCACAAAAATTGTTGCTGGCCCAAAAACTGCTACCAGCAATAAATTTGCTGCTGGCAAAAAAATCCTGCTAGCACAAAAATGCTGCTGGCACAAATTGCTGCAAGCACAAAAATTGTCGCCAGCAATAAATTAGCTGCTAGCACTAAAATCGCTGCTGGCACAAATATTCCTGCTAGCACAAAATTTGTTGCTGGCTAAAAAACCTCTAGCACAAAAATTGCTGCCAGCAGCAAAACTGTTGCTAGCATTAAAAAATAATATTACATGTTTGGCGGGAAAATACCATGATTTATTATATACCTATAAATGATACGACTTTAGAACTGTCTGTTTTCTGGCCATCTGATACAGAAAGCCGGATCAACGAACTGAGGTTTTCTGAATCCATATCACTATCCTTTAAAACGAGGCTAGCTTCAGTAACCTGCTTTTGCTGCGACGTTACGTAAAGTAAATTGCAATCATGGAACCAGAGACGGAATACATGTTGACGTGACGTCAAGAAACGTAACGTTATGAGAAACGTTCCTGTAATTTTTCGTAGCATGTTTTAAAATCAGAAAGAATGTCAGAAAAAGGCATATAATATACATATTATCATAATAGTTACTTGATCTGGCGTAGGCTACAGTATAACGTCTCGTGGTTGAGGCCATACCATTTGATCACCCTCGACGCTACGCGTCTCGGGTGATCCGATGGTATGACCTCATCCACTCGACGTGATACGATACGCAAGATCAAGTTACTATTATGATAATATGTATTTATCAAACGAATAAAATCGGTAATTTTGTTTTTGCCTAGAAAGATTTATTTCCTCAAGGGAAATAAATCCCTTTAGCCGGAACTCAGGCATCGATGAGATGAAACGTATGTCATATTCATTTTCGTTTTATTATTTACAATTTTTAAACAAGCATAATGCTTCTCTGCACTTTTGAAGTCACAAACATTAACAAATGACGCCATTTGTTCATGCGATGACGTTGCATAACGTTTCTGTCTTCCAACACTGAAACTGGAGGATTGAGGAACAAAAACAAAAAATTCTAGAAAATCACAATAAATTTAGTACCAAAATGTTCGTTACGATCAAACAAAGAAAATGACTGCCTACACTTTATGCTTTCGTTCACTAATAAAAAAGTTACAGACGTTTGAAATTCTGAGGTGGACTCGATGAAGAATATTTTCAAAATTGCGGACTTCCAGGGAACAGCTAGCTGATGTATTACTACTACAAGTCACGATCCCGCTAGTTTTACCACATCGCATACCGTAGTATTTTCTTGATTTGAGCAAGCAGTTACCATTGCTTTTTGTCCTTTCTAGTTTTGCAATCATCTCGGCAAGGAAGAAGGAGCTGGTTGCTTTGCTTTAATTGGGCATCGGCGCGAGAAAACCTGTCTTTGGAGGTTTGCGAACAACAAAGGCGCAGACCAGCCTGCGCATCTGCGCAGTCTAGTTAGACTTATAAAGTCTGATGAGATGGTGTTTTTTTTTCATATACATTTTCGCTCATATTGATCTATTTCAGTAAATATTCATATTTCTCTCAAATACTTTGTTCTCTTCTGCTATCTCAGATGTTGAGCCATCATGAATAAAAATTCTGGACTGGAATACGGCAAAAGATAGGATGTGGAATGGTATTGATTGGTATGGATTCAAAGGTCCTACAACATCTACGACTGATATAAGTCTACAGTCTGGTCAGCGCCTTTGTTATCCGTTTATTGGAAAGTATTATATCTAGACTTGCTACGAGCGAAATTTCGATTTTCTACCTAGTCTCTGCAGCTGAGCAGGCTGGTTTGAATCTCATTAAAGTTTCCAAGAGAGACTGGCAGGAAACTTCATAAACAGAGACAGGGCTCTGAAAAGGAACTACTGTGAGTTATTTTCCGGTTCTGTAAATTGAGGCTGAAAAATATTGCCTAAAAACCGTAAGTTTTCTATGGTGTAAAATAATGAAACAGTGAGAATGTAGTGCCCCACTCTGGTCTTTAGACTTCCTATCAAAGCTGAGGCAAGGGGCAAATTGTATACGCGTTTGTCTGTATCTTTTTTGTTGTGGGGTACATGAAGGTTGTTTAACTCACAACAAAAACCATTCAGATAAAACCGTACAGTATTTGCAGCTCACATCATGTGCGGATCCAAAGGGGGGCAGGGGGTCCGGACCCCCCCTCTGGAAAATTACAAAAATATAGAGTTTCTTAGCAAAACTGGTCCAAATCCCCTTAAAATCACAAAGCTACCAATCCAGCATTCAATGTTGGGTCATCATCGGCCTGCCAGCGAAACGCCATTTAAATGGCGTTTCGTTGGCGGGCCGTTGATGGCCCGCTAATAGTTGTATTTAGACCCTTCTACCCTCATTAAACTAAAAAAATAATAAAAAAACGTCAAAGTTGGACCCCCTCTGACAAAACATCCTGGATCGGCGCATGCACATCATCTTGGATAAGATGTACGAAGACCACAGTCGAATTATTTCAGTATCATTTTATTCCCTACTAAAACATGGAAAAAATGTTACTGAAATTTTTACAGCTTTTGTGAGTAAAACTTGTGCAAGAAAAACAATTTTAGTGCCAGCATGGCCTTAGTACCTGCCAATTCGACCATATGGTACCTCAACGGGGCCCCATCCTTGACAGTAGTAGCCGCTTTCACATGGGCACTGTCCAATCGTCAACCCTATCGAGTTTGGGCCATTACCAACATAACATACTGTAAAGTAAAATAAGCTCATTTAAGCTGAATGAAATTTCCATTCTTATCAATTGTACCAGTCGATTTCCGTTTCGGGGTAGTTGGACGGTATTTTATTGGTATGCACAATTTAATAGAACATTCTATGAGCAAACAATGACGACCTTGATCAGACGTTGCATTCTGCATGATCTAATCTGGGCCTGTACTGTTTTCCTATGCCTCTTATACTACTTTGGCTAAAGATAATTCCATTGTATTGGTTCCAAACTCTTCCATTTGGCTAACGTGCTGGCTACAACACATTCTAAGCCAGGGTAAGCCCTGCCATACATATACTGACCCACACTTCCAGCGCAAAACGTTTCAGGAGTATACTTTTAATTAAAAACGAGGTCTTGCTGAAATTAGTGTACTTTTCAGAGGTAATGGCAGACATTCACCAAATCAGGTTATGATTAAAAGGGAATGATTGACTGATAAAGTTCTACTAAAAGGTGTTTTATTTTTTTATAAAATTGCGTTACAATGGATGAAATAATAATTGGAATATTTAAGGTTAAGTCTGATTTTGCGTTAGAAATGTGGTTCAGTATATAATTGATAGGTTAAAAGTACTATCCGTTTTTTTTACAATTTTACTCTATTCTTTATCATTCCTATTTTTAACCTAAACCTGTGCATCCATATATTAAGTAAAATATTTGATTTAAATTTATGATGTTTTTCTCCCACTGACATAATTTCAATGAAATATTTGTCAAAAAAATTAGTTAGGTTTTCCAGCTGTTTGTCTATTAGAAAATGGTGTATTCAAATAAGATGCATGTGTATTAATAGACTTTTTGCTTGCTGTAAAGGCGGCAACTTTAATATTCATATCTTGGCGTGGTTCGGCTATTTAATCTGCTAAACAAGGGCAATCAGGTTCTATTGATATTTTGGTGAAGAATAAATAAGTTGTTTGGGCCGCGCAATCATAAAAATCCTAACCGTATACACACTGATCTCACATTTAATAACCCTTAAAGTAAGAAAGGGTGCAAAGATCAGGAATCGATACAATCAAGTACCACACCTGACCCAGGATACCAACGGGAAAGTGACAAACTCACAGTTAGACACAACAAACGAGAGCCAAAAGGTCAGCCCTTTCCCAGCAGGTGACCACAAGGCACATATACACAGACGCACACAAAGGCATAGCAAACACAAGACAGAAAAAACATAAAGATCCACAAAAGAAGTACCACATTATCGCAAAATGTATGTTTTTTGTCGTCCACTCAAATATTTGAAGCCTCAGAGACAAACAGTGTGGACCCAGATCGGACTGTTCCTGTAGGAGCAGTCTGATCTGGGTCCACAATGTTTGCCTCTATGTTTATGTTAAATAGACATTTTCTGATGCAGTTATTTTGCTGGCGTTTTAAGGACTAAATAATGTGTTTTGCGTCTATATTAATAGACTTGTCGCTTATTGTAAAGGCAGCAACTCTAATATTCATAACTGGGCGTGGTTCGGCTATTCCATCTGGTAAGGAAGGGAAATAAGGTTTTATTTATAATTTGGTAAATTTAAATAAGCTTTTTTGGCCGCGCAAACGTGCGTGCATTTCATGAAAGACCTGACCGTGTATCACTGACCTCATATGTATTAACCATTAAAGAACATATCACAAAAAGTCGCATGTTTTTGTTGTCTACTGAAACATTTTGAACCCTCTTTAACAAACAGTGTAGATCCAGATCAGACTACTCATATAGGAGCAGTCTGATCTGGGTCCACACTGTTTGCGTCTATACTTAAGTGAAACAATAAACAGACACTTTCAAATGTAGTTTTAAAGTTTAAATAACTGTCTTTACTAAGGTGTTATGGTATACTGATACAGTTACCTTCGAATAAAGTTACACCTCATATTCAGCTTTTACACATGTCTAAAGTAGACCAGTCCCTTTTACGCATTCATGAGGTGTCGCCTTTGCAGTAACCAAAAAGTTCAACAAATACTGAGGTGATGGCGCAAGATGATACAGTTACTTTTGAATAAAATCACGCCTCATTTTCAGCTTTTACCTATGTCTTAGGTTGACCAGTCCTAGTTACGCATTCATGAGGTGCCGCCTTTACAGTAAGCGAAAATTCTTCTATTGGAGATTTCTCGCCTAATCGTACAGTGATTTCTACATCGTAATCTGATATACAAGCTAGTTTCGTTGGGGGATATCTCAAGGTATAAGTTTACTCGAAAGTTGACATTTTAATAGAAACAAGCAGATACAGAAATTGCAATTATTTACACAATCACGCGCCTTTTTGGATGTAAATACCTTTATGGGCTCAATACTGAAAAAATACTGGAGCAGTCATGCTGCAAACGTACCCGTTAGATATATTCCATGCCCTAGATTTCGATAATCAATAAAATACAATACAATACAATACAGCAAAATACAATACAACCTAATACACTGCAACACAATACAATACAATACAATACAGCTTTCATTTGGAAGCTGGGTATTCAAACATGCTTATGGCCACGTGGTTCAAGAGTTATGAGCATTTTCACTTACTGACCACCAACTGTCAGACTTATGCTCAGAGAACCCTCGCCCGTCATAAAGGCTGTAAAGCATGCCAGTGGCAGACAGTGTTGACATGCATAGTTTCATTCTTCTTTTTGTTCCGTGGTTACATGTATAAGTTTAAAAAGAAAATGTAAGAGTCTGAACTAAAGGAATGATAATCTGTGTGCATGCAATAATAATCCGAGGCAACGTAATAAAATTCCTAGCGCACTCAATAAGACCTTTGCAAAGTTAATAAGAATCCTTACACTAGGAGTAACAATCAGAACAAATGAAATAAGATGCTAAGAGTACACGATTATAATTTGAACGCACGAAATAAGATTGTGAGCGCATGATATAATGCGTTTGCATAATGTATGAGCCCAAGCACATGCAATACTGTAGTGTGCACATAATAAAACTCTGAACCCACGAATCAATATTCCAAACAATCCAGTAATAATCTGTGAGCATGGAAAACTGATTAAAGCACACGGGATAATAATCAGATCGCATTAAATAACGTATCAAGCACGCGAAATAATAATTTGAGCGCACAAATTATTAGTTCAAGTTCAATTAATAAGATAAAGAGTGTACAAAATACTAAAGAGAGCGTACAAAATAGGATTCTGATAGCACGGCATGATAACCCCCTGTGCATGAAAGTACACTCTTTGCTCACAGAATTATAATCATTGCTCACGAATTAATTAACTGAAAACACGACCTGATAATCCATGCGAATTGGACAATAAACCATACGCACAAATTATTAACCTGTCAACATTGAAGTCTTCATTGGAAGGGGGTACATCTCTCACATATGGATATATAAATAGTGTGAAAGGGTTATTGCTTCGTACACATAAATTATTATTCCGTGTGCTCAGAATCGTATTTCATGTACACGGATAATAAATCCATGCACTTGAAATTTTATTTCTAGCCTCAACTAGGTACATAGTTTCGTGCGCTCGCTATTCTATTTCCGGTGCTCAGATTAATATTTTGTGAGCACGAATTATTATTAAGTTTGCATGGTATGTTATTTTGTGCGCTCAATTTTTTTTCCTGTTTTTATTTGTTATCTATATTTCGTTTGTTCAGTATCTTATTTCATGCACACTGTTATCTGGGGGAGAAGGGGGCGCGCTGGCCTAGTGGTTAGAGCATCTGACTCAGGATTGGGAGACCCAGGTTAGCTCCTCAGCTGGGTCGGTGTATTGTTTCCTGTAGCAAAGAAATATTTACTCCCCAAAAGTACTGGTAATACCCAGGAATAGGTGGCTCCGTCTCAACATGACTGAAAATTTGTTTACCGGGACGTTTAACAACAATAAAAAAAAACACTGTTATCTGTGCGCTCAGAACATTATTCCGTGTTTCCTGGTGCTAGTTTTTGAAAAAGCATCCAAGTGATGAAAAAGGATTCTCTACATGCAGGTATGTTTACTTCGAGATGCCCCCCATTTTAAGTGGCGTAAACCATAAATCTATATCAGAAAAGGCGAGAAATCTCCATTAGACATTTTTACCCACAGGCTGACACCTTACGCGTACACCTTACACTGACTTTATGGGTGCAGTGTATTGTGCATTTGCGGTCAACTTTTTAATTTTTACCAAGCAAACTTATACGCAGGTATGTTGGTTTATATGCTTTAGTGCATTATGAATAGGATGTATTTATAGAATGTTTTGCTGTATATATCGTCACTGAACCTAATGTGAATTAAGAGTGATGACCACACAACTGCAAATGACATGTTTCTGGGAATTAAAAATATTTTGGCCACTATTTCATGTGATTTGAGCCATTAGAAAACTTCATAATATAAGACCAACATTCTGCCCTGGGTTACATATAACAACCTTCGAGTAAACAAGACATCTTGGGGTAATAGGAATTATTGACCACAAAAACACAATCGCTATATTTCATGCTCTGGTTAAGATATTGGGAGATTTTCTCAGAATACGCAGGATAACTTTACATACAACATGTACATGTACGTCGGTACGGTCTATGCGTCTGCTTTGATTTTGTTTGTTTGATTTGATTCTTTACGTCCCATCAACAATCTTTCAGTTGTATAGGGACGAGTCTTCCTGGGTTGAATCAGTACTAAGCTAGGATAAATGCGTCTTGCTCAAGAACCACGACGCAGTGACGCCGGTGAGGCTCGAACCCGCAGCCCTTTGGTCTCGAGTCAAGCACTCTACCACTGAGCCACTGCGCCCTGCAGTTTAAAGTTGTCGGACACTTGATACAATAACATTTGCTCGTCGTTTCACATGCTTTAGAGTCTCCGATTTATGACGGCAAAGAAAGTCGTTCCCGTTGTCCTTATACATTTTACCCATACTGTCTAGGACACATTAAAATAAGAGATTCTTCCATTTAACATTGACTGCTGCACTGATAATGTCTCTCTTATGTGGAATATCCTACATGTACATGTACCTCAGCGGATGTATATAGAATATGTGGAATATCCTACATGTACTTGTACCGAGCAGCTGTACATAGTTTGGATGCTGAATTCACTGTTTTAGAAATGAAGACCCTGAATGCCTTTTTTCTCGTGAGCTCATGATTTTGTACCATTTCAAACATGCTTCTATCTTGCCAGCGTATCGGACAAGATTAACTTTTTCCGCGCTGGTTGCGAGTTGTGTCTTCAGCTACAGTTTAGAACCAGATCAGACCGACAACATGAACTTTGTAACTATTTGACATTCTGGTGGTATTCTGGATTATATTTTGAAATACTAATTTAGAGAAACTGAGCAGACTTCAAAAAAGCATGCACGATTACCTAGCATGCAAAGACGCTAACTGATTTAGAAGTATCCCGTATTTAACATGGTGGACAATGTGGTTTGAGGTGTTTTTGTGTCATGGTCGGTTGTGAAATTCAGCTACAGTATTTTTTAAGTTATCAGACTGTTCTATTGCATGTGAAAACATTCACAATCATATATGTGATTATTTGTGGTGCTCGTGAATTATTATGCACATAATAATAATTACTTTGTCAACTATTTTTCAGCATAGAATATATTTATAAGCGCAGTTTCAGATTTAAAAGTGATATATGATCCATATTTCTTTAATCTAAAGGCTAATCCGTTCACGATATGTGAAGTATAAAATCGGCTAGGCGGTGATGCTGTGCGCAATTCTTAAAACTAAGAGTCCAGAAAATACCACAATCACATACTGCAGACCAACCAACCACACTGTGAGGAAGAGACACGGAACACTTACAGTTGCATGACAGCAAGAAGACAATTAAATAAAAGCAATCAGCTCTCTCTTCCCTAGCAGAATGAGTGAAAAACTAGAATTGATACTAAGTACTGTATAGCAAAACAAGGAACAAACACAAAACTCCCACTCACAATGAGAGCAACAATAAACTATAAAATCAACTGGTCGTAATGTGCACGACCCGTGGTGAACTTATATCTAAGAAACAACATTTTAAAGTTAAATCAGTTTTTACTGATCTGACTGCGCTGAGACTGAAGAAAGCGATAGCATCATTGGGGATATGTTGCAGTTGCGGTTCACATACATTTCGCCTGAGATTCGTATTAGTTTTCTTTCTTGCTTTGACTGGTTGAGAAAGGGATAGTTTCAATTTGGGAGTGAAACAATTTTAAGATATTCTAGTATATGGGCCCAAAATATCATATTTGAGTTTAAAATCATGATATATGAGTAATTTTTAGCTAAAGAGACCTGTAGGGTGGGTATTTCTACAAATTGAAATGAAATGCGAAACAAAGGTTATATCAAACAGCACTGGTACAAATGCAAAATAATTTCGCAGAAATGTTCCCCATAATGCCCTCTAACAAAATTGTCTAAATAAATTTGCTACGGCAAACAAACTGGCTGCCAGAACTGTAGATAAGAAATGTTCTAAAATGCCATATTCTCTCGAGCCATTGGTCCCAATTCAAAAACACATCACACAAAGGTTTATTATAAAGTCATCTGGTAAAATTTCTCAATCGGTTCTGATAAGCTGAACAAAATGACTACCAGAGTTAAAACAAGAACACCACTTTACACAGCATCAGATTCTCAGCTATTGTTCAAGATTCAAAATAATTATATTGTACCAGTGTTAAGGATAAGTATGAAAACTTTGATCAAAATACATATACAACATGCCATTCAAAGCTATGAGCATTTTCACTAGAATACCTCGACCGGCCTAAATGATGCTAGGCAAAGCGTCGTCACCGTTTTGCATACATGTGTCTTAACAATGTTAAAACGAATAGTAAAAAATAAGTATGCAAAATTTGATAGAAATATACCATGTGGTTTAAGATTAATGAGCATTTATACTAAATGACCATTACCCGCCTGACTGATACTCGGCATAACCTTGTCCGCCAAACGAAACTTTTACACATGCCAGTGTTTGCACAATGTTAAAATGTATACGTATGCAAAATTTGATCAAACTATACCATCTGGTTATAAATTTATGAGCATTCAACAACGACAGAATCACAGCCTACGAATGTACTGCAGCGGAAGCTACTGGTTGCTTAAATACGTTATGGCGCCAAATCTTTGCTCTGGATTCTCCTGGGTTTCTTTTAAAACAGAAACGTATTAAGCTCGAATAGAGGATTTCTAATTTATGCAAAACATTACCACAGAGGAACAAACTATCAATGATTTGGTGAAGCAAAGAAAATGGCTTACAGAGAGTTAGAACTAAAGAGAACCTCAAGTTGAGCCACGGTGGGTCCAGGTGAAAACGAGCATAAGGGGCCAGCATAAAGACAAATGCTTCTGAGACTGAGGTCTGCTCCATCGTGATGCAATTAAAGTGGAAACCATAGCTAAACCGTGATTTGGTTTTCTACAAGACATACTGACTATCGCAATTTATTAAATTGCTGACCTCCAATGCAGTGGCAATACAGTTTCAACAAATAGAACACCTTCCCCTGTTTCTAGCGAACAAGAAAGGTCCTGGCCAGCCCAGCTTACCTTGATTGTGATTGACCTATGATAACGAAAGAAGTACGCATTTAAAACACATTTACCACATGACACTCTGCCAACCAAAGATGCAACCACACACCAAATTTGGGATTCCTAGCTCAAATAGTATAGGAGATATGCTGCGGACACGATTATTCGGGAAAGTCCGCCACAATTCGAGAATCGAATCATGGCTCGGGTGTATATAAGGAGCATTATGCGTAATACTATGTACCAAAAAGCTCCATTTTGTTAACAGGAAACAGCGTTTTGAAAATTAGTTCTGTAGCATGTGTGTTCTGCTTTATAAGAATCGATTATTCTGATTATCCCAAAAGTTTAATCAGCAGAATAAATGAAGTTTATATTTTTTTTCAAAAACTTAAACTTTATTTAAGCCGTTTGTTTTGCTGCAATCACACTTGTTATTGTGTTAACATGGTTTCTGTGACGTCAGCGTCACGTTATATAACGTCAGCGTCACGTTATCACCCGCGTTATCAAAGTAGATCGTTGATGTACATCCGTGGTCTGATTCCACAGAATTTCGCAGAATTGGCCGAGGCAGCTCCGATTGATTCACTAAATTACCAAAGAAACAGCCTGATAAGATACCCATTTGGGGCTTGTAAGGTTAATTATGGTAGTCTTTTGAATGGTAGTTAGTCCCAATCTGTACATAAGACTGAAAAACTGACTAAAAAAACTGAAAATGCAACTATATATTTATTTGAGATGTTGTGAACCTTAAGACATGTATATCTATAAAAAAAAGAATTTCACCTTTTGTGTGAGTTTCAAGAAAGACAAACAAGGACCCCAGCATATGGCACGGATAACCTGTACTGTTTCTTTAAATAAGATGACTTGATTGTTCCCCTGTGTATCCCTCAATATATTCGTATGTTCCCTGTTCCTTTATATAATAGTTCCCCTGAACTAAATTTGCTCTTGTTTCCATGTTCCCTTAAATTCTATACAGAGAAGGAGGGCTCACAAATACATTAAATACACTGTCAGACTTCATCATAGCTTCAGACGTCTGTATTAAACGATTACAAGGTTAAGGGGCCAAAGACACTTTCCAAAATGATCTATCTATCTTCACATTAAATCTATCTATCTATCTATCTATCTATCTATCTATCTATCTATCTATCTATCTATCTATCTATCTATCTATCTATCTATCTTTCTATCTATCTTTCTATCTATCTATCTATCTATCTATCTATCTATCTATCTATCTATCTATCTATCTGTCTGTCTGTCTGTCTGTCTGTCTGTCTGTCTGTCTGTCTGTCTGTCTGTCTGTCTGTCTGTCCGTCTATCTATCTATCTATCTATCTATCTATCTATCTATCTATCTATCTATCTATCTATCTATCTATCTATCTATCTATCTATCTATCTATCTATCTATCTATCTATCTGTCTGTCTGTCTGTCTATTGATCTATCTATCTATCTATCTATCTATCTATCTATCTATCTATCTATCTATCTATCTATCTATCTATCTATCTATCTATCTATCTATCTATCTATCTATCTATCTATCTATCTATCTATCTAACTATCTATCTATCTAACTATCTATCTCTGTCTGTCTGTCTATATCTGTCTGTCTGTCTGTCTGTCTGTCTGTCAGTCTGTCTGTCTGTATATCTATCTATCTATCTATCTATCGATCTATCTATCTATCGATCTATTGATCTATCGATCTATCTATCTATCTATCTATTTTTCTATGCGATGTTTTTGTCTTTGTTTTTGGTCATTATTGTTTGAATTGAAATAAATCTAATAAAGATATCCGTTTTTATTTCATTGATTGGTGCCCTCATTCTGATCAAATGACTGAGCCTGAGGGAGTGCTAATTTGGGGATTTTGGCTGTGTTTTGGACCAAACAAGGCGTGTTGTTAATTATTTGCATCAGAAATAATAAAATATGTAAGCATGACTGATGTGTTATCTTAAACTTTAAATAATTCGTAGTCTAAAAACCCTTGTCATCACGATACCTAATGACAGGGAAACACTGCAAGGAGACCTGAACAAGCTTTCTGTCTGTGGCGGTAACTGGGATATGAAATTTCATACTGACAAATGCGTGGTCCTAACGGTCTTAAGTAAGAAAACCAAAATCCTAGCTGACAACAAACTACATGGGCATATCCGCAGCAGTGTGAATTAGGCAAAGTATCTTCGTGTCACCATAACAGACGACATGAAATGGGATTCTCATATATCCAGTCAATATGTGACAAGGCATACAGAACGATTGGTTTCCTCAGATGTAACCTGAATATTGGAGCGACAACCATTAAAGATAAGGGATACTTCACCTGGACTTAACCCTCGTGCAATCATTAGTTGAATATGACAGCAAAGTCAAATATCAACTAGCTGGAAATGGTACAATAACAGGCCGTTAGACATGTGAAGAATTGGCATAGAAATCTCTCCAGTATTTCAGACATGCATTCTTCCTTGAGCTTGCGCAGCCTTCAAGACAGGAAGAAGAATACCAGGCTTTGCTTGATTTTTCAAATTGACAGACATTTGGTTGAGTCAGGAAAGACGATAGATTAAAAGTAAGTTCGAGTGCAAAGCTCAGGAATCGATACAATCAAGTACCACACCTGACCCAGGATACCAATGGGAAAATGATAAACTCACAGTTATACACCACAAACGAGAGCCAAGAGGCCAGCCCTATCCCAGCAGGTGACCACAAGGCACAATAAACAGACGCGCACAAAAGTGTAACAAATACAAGCAGAAAAAACATAACAGATCATAAAACATAAAGCCACTAAAGAGAAAGACCCAGCATTCTCATAACAGAGCCTACCAGCGTCTGTTGATTGATGCCTTGTCGTCACCTGCTGGTAAAGGGCTGATCTCTTATCTCGCGTTTGTGATGTTTAATTGTTTTGTTTGTCCCCTTCGTTTGAGGTAACCTGGGTCAGGTGTACTTAAATATATCGATTCCTGATCTTTGCCACATTTCTTACTTTAACACATAGCATAATCTTCAGAAAGTTGAAGGATGCTTTTAATCGGCAGAAGTAGAGGCAGAAGCAGAAACGATGCAGTACATATGCTATCCGAGGCCGCCATCTTTGTTTAATTAATTATGTGAAGAACGCTCGTAAAGCTAGCCCTTTTTCTTAAAAATGATCAGCCACCTTTTCATTTATGCATACCCTTAAGGTCATAATACACATTTCAGCAGTGGTTAATTTCGACTGAACTGAAGGTTGCCACTGTTGGGGAGTTTGGCAAAATTACAGTGTTAAATGGAAAATATCCGTCAAACCAATTGTGTTTACACTTTACAAGATTACACCTTTAGATTTTTGGGTTTCTTGTGGAAATACCTGTTTACTTCCAATGGTTGGTTAACTCTTTCCTTCTTAAAAGAAAATGCTTTCAAATTAAATAATGATCATTGGTCTATGTCGAACAGGACAAATATATGATCCTGTGTAAATTTCGTGACGATTTCGGCGACCTGTATAAAATGAGAATTTTTGGCATTAGCAAAAATTCCAACCAGTTCACCTATCTGAGATCCGCGTCTGGGGTGAATGGTGACGTCATCAAAATGGCAGCTATCGCGCTGTTGATACTAATGTACGTATTATATTGAAGTATGTTAGCTAGCCAAATTTTTCATAGTTTTAAATGCCCCTACTGCTCCAAATCATTAATAGAAACTACATAAACACAAAATTATACTTTAAAATGCAATAGCCAAAGAGCACACGAGCCGCATCGCGAGATTTTTTTTTTTCTATATTTCAGACCAAGTATGACAAACACCAATCAGTTGGGAAAAATCTCTTTTATTTTTCGACTGAGGGGGGTTTACATTTGGCACAATAATTGGCTATTATGTGTATAACAAAGGCTTCAGACTTGACCACAGAAGTGACATTGGAATCGAAGGTGAAGGTCAAATATATCCAAAATATATCTGTATGTTGGCTCGTAACACAAACTCCTCTTTCATGCTTTGACTGAGCGTGTTCATATTGGTAATATGGTCGCCTGTGGTATATAGCTGACAAAAAAGGTTTAAGAATACCGATATGACTGGAGGTAAAGGTCAAGGTCAAATATACTAAAAATCTGCTAACAGCTTTTAACGTGGACTCCTCTTTCCTATATCCGCCACCACAAAGCAGAGAGGGGACTATAAGAATGCCTTCGTCTATCCATTTTTCCATCCATAACACATTTTTGTCCGCTCCATGTCTCCTTAACCCTTTAAAAATTTCTCTATGCGATGGTCAAATTGTCACCTCATTGAGACGGAGTACAGGGCCCATGACTCAACCATGCAGCCTCAAGGCCAAGGTAACAATTACAGGTAATGGAATTAAGCCTTTAATTGCGTGTATACTCCATGTCTCTTTTACTCCTTGATGGATTTTCATTACAAGTTGGTTAGATGTTCACCTCAGTGTGAGGGTGTGCAAGACTCATAGTTAACCATGCAGGTTCTATGTCAAGGTCACAGTTGAAGGTCATGGGATCGAACATTGAATTTCATGTCCCCCCAATTACTCTTTTACTCTGGAAATGTTTTCATTTAGTTTTGGCGAATATTTGCTTCAATTAGATGATGGCGATACCTGTAATTAAGCTATATCTATATACGGAGTAATTTCTTTTTTGCTATCTCATGAGGCACTGAGCAATTGCCTGGAGAATAGCTTTAAATGTTAATTGGGACTATACCATGATTAGAAACGTAAACTGTGGGTGCTTGTTTTTTTTAAAAAAGTACAAACTGAACACTTTCAAAAATTGAGCAGATTTGGTGAAATTTTCCATGGTCAAAAACGTAAATTGTGGGTTCTTGTTTTTAGTTAGTACAAACTGAACACTCTGTGGCCAAAATTGTGCAGATTTGGTGAAGTTTTCTGTTTTGTAACAAAACCGCATTGTCTACAGCAACTCCATTCAAGGAACGCTACTAAGTATTTCATCAAATGGGCTAGGCAACAAAACAGTTATCTCATGCCTGTCAAATTATTATCCCTCGGTGCGAAGGACGATCTGATGCACTATTTCACTAGTACTTGGCCTTCGGACACGTATCAGGTCGTCCATTGCACCTCGGGGTAATAAATTTGATTGTTATATGACTGGAGAGAATCCTGTCTCCTGATTGGCCCAATTTGTCTTCATAAATATCTATGTCTACCTGAAAACTGGTCTAAACCGGTCCACAAGTTAATATTGCATGAAAACCAGCTGGAACTAGTTTCCAGAAGTTAATATTTTTGACACTTCTGCAATATTACCCTCTAGAGAGCTAAAAATAGCATGATGAGTGACTGTGAAACTAGCATATGCTGCATGAAATTGACATGATTTGCTGTTTCGTCTCCCAACAGGTGAATTAAAGACTTTCATGAATTTTTACACAAGTTTTATTTGGTTTTGTTTGCTTATTTATCATTGTTTGATAAACAAACTGTAAAAAAAGTTTAATGATAACATTTTCTATTCCCCATTAAAAGAATTAATTTTTATTTGAAAATGCAAAATACTACATTAAAATAGTTTAATAATAGTTGCTAAAAGTTGTGAGAAAGTCATTAGATGTCTTAGATTGAAGGAGCAACTAAAGTGAAAGTAGCAAAATTTTCATTTTTAAATGAAAAGTCATATAACAAAATAGTTATTGCCTTCAATTTTGGTAGACATAAGAATTTATCTACCCTTAAAAGTGATATTCACCTCGGCCTAGCGGCCTTGGTGAATTATCACTTTTTCGGGTAGATAGATCCTTATGTCTACCTCATTGAAGTCAATAATTGTATATTATACTACAAACAGGCATGAAATAACTGTATATTATTACCCTACCATTTATATACATTTATATAAATTTTTGCTATGTAATGAGTCACCGAACTATTGCCCGGGACTTTACCATGGTCTGGTTTTCCGCTTGTCTGCAAAATAGCAAGAAGGTACTCATAGACCTGCTCAAGAAAGATGCGCGTACGGTTCATTGGCACCAAGAGCCGTTATGTAACAGTGGCAATTTGGCACCTTGAAGCTCCCAATAACTACGTTGTTTATGGTCAGAAACGGTTTCTTACTGAAAACAAGCTGAACTTTTTTTTAGAACAAAACTCAGTTTAATATGTGGAATTTTCTACTTTGCAACAAAACCGCATTATATACGCATTCCCCTTTTAAGTTACAATGCAGTTTAATGTCATCAAATGGGTTGGGTAATAAAACAGTTATTTCATGCTTGTTTGTCAATCTTGTAAATTAGCTTAAATAGTTATTTATCTCATCACGTCTGGAAACGATATGACGCCATGCTATAAAATCGATAAACCACTAGTGGTGTACAGATTTAGTAACGTGACGTAATGACGTTCACCGGGCCGCGTAGCGCAGTCGGTAACGTGTCTTGCAACAGATGCGAGTCTGACTGCAGACCCAGGGGTCGCATGTTCGATCCCGGTCCAATTCCATACTTTCGTGGAGATTGATTATGAAATAATTTCTACGGTCATTCTCCTCCATTCCGCTGAATCATTCAATAAGGGTTGTTGTCAGTTACAAGCGAAAGTATGTGCACCAAGTACTGGTTATTTGCTTGTTCAAGCTTGCCCAGGAAAAAAATGTGGTTAGGTGAACTGACCATCCCGCCATGACCATAGCTGTTGACTTGGGACGTAAAGCAACACATCAAACATACAACATAATGACGTTCATTATAACGCTGTGTAAGAGATGGCATAATATTGACGCTTTCACGCCAAATGCTAGCATTACTTATATCAATGTCATGTGATAAATAGTATCTAACATTTGTGCTCCCGTATTATTTAAGTTTTTCAACTCGTTGCAAAAAAAACTGAAAAATGCTCGGCAAGCCTCACATTTTAACACTTTTTCCCAACTCGTTTGATAAAGTCAATAGTAATTGAACACAATCTAATTTAGCAAATAGCTCCAAGCTAGTCTCTATAACTTACAATCATTCTCATATCCATTTCGCTCGCAAAATCCAAAAGACGTTGAGGTATCCCTTTTGCCTCTTGCATCTGTGTTGAGACAACACTCGCCGTAGTCACATTCATCAGAGTTGCAGGGTGATTTACACTCGCCTCTGTGGCACGTGTAGACGGGAAAGCATGGACAGCCACCAAAATACGTATCATTATCGTGAGAATAGTCATGGCACTCTGAAAAAAATAAAGGTATTACTTGACTTTTCGCTTTCTGTAAAGGCGGCGCCTCATGAATGCGCATAGGTAAAAGCTGAAAAAGAGGCGTGGTTTTATTCAAAAGTAACTGTATCATCTTGTGCCACAACCTCAGTCATTATTTAGTCCTTAAAACGCCAACAAAATAACTACATCTGAAAATGTCTATTTAACATAAGCAGGGAGGCAAACACTGTGGACCCAGATCAGACTGCTCCTACAGGAGTAGTCTGATCTGGGTTCACATTGTTTATCTATGAGGCTTCAAATAGTTTAGTGGACGACAAAAACATACATTTTGTGAAAATGCGCTATAAGGGTTAATAAATGTGAGTTCAGTGTGTATACGGTTAGGATTTTCATGAAATGCAGGCACGTTTGCGCGGCTCAAAAAGCTTATTAACTCTTTACCAAATTATAAATAAAACCTGATTTCCCTTCCTTAGCAGATGAAATAGCCGAACCACACGCAGATGTGAATATTAAAGTTGCCGCCTTAACAGTAAGCGAAAAGTCAAGTAATATCATATGGTAACACATATAACGCCTACAAAAAAGGCGTCAGAAAATATCGTCTGCTTTAGCCGCCTTCTGCATTATATGAGGTAAAATTACTGACTTACGTAAGAATAGCGACACACAGTGTGTACTCATATCAGTCCCCGTGGTTATAAAACTTTTCCATGCACAACTCAGCTGAGCACGAAATTCATCCTGCTCATATATGTTAAAATGCCAACAATTGTTGGCATTTTAACATTTATATAGCATGATAAATACAACATCTGAGAGACTTCATTTGTCGGTATTTTAGTTTTTATGGGCAGTTGAAATTTTGTGCTAAGTTGAGTTGAGCATGAAAAAGTTTTATAACCTCAGGGCCTGACTGCTCCTCAGTCTGATATGGGGCTGCACTGTTTGTCAACCAGGCGTCAGGGGCATTAGGCAGTCAATAAAGCAGGTCGACTTTAGGTTAAACAATCGCTTCATGCGATATGTATTTTAGACGTCTCAGCCTAGAATAACAATGCCTCCTTAAAGTTAAGGAATACTAAAGTTAAGTATTGATATTTTAACATGATACACTTAATGCTCAATAGAATTGCCAGGTTCGATGCACAACTTGTGCTCTACAGAAAAAAAATGAAACTTTTTTTTTATTTTAATCAGTTTGAAACGTTATTTTTCGCATCCTGAAAAATCAATTCTTAAATTAAGTATTCCTTAACTATAAGGAGGCATTTTAATTTTATTTTAATTCTGGGCCAAACGTTAGCTATTGTCGTATTTTTTTGACCCTGAAGTTCAAAGGGCGTGGCATATGCTAATTTCATTTCCGATCTGTTATCGGTAGTTTTCGCCGAATATACGAACTAATTAGGTTATTTGAAATGGAATGTATGATGTAGGTAGCAGTTGATCAACATCTTCCCCTGTAGTGTAGTGGATTAGGCGGAGGACTCGTAGCATTTAACAGGTAAGTTCGAATCTCACCAGGCGCGGTTCATTTTATTTTTTTTTCCTGTAAGAAAGGTTTGTATGCACTAAAACAAGAAAGAGTAAAAATGTTTTTTTGCGCGCGTGTGAATTATGTAAAGTAAATCTAAATATACACATAATAACACTGCAGTTGCTCGAAAACCAAGAATGCAGGACAACCGATCTTCGCTCAGGCGAAACAGTCTCCATTTACTGGCGACTACACGTGTGTACATATACGCAATTGCACAAAAATAAGCATTTTCACGTTTTTTTTTTTCAGAGTTTTCCTTCATGTCAGTACATAGAAAGTATTTTAGTGGGGAAATAATAAAACTCCTTGCGGAAATTCGAACTTGCCTCCTCTATATTCGGAGTCCGGTGCTTAGCCCACTACACCACAGCGGACAATATAGTCATATTACTACCGTTATGATCTATTGAATTTCAGAAAACCTAATTTATTCCCGTAAATTTGACGAAAACTATCGATTATAGGTATGAGTTGAAATTAGCATAGGTCACTACCTTTGAACTTCAGGGTCAAAAAAATACGACAATAAAAACGTTAGCTCATGGTAACGGCAGCTCTTTTTGGTGCAATCTTATCAAGGTCGAATCTATTTCAATACATGTTCGGCGAGTCCATACTTGAGAGTAAACGTAATGAACCAGGCATTTGTAGCCACGACTCCCTGCAACTGGGGATATTGACTTTTCACCCTGCAAAACCCCGGACAGCTTTTGTTATTGTAAATACCTGGTACCAATGAATTTCGTGGGAATCAAAACCATGCGTT
Organism: Loripinus fragilis; assembly: GCA_964019695.1. Classification (NCBI taxonomy): domain Eukaryota; kingdom Metazoa; phylum Mollusca; class Bivalvia; order Lucinida; family Lucinidae; genus Loripinus; species Loripinus fragilis. The sequence continues at coordinate 57,182,082 of OZ026514.1, forward strand.
TCCACTGCGCTGCAGGGACACCATTGCAATATTAAGTCCCGCTATGCCTCTGATATCCAAGGCCTTAGGATAGTCCCAGGGAGTATGTGCTCCCTTTTCTCCTAAAATAATGCATTGATCTTTCCAAATTCATGAAAGATACTGCCTCAGCTCCCTGAAAGTATTTTGCCTTTGCTCCCCAAATCCTTTAAATTAATTCAGCTTCTCCCTAAGTTCCCCAAAATATAAGCCAATTCTTTCTATAATGTATTTTTCCGTAGGATTGAATTCACATAATTAAAAACTATGAATCTAAACATGAGCGCATGACTCAATATTCACTTAATCTGTTTTGTTATACATGTAAAGACATGGCTTAGCCTCGGAGTACATGATATATTATCATTTTAATGAAATACATTATTTATAACTCTAAGTATGAGGTCTCATTATACCTGGTAGAGTACTTTAGTGCTCTCTAGATTTGATTTTTTAATTAGGGGCAGCTAGACCGTTTGGTTTTCTGGTATTTGGGAGTGTTCGTTATTTTTCTAAAACATGAAACTAGATTTGTTTTGAGACAAAGTGAAGCACTTCTTTTAGTAACCATAAAAAGTATTTTATAATCGCTATTATCATATGACGTCGCGTCTGGGAGTGAAATAACACCATGCAATAAAATTGATAAATCATTAGTGGTTTATAGATTTACGGGAAACGTTATGACAACGTTGCGTACATAATGACAAAATTATAACGTTTTTACGCCAGAAATGAGATTTCAAATTATTTGTCATATGATAAATAGAATCTAACATTCGTGCTCTTGTAATATTGAATTTATTAAACTCGTTGCGAAAAAGAAATAAAATGCTCGGCAAGCCTCGCATTTTATCTCTTTTCCCAAACTCATTTAATTAATTCAATAAAACATTAGCACTAATGTAAGATCCTCTATTTAGACCCTTAATGTAAGTTTATCTTCAGATCCATTAAGAATCTGATCAGTATTGAGCCAGTGCATGAGATTTCCAACAATTTGGTATGTGCGACCAGCAAAGCCTCAGATCAGCCTGCGCATACGCGCAGTCTGATCAGAGCCTTTGCTAGCCGCTTGAGTATTCTATGATTGTAAAGCTACTGACTGAACACCATTTGGAGTTTCTAAGCTTAAAAGGAAGCTGCAGAGGCTCGTCTGAGTCTACACATGTCAAAATGCCACATTGTTGGAAATCTCACGCACTGGCTCTATTCATTTTAATAAAGATCATTGACGTAGCCCTGAAATGATGTGCATTCACCCTCATGCTATGGGGTCCAGGGGGCATGCCCCACCGACACCCCAAAAACAATGATGATAATGGTCTGATCTGGGTGCATTTTGAGCGTCCCAAAGTATGTTATTATCAACCTACAATTTTAAGGAAAATTAATCAACAACAACCCAAACTAGTTGCCATATTTTTCTCCATTGCCAATCCAGATATGCATGTGAGTACAACAATAATTTCATTCACATTTCAAACTGGGGTCTGGGGCCAATAGCCTGCCTCCCACCCAGAAGCCAAAGAAATGTTTTACAAATCAAACGAAATGGCGGTTATTCCTTTATCGTCTAGTTACTTAGAGAGAGAATTACATATCAGGTGTGTAGGTAGTCCTGTTATAGTGTGGATTCACACTTGCGCAAGGGGGTCTGGGGGCAGGCTCCCCCTGAAATATTTTATAAAAATGGTGCAGTCGGGCGCATTCTGAGTGTTCCAAAATACGCTATTATCAGCCTAAAAATTCAACAATTTAAGGATAGCAAATCCACATTAATAAGAGTTATTCGCATATTTTTCTCCAATATCAAATCCAGACGAGTCTGTTAGTACGAAAGTAAATATATTAACATTTAACAAGGTGGGGCCAGTGGGGGCCGCAGCCCCCCCCCCCCCCCCCCCACCAGAAGCAAAAAAATCAAACAAAATGGATTTGCCTTTAAGATGAAAAGTTTTAGATTTATTTATTTTTCCTTTTTTGCAGGGCTCCCTAAATCCCAAAACTATGAGTTTGTTCCCGAGATCCCTGAAACAATTACCATAGCTCCCCAGCTCCGTGAAAATAGATAGCCCTCCTTCCCAGATCCCCAAAACCCCTCGGCCTGCCATGTGGGGCGTGGTTGCAAATAACTGGTGCACAAGACATCATAATCAGAAGCGTATCACCGATGCGAGCACGCTCGGTCGCTCATTGTATAGACTGATGCCAGGCTTTACACATTACGAATAAAAAAGTGTACCAGAACAACAAGTGCCCGCGAAGACTCGCATTGTTGAGCGTCCATTTAGCATTCGTTTAACTTGTTTGAAACATACAAAATTTTATCAAATAAACTTTAAGAAAAAAGAAACGCAACGATCACTTGAATTCATTGTAAACATAAAATGTAATGCAAGTTGGTTGTGTAGATGATGTTATTTTATGAAAGCAGCATGTATCCGTCACATAACAGTAGGTTAAGCCACTTCGCCGATTTGGGATACCGGGTAGCTTGCGTGTAATCATCCTGACCCCTATTAGAAAACTGTGAAACACGGTCAATTTTCTATCAAAACCCGGTTAGTTGTTTACAAAACCATTGGAATAAATTTGGTTTAAACTCTATTTCTTTGTATAAATACATAATAGCAAAAATACAAGCACTAAAATGAAAAGTTACAAGTTTTATACAAAATAATAAATTTGGGGATCCAGGAAATGATAAGCTAGCAACTTTACGTTATGATTGCAAACGCTTAACGCTATTTACGTCAATACCAAATGTTGCGTTAAATGCGGTAAAATTCTATTCGTCTTGAGTTTTATTCAATAAAGCACATTTACTGCACGAATTATGACTTTAGAATGTTAGACGTCAATAAAATGTGTATTAGGGAAACATCGCATACCCAGATCAGACGCAGCACAACGCGGCGTTGTGCGGCGTCTGATCAGGATCTCCACTGTTTGCTTAAAGGTCGTTCTATTAAGATTTGAATAAAAATGAAAAATACCACCCAACAACCCTTAAAACGAAAATGGACAGGGCCACTTGATAATAGCGGGAAATCCCATTCGACTTAAATGGGTTAAAATGCATTCTGTGGATTAAGAGATGCTACAGGATTGCGTATTTTTTTGTTATTTCGCCACCAAAACATATCTCGTGGCTAAATAAGTGGATCTTGTAATTGAGACGGTTCCTTTGAAGACCAAAACACACGTTTAAACTGATTTATAGGGGGGAAATTCACAATTTTTACGCTATGAAATTTTGCTTAAATTGACATATGCGACCTACAAAATGCACTATCCTGCTAAATGCAATTTTTGCCGCATTGCTATAACACGGGTGGTAAACCTAGGAACTACCACAAAATTGTGTTAACATAATTTTGTTCCCAAGCCACATCCGGGACACGTCGTGATAGTTTCCAGGCCGAAAATTGGATAAAGAAAGGTTGGTGTCACTTTCATTTTTGTTTTATTTTACAACTAAGAACGAACAATGGTGAAATCCGACAATGTGGTTCCGTGTAAATATGTTTCAGTGTCCCCTCTAGCCCAAAATTTTGTTTGAAAATATATTTTCTTTCTTTAGATTCGTGTTTCCCCACTGAGCATCGGACCAACTTTCCCCAAAGTTCGAAGTATTTTAGCCCATATCTGTCAAATTAAATGGAATTTTATATCATTTGACGATGGAAATGATAAAAAAGACCCTAAATAAACATTCCTACTCAGAAAAAAACTGAGCATTTACTCGTAAACGATTCATGCTCCGTTCGTCCTGTGTGGTAGTTTCCAGCTCATCGTGGTAGTTAAAATGCTATTGTGGTAGTTTCCAAGACTTTGTAGGAATTTAGTAGTAGTTCACATCAGCAGATGTTCACTATTCAGGGGCTACTTCATTTTTATAAAGACAGGGTGTGCGGGCCGAACCTTGAATACCCCTCTTATTCATACGAAAACAACCTTTTGTCAGATAACAAATGTCAACTGCCTGAAGTTTAATTTTAGTGGGCTATTGAAACGATGAGAAGTTTGAAAAGAAGGGATATTCACATATTTTGTTTTTGAATAAACATGCTTTTTAATTATCAAATAACATGCCCGTTCATCGTCACACTCACATGTATATAAAAAGTGTCCCAACCCAAGGATATTGCCCTTTTTTCTGAAGCGCAAGTACTAACGATACTATGGGCCAGTAGTCTTGGCCTGCCATTTTATCTTAAAGTTGACTGAACATGGAACAACGTAGCGAGTGACGCAATTTTTATATCATTTTTTTTTTGTCTGTTGCTTGGTCCACCACGGCTCAACTGATGACCTTCTTTGCATTAGATTTCCAGACGGGTGTTGTTTGGCAGTCCAAGGCATGATCTCCATCAGTCAAGCATCACATTGAATCTCTTGAGTCCTCAGCTTAGCTTCTTCATGGTGTTGAAATATGATTTATTTGTTTGCTGTGGTAATTAATTGACGAGTTCGAGGGTTATCATGCGAAACAAACAACCACTATTATGTTTTGTAACACTTCAGGAACATATCCTACAAAGTCTTGGAAACTACAACGATAGCATTTTAACTACCACGATAAGCTTGAAACTACCACACTGGACGAACAGGGCATGAATCGTTTACTAGTAAATGCTCAGATTTTTTTTCTGTTTAGGAATGTTTATTCAGGGTCTTTTTATCATTTCCATCGTCAAATGATATCAAATTCCATTTAATTTGACAGATATGGGCTAAAATCCTTCGAACTTTGGGAAAAGTTAGTCCGATGTTCAGTGGGGAAACAAGAATCTAAAGAAAGAAAATAACTTTTCAAACAAAATTTTGGGCTAGAGGGGACGCTGAAACATATTCAACTGTATATCTCTCAGGTTCAAAATTCTGCGTTCGGTTGACTTCGGCTGCCGACTATATATTGTGTAAATTCATTATACAGTAGGCGTTTACCTTTTAGGGTCAAGGTGGGGAACATACTTTTATATGAAAAAAAATATATTATCAGCGTTCCCATTTGTCTATTTTACAACCAGAATTGATAACTGCATTTTGCACGCATAAAAATCCACACGCATCTTGATCGAATCAGATAGTGTTAGATAAATCTATTTTACATTTTTTGATAGTAAAATACAACTGTGGAAATAATAAAATAACTTACTTTTTAGCCCTTAAATTAATATAGTATCAAAATGCATTTTTAGTATATGTTTCTCCCCTTTGCCCTTGGCTTGAAGATGATTATAAAATATGTTATAATTTATATGTGTTTATATGTTCAAAGCCTTGCGTGGTAAACTTGATATCAAAATACACGCACATAGTACAACGTGAAAGTTTATTCATATGATTAATACTTGCGCATGAAGTCTTGCATGAAAATTCATGAAGGAAATGGTTAAGCTAAAATAAGAGTTCTTACCGGAATACCTCTGACCATATTTGCCACAAACTGCCATTTTGATACTATCAATCCAGGCACAGCATTCATCATCTTCGCAATCGAGGTTGCTAAAGCATTCACAGCCTATCGTCGGAGGTTTCTGTGTACTACTGGAGCTGGACGAACTGCTAGAGCTTGATGAGCCACCAGAGTGTGAATGGGAATGCGAGGAATCTCCAGAATTCTTATTAGCATTGCCATGCCTGCCGTGCCCATGTTGTTTGCCAGGTTTGGCCTGAAATATAAGCAATAGTTAAACCATGTGGTGTCCGCCTGTACGTGGAGATAATCCACGAGCTTTAGCGAGTGGATTTTCTTACGTACAGGTGGATAAACATGGTCTTACTATTTTATACCACCTACATTAGTATAGACCTTGCACATCACAAGATATTTCGTGCTGGTAAGGGTGGTATAAAAAATAAATCTTGATGAATGTTATTTGGTAATGATGACTTCCGGCAGGAGTCAAGCTGGACTAATCATTATCAGGTCCGCAATCATCAGCCTAGTGGGCTTTATAGACACTGTAAAAATGGATGCCATATTGAATAAGAAAGTTTACATGTCCAGTGAAAATAAGAAAAGTTACACAAGTCTGTAGGTGTCTTTAAGCTATTTCTATAATGTAATTGAATTCAAAAAATGTATAATATTGTAAATAACAGCACACTTTCAACTAGAAGAAAAATAATTCTTGAAATAGACAAACGCAAGTCCAAAAACGAGGCTTCAGTATCAGAAGAATTGGCTTTATTAAGGTGAAGCTTTGTATGGTGTATTTGACTTAAGCAATTTTGTCAAAATAAATATGTTTTATGCTTAAAATATAATTCAAATATCTGAAATATGGATGTAGTGTTAAAGGCGTCAAAATATCAGCCTAGTTATCATCAGAATGAGACATAATAAAATCCCACTAATATCAAAACAAGAATAAATCCGCAATCAGGGGAGTAAGGTTAGTGCCCAATGGAATCCTTAAAAAGTGTCTATACAATTTTGTGCCAAATCGTATACAAATATTGCCAGTCCAACAAAGGTTAGCGCAGCACACACATTTTGACAAGATCATGCATGTTATTTTTTTCGGCTGTTCCGAAGCGAAAAATGTGTTTCTGTCATTAAATGCAAGGTAAGGAGAACATTCTCTTTGGATGGTTCTTTCAATAAGATCAATAAGCTTATCTTTAATTAAGGACATATGCTACTAAATACTTCCCACATTGAAATATTTTTGATACTTTGCATACAGTTTGTTTTATGCATGGGCTATCCATTTATGAAATAAAAAGGATATGTCACCGTGCTTATTTTTTCACTATCTCATATGGAAGTTTTCAGCATTTGACCAATTTTCTAAAAATATGAAAGAATAACACTAGTCCTAAATATCGAGCTAAATCTGTTGTTATCTTCAGCCAGCTTCTTTCTTTTAGCTTCAATTAGTGCCCATGACATCAAACCTTTTAGAAAATGTGCAAGTTTAGTTTTTATCCCATGTTTTGACAAGATACTGCATGATATATTTTGGCAATTCGTCGAAAATTGGAATTTGTTTTTAGAATAAATCATAATATTAAAAAATCTGACATTGAAAATCTTAAAAATTTATTTTTATTTCATGGACTATTATACTACCTTTCAGAAAAAATAATAAAAATCTGGGGTCACCGAACTAATTCTCTTTCAGGAGGGCCAAATTTAACCCCACCCCCATAAGTTTCATGCGTAATTCAATATAAAAAGTTCAGGAATGCCCATTTCGGTCGTTTTGATGATGCCATTTTACTAGTATATGAAGCAATTTAGCATTAAAATGTTAAAAAAGAAATAAAAAACACATTGAAAGTAGGTGCGCACCCGGGAATCGATCCAGGTCCTCTGGCTTTGTAGCCAGACACGCTAACCACTAGGCCACGAGGTCAGGTCGTGCGCGGCTTTAAATAATCGTCCAAATAGTAGAGACTCGGCCACATTCGTGTTTGTAACCAGGATAATTGTGTTCGTCGTTTGATTTCGCCTGAGCTACATTTATCTGTCTTTGGTTCTGAGAATATAAGTGCTGATAAAAGGTCAATAGATATTTAGGACACACTTTAATGACTTTATTTTGTCAATAAAATGTTGGAACACGGATATGGCATAAGAATATCTGAAAGCTTTGTTGATCCGAATCCGTGAAAGGTCGAAAGACAGGACCCAGACAACTTTATCTGTTTCCAGACGCGGAAAAGGTGCGCATGGGAAATAGCCGCATATGTCTTTAAATTTTGAGGTAAGTAGTGTTAATAGTAGAAAATCACAAGTAGACAAGCTAGTCCTTTAAATTTATCTAATACTTCACTTGAATTTATAATGGACTAAAATAGAACCTTACCAGATCTTTCATATACTTTCTCTTATGGTGTTTTTATCCTGGTCAATTCAGTTGATCAGAACATAACTTTTATTGCGACTAAATGGTTACACAAACATTTGTGACAGTTCACTGCCATCAAAGGTGTAAAGTTGCACATATTGTCACAGTGTTATGGTTACCGAAAAGCCAGTCCATAAACAGGATGGGATTGGACCAATGACCAGTGTGGTATACAGTTAATGGCCCAGTTTCGAATCTTTCCCAGTTCCGAATCACGTCATAGTTTCGTTGCAAACTACACATCAGCGGTAAAATTTAAAATACATATTTTGGTTTGGTTTTGTTGTATAATTATCCCTCTGTATGTGAGTGAAAGCAAATATCTATAAATTTTCTGCTTGGTGAAAATATTTACAATTTTTCCCCATGACCCATTTTATGGAGGTATATTTTCACACGTGTCAGTATCTGTTCACTGCATATTTCCGAAAAATGCTTGCTTTTGAAATGCATTTTTATCAAACTTTCGGTTTCAGCAGGTTTTCCAACAATTATTAAAACACATCCAAGAAAAAACGGAACTTTTATTCTGTTTTTGGTTCCGTGATAGCCGTGTAATCATTGTCAATGCTTTGCCCAGTTTAGAATCAGTGTGTAAACACAAGTTTATTTCACGTCACATAACAATAACGTACACGCGCTCAGCTGTTTGTACAACATAGAAGTCAAAATTATGTGAAAAAGCTTCACGGACACCATATCCTCTCTCTCTCTCTCTCTCTCTTTGCAGACGCGGGGATCCAGAAAGCTTTGACTCTGACAACGTTTTTTTTTGGCGAGGGGTGGGAGGGCTCTGTCTTCCCTGGATCCACGTATACATGAGGATTATGCCTTTGTGTGTGTCTGTTGAATTTCTATGTCTGTCTGTCTGTCTATCAGTCTGTCTTTCTAAGTATCTCTATATGTATATGCCTGTCTGTCTGCATGTCTCTCTTTCTCCCCCTCTCTCTCCCTCTCTCTCCCCTCTCTCTCTCTCTCTCTCTCAGCACATGTGGTGTAGACCTAGCAGACCAGGGATCCCGAGCTCGATACCGGGCAATTCAAGTCTTTAGTTGGGACTCTAAATCAGTCCCATTCCCAATTAACCTTAGCTGGTAGGAGCCCATTATCCTAATTATGCATCACTTATCGTAAGGTTCCACTTTATGCGCGGATCCAGAAAGTTTTGTCAGAGGGGGTCCAACCTTGACAAAGTTTTTTTAGTTTGATTTGGGAGGAATTATCCAAATACCACTATCAGCGGGCCATCTTCGACCCGCCAGCGAACTGCCATTCAAATGGCGTTTCACTGGCATACCGTTGAAAGCTGGCTTGGTAGCTTTACGATTTTAAGGGGATCGGGACCAGTATTGCTAAAAAAACTATATTTTTGTGATTTTCGAGGGGGGGGGGGGGGTTCCGGACCCCCTGTCCCCCCTCTGGATCCGATTATGCACTACATCCTCCTGGCTAACGTCTTGTTGGTTTTCCAGTGCCCAGGTATATGCCTCACTCCATCACAAGTGGAATACTTGTGTCGGATGATTCCCTTGCTTTTTGCCCAACTATGTATAACAGAGTTTTTACTTGGGTAGAGACCAGTGCCAAATCAGAATTTAGAGTTAAACATGTTGAATGCTGAAACTTTTTCACATAATTTTGACTTCAATGTTGTACATGATGAACATTTTTTCTTTTTACTGGCGCAGATTTCTTTTTTAAATGTTAAAAACATGACCTTTACCCCGTACTCTGTGTGTGTGTGGTGTGTGTGTGTGTGTGTGTGTGTGTGTGTGTGTGTTGGGGGGGGGGGGGGGGGGTCAAGACGTTATAACCATTCAAACATATACGATGACCCCGCTATCGGCTACAGTATCACGTGTGTCGACCGGTGTTGGTGGGTGGGGCCGTAGTTACAAATGCAGTTTACTCTCACAACGCGTGTTGGTTTATGCGTGCGCTAAATAACAATGGAAATGAGCGCAGACGTTAAATAAAAATGTCACAAAATTAGAAAACAAATACTCCGAAAAAGTGAATGTTAGTGTCTGTATCACAAAGCGATGCGTCAAATGACAGACAGTGCAGATCCTGATTAGAATGCGCCTCTAGCAGCTATCTGATCTAGTTCAACTCTACACTGTCTCATAGACCAAGTTTACCTGTAAACCTTTCGATCATTAGCCAGGGTGTATAGTCGGGAGTATTACTTGCATGTGGTAAGAATGTTCAAAGTCTTAGGACATTTATTCATGCGCGGATCCACGGGAGTGAGTACAGGGGGTCCGGACCACCCCCCTCCCCCCGCATGGAAAAGCACAAAGCTGTACATTATCTTAGGATTACTGGTTGGAAAAGTACAAAGCTACCGATGTCGTGTCATCATCGGACCGCTAACGAGGCGCCATTTATATGACGTTTCGCTGGCGGGCCGATGGTTGCCCGTTTGGGTTACTTTCTGTGTCCGTGCAAGTTTACTGCAATGAATACGGTAAAATAATGCGTCAAACTCGTCATTGGAAGTAGTGATTTAGCCAACAATGTCAAAACCTTAATGCAACTGTACTACTGAAGGTAATTTCTTAGAATTTCTAAAGTGATTCGAAACTGGGCAAATGACCCGCAACTAGGCCAATTGGCGGCCTACTTCAAAGCCGTGGTATGACATATAGCAGAGTCCGAATGATACAAATTGAGGTTCATTATTTAGGGGAATGATAGTGCTTTGTAATAGTAAAACCGAAATCTTATTTACTCAGAGCAACTATTTGGAATACGCCTTGAAGTAAAAGTGATTCGGAACTGGGCCATTAACTGTATACATGGGTGAAAGTTCAAAATAGCAAAAATCCTTTTTTTTTTTAAATTCAAATATTAAAACTTATTGTATGCCTACAAAGTGTTAGCAATTTTAAGTTTAAATGGTCATTTGCCCAAAGATGAACTGAAAAAAATCAGAGAAGCTATTAAGATCTGCCTAATTCAGCAATTTGATGCTGACTTTTCGTGGTAAGTCGGCCTCAAAATCATGAATTCAGGAATAATCCTGAAAACTTTCATCCATTTATATGATACTGAAAATTATTGAAAGTGACGTTAAGCCCTAGTCTAGACCTACCTGTTTCTTCTTATGAAGGGACACAAATCTTGAAAAGCTGTAAATGTATATTGTACAGGCTTAAGTTCCCGGGCTGAAAAGCTAGGTTATTGTTCAGGCAGTTTAAGTAAAAACATGTAAAGAGAACAGAACAGAACAGAACTTTTATTAGACGTAAACTATACAGTTTCTAGCCTATCCTACAATAAACGCAGTGTTTGGTCACATGAAGCAAATGTAATGTAATAATCTTTGATAATATGTTCAATGAGTTGTCTAAAATAATTGAAATTTCACTTTCATCCTTTTTACCACACTTATTATAAGATATGCTATCATTTTCGGAAGAAAACAATAATAATAAAGACAAGTGCCAGTCAATTTACCCCAAAAACAAGCAAAAACTGTTTAACCGTTGAATCACATCTTCAGAAACTGTGTGACAGTTCACATATACTGGAATAAAACACTAACTTTTGGCTGGCATTTTATTTCGCGCTATTGGCGGTATGAACAAAAATCGCCTAAATATGACACCGCGAAAAACAGGTTAGTTTTACAATAAGCAATATATGTTTGGTATCTTTATCATTAACCACCTAAGCGCCAAGAAAAAAAATGCATCTGAAAATGTCGTGTGCTGTTGGAAATAATTGTCTAACATTACTGACGAATTAAGTATAGAAGCATACAGCATGGACCCTATAGGAGCAGTCTGATCTGGGTTCACACTGTTTGTCATAGAGGCTTCTTAAACATTTCAGCAGGCGAGAAAAGCAGACGGATTTATACTACCATTGAGGGTTAAAGGAACGAAAATTCTCCCCAATGCGAATAGAAAATAACTTAAAAGAGCTCTTCATTCAGAAACTGCCAAATTAAACTACGCCAATATATCAGTCTTTTAAAATCGCCAAAATTTGATCCGCGAAAATTAAGTGTTTTGCAGTACATTGTGTCCTTCAGTGAAATTTGTTTACCCCAAAACAACAAACTTATCCAAAAAATATGAATAAAAATATCACAAATAAATAAATAACTAAAGGACAATATTGTTTAATTGTATGTTTTAGAAGCTCATATTATATACAAATAAATATTTAAAAAAATAGTATACTATAGACTTACCTGAACGGCACAAAGCAAGCAGAGTATGAGAACTAAGTATACCGCTGAATTCATTGTCAAAGTAGTTAGGAGGAAACCCTGATAACTGGTGGGGTTTACTGTGCAAACTTATCGTTTTTATAGAAAAATAGACGTCACTTATTTGTTGCAAGAACTACATAGCATCTACGTGTCAAGGAAATTTGTCTCCCAATTGACGACCAGATCAGACTCCAACCAACCGTCCCACGTGAAGACAAAACAGAGAATCATGAAAGGCTGAATATGCATGTTGCATGCTATTAGAAGTTAGCAAGTTAAATAAGCAAACAGACAACAATACTGATCAGACTGCGCATATGCGCAGTCTGATCAGAGTGATTGTTGTTTGCAAACATGAGACAGCTGAAGCATGTGTTTTACTGGTGTGGCTGAATTACTAGCCATGTCGCTGAAAAAAGTCTCTCATGGCAAGTGAATCTGAACACAGTTTTAGTAAGATGTACATGTTTAGATTTTCATAGGTTGTTCTAGCGGTAATGAGCGATGTTGACGTATGCACCAGTCTGCACAGATCTCTTTGTTCCCTCTTGAACCATCTTTAGCTGATAACGGATGACGCAGCTACCAATCTGAATACTGTTGTACTGGATGACCTGAGAAGTTTTAGATCACAGTGAGGGCTGTTTACAATGTCCCGTAAATGTTTCTGCTTACCTGGCAATTTTTATGTTCGATCCGACAAAAAGTATTTTTCATGGAAAAAGACTAAAAGAAAAAAACACGCGTTGATCATACGATGATCACATGATTATTTTAGTCATCGAGAGTGTAGCCACAATTTGTTAATATTTCGCCAGATCAAAATATTTTCAAGCAACATCGCGGACATACGCACTTAGGCATATAGGGTTATTTCGTACAGTTTTCCAGAACGTCCTCTGCCATATCAGTAATAAGGGCTCTCATTACTGATCATTACTTCTCATAGTCACCTTGTAACTAAATCAAAACAATTGTTTGCCAAATACTTGGTGGGGGGCTTAGATTCGGGTATCGCTCTCTGACTGACGGATACCTTGGGACCAAACGTATTCGTTAACCACACTGCGAGGGCTCAATCGACTATTTACTATTCCCAAATTCAATACCGTTGGATTTGTCACTTGACGGCATACTTCACTTTCTTTAACCCATATGAGCCCGACTCCCTTTTTGTGAAACATAGGCAAACAATGCAAGCCCAGATCAGCTGCCGCAGGGTTTCTATTGTTTGCCTAAAGATTTGAATAAAAATGAAAACTGCCATATAACAACCCTTAAAACGGAAATGGACTGGTCCAATTAATAATAGTTGGAAATTACATTCGACTTAACCCATATCAGCCTAGCGTCCTTTTTTGTGGGACATCGGTAAACAGTGCAAAACCAGATCAGACGCCGCAAAATGTTCTCCATTGTTTGCTTACAGAAGTTTCTTTTTTAAATTTGAATAAAAATGTAAAATACTGCGCAGCAACCCTAAAATTGGAAGTGGACTCGTCCAATTGATAAGGATAGGAAAATACATCCACCATAAATGGGTTAAATGAGTTAAACCACGGAACACCTAGCCTATGGGAGGTCCCTTTCAAGAAGTCCTCAATCCGCACCTGACACATAGATGTTTGGTTTGCATGAAGATCTCAATCCATAAATCATCTTCTAGAACATAAAATTCAAGATATAAAAGGAGATAAAACAAAGATAAGGACTCGCGACGTGGGAGCCTAAATGCATTTTACTGGTATCAAAGCTTTACCCTAAATTATGTTGTTGTTAAAATACAAAACTATTTACATGTAGCTCGCATATAGGTTTTCTTAATAATGTAATGTATTATCACAGAGATACTTTAGTAATGGCTGCAAATGTAACGATGTAACTGAATTACAGACAATGCTATATAGACAAATGTCGACATACGCACACCAATATAATAAAAATTTTAAAATATATTTTATCAAAGTTGTATACAGCCGATATTTGATGATGGCTGTAACACTTCGGAGCACACAGAAGGTTGCAAATATTGAACGTCTCTATGTTGCAAAAACGGGCTGTACGAATCATTTAAGGGCTGATTTCATGACACCTTCAACTATTATTTTTGATTGACTTGAATGGCTTTCAGTACCCAAACGCATAATGTAGAGTCGTGCTCGATAAGAGTAGAGTTACGTAGTTGGTCACGTTATGGTACTTTATTCACCTGATTGGACAAATATAGGGTTTTCTTCCATACTTATGACTGTAAATCTGTTTCGTTTCCTTACTCTTATCGAACATGGACTATACAATAAGGCTGTATCAACAAATAGCGCTAAAAACAGCATATATATCTAGCCTGCTTGAACTGGTGACTGAAACCCATGCTCGTTCTTAAAGATCATCTCAAAAAGGGCTTCTCTCTGTACCTACTCTACTTACTGCGTTATACGACCGCTCTTTCTCATACTCTGCCTCAAAATTATGGCACACACTACCACAATTAATCCGAATTAGACGCTCCATTAATAGTTTCAAAAAGTCTTTGAAAAACACGATTTCAAACATAATCGTTTTTTCGTCAGACAGTTTGTTTTTTTATCCAAAGAAATATACCGCATATAAATTAACTAATAAAAGAAACCTTTTTCGTGACGATAAGATATGTATTGCTACCCCACCCACTCTTTAAATGGTTATCAACTCTGGGACAAGGAAAGAGTTGAAATGGCTAAAACAGTTGCAAACGCACATTTTTGTATAGAACAACATAGAATGGCCCTCAGCAGACTTAGGTGTTCTGCACATTAACCTATGATTGAGGAAGAAAGATTATAAGAATCCATCATGAGTGTGAGGGTAGGAAAGAAAAATCCGTCCTTTGGCATCACTAGGCTTGTCGAGTGATGACAAACGGTGACCCCGAGAGACGGATTTTCTATCGTACCCTCACACTAAGAATGGGTTCTTTTTCTTGCTCACAACTGGTTTTATTTATTTATTTATTTATTTATTTATTTATTTATTTATTTATTTTGGCAAAAAACTTCCAGAAGTTCCTGAATACGCTAAGATGCAATTTTACATGATGACAATAGTTGACGTCCTGGGTAAGATACGAGCCAGCGTATTAGGAAACGGTGTATATTGGCAATAGTTAATGGCAAAGGACAACGCACAAATGATGGTCGGCATCCAATAAACCTGAATATGTGCGCCAGGTGAGTTAAATTTGACCAACTCTTTAAGTTCTTAATGCGCCAATCACAACAAAAGTCGTCTGCTTTTCTCGTCTGCTGAAATGTTTAAGAAGCCTCTATGACAAACAGTGTGGACCCAGATCAGACTGCTCCTATAGGAGCAGTCTGGTCTGGTTCAACGCTGTTGGCTTCTATACTTAATTCGTCGATAAAGTAAGGCAACTATTTGCAGCAGACGACTTCAGCAGACGACATTTTCAGATGCATTTTTTCTTGGCGCTTTAAGGATTATGTTCTAAATAGCATTCCAGCTGATGGTATTGACTGATCCATCCTAATATTGCAATTTAATAAGTAAATTAGGAAAGAAAGCAAACAATAGTTCATGATCGGACTGCTTAATTAGGAGTAAGACAGATTGGGTCTTTTATTTTCGCACATGTTTTTTTTTCTGTCTGAGATACTAGGTTCCAGTATATGAATTTATTGACATGATGAAAAAAAGTGTAACCTTTTAAACGCAATAGTCGAGACAATTCGCATGTAGTGTCGTCTGCTGTTATACTTTGCAAGCCAAACTAGCAATAAAGGATATACCCAGATCAGTTTGTAACCTATGGAGCAGTTTGCTCAGGATTCAAATTATTTAAAAGAAACATGAAAACCTCCTTTGGTGTAAACAAATATATGCAGCAGACACCATTTGCAGACGAGATTTATGGGGATTTCTCTCAGTATATATGAATAAAAATAAGGTTATCTAATGGCATTGATTCAGTTGTTGAAATGATAACATGGCAACTCATTAAAATTGCATTTAGCCGGCAATCTATTTTTTTTTTTTTTAAAAAAAAACAAAAAAAAAACACTCTAGTTCCCCAGCGCTTGTTAAGGGTCTAATCTTTCTTTAAAAGTTTTTTTTCTGTGTTGCGATCAAGAGTGAGCGAGGACAAACATGTTACTCCTTTGAGCAGTGACTGGCATACTATCATTGTTAGAAACTTGTTTTTAGTAAAGCCTTTTTTGTAGAGCTTCATTGTTCCGTGTAGTCTTTCAAGTGCGTATACCAGATGTTCTAGTGCGTTTCGTCTACACATATACTCGACAGAATGATAGTCAAAAACCTGTCTCAACATTATTCATAATACGGAATATTTTCTAAAATTTCGAACAGTAGACTCAGATAAGATTGCTTCTAAAAGAAGAATTATAAGGGTCTTAAATGATTGCTGTTCTGACAGCCATTATGTACGTTCCAGCCCTAAAATCCAACATGGCATTTAAGAGCAGAAAAGAAAAAGTATTCGATTGTTTAGAATATTAACCATAATTGAGCCAGTGCCATAGATGTCCAATAATGTGGTATGTGCGACCAGCAAAGCCTCAGATTAGCCTTCGCATATGCGCAGTCTGATCAGAGCCTATGCTAGTCGCTTGAGTCTTCTATGAATATTAAGCTACTGACTGAACACCATTTGGAGTTTCTAAGCTTAAAAGGAGGCTGCAGAGGCACGTCCGAGTCTACACTTTGTCAAAATTTTTAACTGTTGGAAATCTCATGCCCCGTTAAAATGTAAAAAAAACAACCTTGTTTTATTGTACCACATTTCCAGCAGGTCCGAAGATATATGAGTCACAAAAAAAACACTGCTTTGAGATCATCAATAATAATGGGCTGGCTGGAATGTTAATATGTTGCTTATACAGTTAAAATTAATAGTTAACACCCAATGTGGTGGCAGGAGTGTATCTTAGCATTTATTTAGTACCAAGTACTCAAAGGCAATGATCTACAGAAAATTTTGAAATTTTGTAAGCACACCACCATTTTCTTACATTTGTTTCTCTTTTTCATGTTTTCATTAATATTCATGAATATAAGAATTATTTCATTTGTATTTCAGACCAGTGGATACATGGGCTATAAGTAAGCATATAGTTGATGCCATGTTTAGTACTATAGGATAATTCGCAACTGCGATATGAAGAATTTTTGTAGATATAATCACATTTTTCTGCATTGATTATTCAAATGTTTCCTTAATATTCATAAATATTTAGATTTGATAATTTGCATATTGCATCATTTGGGCTTTAGTAAGAGTGTATTGTTAAAGCTTATAATGTAGAAGCATGTTTGGCAGTCTGGAATAGGTATCAGCCGATATATAAGTAATAACAAAGAAGTAATCATCTTTTAATTGTTTCCTGTGTTTTTCACTCATTCATAATGTTTACAAAAATATTCATGAATATACAAAATTTGATCATTTGCATACCAGACTATCAGATGGGCCTCGTCGCAATAAAACTGTCTTCGGGGTTTCCGAAAAAGCGAGTTTCAAACCAGTCTCCTCAGCTACACAGACTGGCTAGAAATTGAATTTTCACCTGTAGCAAGTTTACATATGATACTTTCCACAAAGCAAATAACAAAGGCGCTGATCAGACTGCGCGGATGAGCAGGCTGGCCTGCGCCTGTGTTGTTCGCGAACCCCCAAAGACAGGTTTTCCCGTGATGAGGCCCAGATAAAGATTATATGCCATAGCATTCAGTTGGCACCAAATGGCACATAGTCGGTAATGTGCCTGATTGCAGATCCAGGGGTCTTGAGTTCAATTCTGCCCAGTCCCATATTTTCATGGAGATTGATCAGGAAATACTGCTGTCATTTTTTTTCCTTTCCGCTGATTCAAGAAGGGTTGTCGTCAGTTACAAGCAAACATATATGCATGAAGATCTGGGCATTGAATTACAAGGCCTCCTTAAAGTTAAGCAAGACTTAAGTTAAGTATTGATATTTCAACATGCTATATTGAATGCCAAAAAATAAATTGCTTGGATCGATGTGGTGTTTGTGTTCAAAGATATCATTGTGATCTTCAGAAAAATCAAAACTATTTTGATTTTAATCAGTTTTAAACCTTATTTATCGCATCCTGAAAAATCAATATTTCACTTAAGTCTTCCTTAACTCTAAGGAGGCATTGTAATTCCGGGCCCTGATTAGCTTCTTAGTCAAGCTTGCCCAAGAAAAAATGTCTCGTTAGGTGATCTGACCATCTTTACATGACCATAGCTGTTTACTGGGATGTAAAGCATTGGACCAAACAAATCAATTTTTGCATCCTAAAATGAGTTGCTAGTAGGATATGGGTAATTTTGTAGGAACACCAATCAATCATTCATTAGGATTGCATTTTGGGTTTAAGATAAAGATAAAAAGTTAAAGATAAACAAGCTTTTTTATTTGAAATAGACAATATTAGCTCTGTAAAACTATAATTTCGACATAACAATATCTTTAACACCTGGCTCACTATTTCCCTTTTATGCTAGCGTTAGCAAAGGAGCTGCTGGTACCAATTTTCACACATTTGTTATGATGGGTCCCAGATTCGAACCAACGACATCATTAGATATGATGTGTTTACTTTTTTTTCAGGAGGTCGCATTAAATTTTTGTCCTCCATAAGATATTGTCCTATGGGAGCAAAGTGAATCTAACTACCCCAAGGGGTTACAGTTTTTCCAATGTTTTTTTTTTCTCAAAAGATTGTACTAGTGGTATCTTTACAGAACAAATTTCCACTGTTCAAGGTTGCATTACACGGTTTCTAAGACCATTAAATACTCTGCCAGGTTGTTTTAAAGAAAAATACTATTTCTTTTAATACAATGGTATATGTATAGCCAGTAGCAAGCTGGAGTAACTCTAGACATATATCACAATAACTAATGAAAATAAAAGTTATCTATAACAACTCACGTTGTTGTTTCATGTATGTAAACAAAGCCCAACCTTTATGAAAATTGCCTAATTTTAAACCTAAAGGACACAAGACACCTTTTCAAAAGTTTATCACTCCCAAAATACAAAACTATAATAAAATAAGACAATTTGTCTGCATATACATTTCTAAAAAATAACTATCGGCAATTCATCATCAATCATCTGCTTTGATTTTTAACACATCTCTGGCACATTAGTGCAACAATATTACAAGACAAAAATACAGAAACAGTCAAAATTCACGAGTTTTAGATTTTCCTTCAAACAAACAAAGTAAGGTCCAGTGACATTGACAAAATGCATTTTGCCAGGTGCAATTCAACATTTTTTTATTAAATTTAGAAGAAGAAAAAACATTTTACAGGCTGACTTACAGCCCAACCCCTTGATATTAAAAAATTTCCTAGGACCAATCCTGCGAAAATATTGACTGCATCCTTAACAATGATAGCCTATTGCTACCCAGCCAGTATCTCAGGAAAGCTATGATCAGTATTAGTGATGGGGAATGCAAACAAACTTTTCCTGTTGCAGGACATTACCAATATTGATAATTTGTAAGTTTGTTGTGTTTTTCGGCACTGAAATGAAAATAATATTCTGAAAAGCCTGGTGGTACTTTAAAACTTGATTAATTAAGGCCCACTAGTGCTTAAAATAGAATAATGTGTTAATTTGAAAGACATTCAAAAAGACATTTGAAAGAAGTTCTCATCGTGGTGCATCAGAAATCAGTAAAATGTTGACTATATATCAGTAATTAGTAACTTTAGATAGGACAAAAATCAGTAAAGATCAAATACTCAAATGCATTATGCGCTTATCTGTAAACTTGGTTATCAAAATTCGCAAATCAGTAAAAATTGGAGTTCATATATACTAATGGCCAAGCCCCATTAGCATCATCAAACGTGCAACAGCCTAGAAAACAGTGTGACCCTGCAATCAGAAAACCTGCTTTTGTTGTAACCGACTATAAAACGTTTACAAACAGCAATGACACCTGTCAGCCAGCGCAGTTATAAATATACATTTTTACCCTAAGTGGACACGGACTTCTGACAGCTTACACTGACTTTATGTGGTGCAGGGTATTATACATTTGCAGTCAATTTTGTAGATTTTACCAAGCACAATTTATTTGCAGAAATGTTATCTTATATGGCTTAGTACACAATAAAAAGGCTGAATTTATAGTTGTTTTGCTGTATATATCGCTGTGGAATCTGGTGTGAAGTTAGAGTGATGCCCTTAAAGCTGCAAATGGTAAGTGTCTGGGAATTACAAATATTTCAGCCACTAATGTCATATTCTTTGAGCAATAAGCGAATTTCAAATATAAGACGCATAGTCTGCACTGGCTTACATATAACACCATCCAAGCAAATGAGTTATCAATAGAAATAAAAATTATTGACTACAAAACACAAAACGCTACACTCCTTGCTCTGGATAAGATATCGGGGGACATTCTCAGAATATATACAGTAAATTTAAATGTACATTGACACGGATTGGAAGCTGTTGGACACAATTTAGAGTCTCTCTGTTCAGCAGTCTTCCTGCTTTGTTGATTCAATGACCTTTGCTCGTTAATAATTCATGCATGTTTTTTCAATCATGACTGTGTGCTTTGATTTAACCCATTTAAGCCATTTTTATCAATTGGACCATTCAATTTTCTTTTTAAGATTTGTTTGGTGATATTTTACAATTTTTCAAATTTTAATACATGTAGAAAATTTTGTTAGCAAACAGTAAAGACCCTGATCAAACGCAGTGTGCTGTGGCGTCTGATCTGGTTCTGTATTATTTGCAGATGTCCCATTAAAAGGACGCTAGGTTTAAATGGTTTAATACGGAAAGAAAGGCGTATCCTCAACCTTAACGAAGTTTGCCAGACAACTTTCCCCGTTTTCCGCCGCATGTATGGTGCTCATGGGAAATACCCGGAATTGTTCTTAAAACTCAGAGGATTGCCAGAAATTGTTCATACAATACTCTCAGTGCTTTGATTTTTTTCTGATCTAGTATTTGGATTTTTGACATAATGGAAAAAATACCCCTGTTCCGCAATAGTCGTGAAAAGTTGCCTGCTATGTCTTCATTTGTTATATTAGCAATAAAGTGTTTACCCAGATCAGTTTGCTACTTATGGAGCGGTCTGCTTAGGATCTAAACCATTTACGAGTAACATGGTTATCTCCGTTAGTATTAACAAATATATGCAGCAGACAGCATTAGCAGACGTAATTTTCAGATCACTGTATTAATAAAAAGGAATAGAAAGAGACATCTAAAGTCATCGTTTTCGGCTACTTTTGGGATAACATTACAGCGTGTACGCAGTGTCATTTGTGAGGCATATCTATGGTTCGCTAGCGTGTGTTCAGGGTCTAATCTTACTTTTGGAGATTTTTTTAGTCTTGTGGCCAAGAGTGAGCGAGGACAAACATGTCACCCTATTGAGCATCTGGCAACTAAACTGTCATTGTTATAAACCTGTATTTAGTAAACCCTTTGTTGTAGAGTTTTATTGTTCTGTGTTGTCTTTCAAGTGCGTTTACCAGGTGTTCAGGTGCTTTCCGTCTTCACAAAAAACGAGTGGATGGCGACAGAAGTCCTGTCTAAGCAAAACTATTTCTTTGAGAAAAATATTGTGATTGTTTATAAAAAGTAACTACCATATTTTCAGGTGCTCTACGTCGGACTGAATCAATGATAAAGGGACTTCGAAAAAACCTTGCTTTGGGAATTTCGAAAAAAGTTTGGCGTAGGCCTGAATGCCTGCTGGCTTGAATGTTGAAAACCTAGCTTCTAGTACCCTTAGCTATTATATTTCCAGAGAGTGAAAAACAGAGGCTCTGAGCACACCACGCAAATGCACAGATTTGCCTGTATTCATAAGATGCATCAGGTTTTATCGCGCTAAGGCCCTACCTGGCGATAGAAAAAGCAACTTTTTGTAATGATTCATTGTGGTATTTTCTTGATAATACCATATTTCTGGTGCGTTAGTCTCCAAATAAAACGGTGACACTGCCATAGATACTCTGAAAGGGAAAACTTAAACCTTAATGCGCCAATCTCAACAAAAGTCGTCTGCTTTTCTCGTCTGCTTAAATGTTTAAGAAGCCTCTATGACAAACAGTGTGGACCCAGATCAGACTGCTCCTATAGGAGCAGTCTGTTCTGGGTCCACGCTGTTTGCTTATATACTTAATTAGTCAGTAATGCTAGGCAATTATTTGCAGCAGACGACTTCAGCAGACGACATTTTCAGACGCATTTTTTTCGTGGCGCTTTAAGGGTTAATCAAAAAGACTTACCAGGGTAGTGGAAATAGCAGATATTTGCCCGCAGAAAAGCGAATAACCATAATGTACTACTTTTTCTTGTCACAGTCCAAAAGAAGGAACCTCACCTTATAGCTCTTAATGTGCTGGGACCAAATACGCATTTGAAACCAGACAAATGTTCTATTGACAAAATTGCAAGTCCAGATACGCTGATTTAACGAAAAAATACCCTGCATGCAAATATATGGAAGACATATGACAGATACTGGAACATTGTGAAATATAAAAAAGATATCTAATAATTGTGGTAAAAAATCCATGCTATTGTTGCCGTCTGCTGACTCTTTCAGAAATGCTATCAGAGTATCAAACGGCTTGGACCTAGATCAGGACCGATCTGGGTCAAAGCTGTTTGCAAAAGTTATCAGCAGACGATAAAAGAAAGAGCTAAATGCGTCTGTCACGTTCTTCCCTTTAAACAAACACGATGTCCTAACATACACGATGTCCTATTTCTTATACGCGTTTCACATAGCTCAGTCATTTGTATTGAATTAGAAAAGAAACGAAAAGCGATTGGCTTTTTACTTGTCCCAGTCCAAAAGAACAGATAGTGATTTAGATTGTGTATAAACAAAGTAATTGGATACAAGTTATATAGACTGATGGCTGAAAATGGTATTGACCACCCCCGCCCCACCCAGGGAGTTTAGCATACTAATCCTATCTTAAAGTGAATTTCAAGCTGCGTCTTTTTTGAGCTTTTTTTTTGTAAAAATCATAAAAAATCGTTCATAAGCAAAATTTCAGGGGTTTGGTGTTTTTTTCAAGTCGCATGGACGAGTTTGAAATCACCTGTACTTCAATTTAAAAAAAAACTGCATACAAAACCCTTATTTTCCTCAAAATTTGAGTTTTGCATTTTTGAGCCCAAAAGTTGTAAAGTGATAAAAAAAAATTTCAAAGCACCACAACTTTAAACCATTGAAAATCATTTCATTATCATTTGCGTGAAGTCAGAAAAATCGAAATTGGAAGGTGGCCACTTAGAACTTCGTTTCAGTGTATATCAAGTTTCGAAAAAGAAAAGTTTGAGCTACAGATAGAAGTCATTAAACTGTCTTATAACTTAAATTGTTCATATAGTCTGCGTGTTGGCTACCTTAGCTATACATGAAAGCTGTTGGAGCAAAATTATGGCTTTCTAAGGTGTTATATGTGTTACTTTAATTACATTATCCCTTAAAATTATAATTGTGACCAATATCATTTACTGTTACAGCTGATATGTGCATTTTATGCCCCCAACTTTGAGCTTGTATGTGTGTGTGTGTATGTATGTATGACCTTGCGTCCGTTACAAAAAAATAAGTTACAATTTTGAAATTTCATAAATAGATTTGCCATCAAAAAAAAGTTGATCCGTATTTTTTTAGTCCACATTATCTCCCTTTATGGAGTTATGCCCCTTTTAAAGGGTCATAATGCAATTTTGTCAAGATATCTCAAAAAGTATAACAGCTTGGTATCTCATAAATATTACAGATATGAGCTTCAAACTTAGACTGCTGATAGAGGATAATAAGTAAATTACATGGTGAAAATATAAGAAAAGGTTATTTTATTTGGATTGAGATATGGTCCTTTGCATTTTATGTGTTATTGCCCTTTGCAAATTTAATTATGTAATCAAAATATCTCAAAAAGTATAACAGCTAGGAGCTTCAAACGTAGTCAGCTGATAGGAGATAATTAGTAGATTACATGGTGAAAATTTGAAAAAAAAGTTATCATAGTTTTATGTGTTATTGCCCTTTGAAAATTTAGACATAGAAAGTTTGGTATATCAAAAACTATTAAAGCTAGGAGCTTCAAACTTGAACAGCTGATAGAGGATAATGAGTAGATAATCTGGTGAAAATTAAAGAAAAAGTTATTTTATTTTTTTTCGAGTTATTGCCCTTTGCATGTTTACGGGTTATTGCCCTTTGCAAGTTTGCACATAGAAACTTGAAACAAAGATAAACCTCGAAAACAATTACAGCTAGTGGCCTCAGATTTGGTCAGCTCATAGGGGATGGTGATTAGATTACCTGGTGAGATCATCCTTATGGACAAGCATTTGGTTGGGGGCACAGTGTTTCATAAACACAATTTCTAGTTCAAAATACTTTTGATTATGGTGTACTAGCATACTCATTTGGCTTTTAAATATATTGTCTTATATGATCAATTAAACAACCCTACCCCCAGTTTAAGGGGCTCAAATTGGTAGGTTTTATTTAAGTAAATATACATGAAAGCATTTGCTGCTGCTGGATATCTTACATAAACGGATCCTTCAGAAATAGAGAACCTACAATATAAGAAAACAGCAGACTGGGTTTTATTGAGTCTGTCCATATACCTAAAAGTTGCCACCAAGTTTCTAATATCAGTACACTTATTGTGTACTTATAAATCTCTGGTCATTGGTGCCAAAGCACTAGAAATTATATTTATTTCTGATTATCAAGCCCATGGACTGTTGTTATAGATGTTATCAATTAGCTTTCTGACACATTTCCTAATACTGCGCATATAATGCTTTAAAAGAGACACAAAAGAATAGACAATACAATAATAAATCATGTTTATTGTAAATTGTCAAAGCTAATTCCCATCCAAGTAACACTCATATAAATCGTTTGTCGTTGTCTGCTTCTCTGGTAATCATCAATATTAACCGCCTCCTTGCAACTAGTAGAATCATAACAGTATTTCAACCATTTCCTGTTGTACAATTTTACCAACAGTTCACTCAAAATCGATGAGTCATCATCAAGTTTCCAATTATGTCATTCATGGTTTGGAACATTCGGAAACTGATATAAATTCCTGATAGTTTGCTCTTTGAACATGTGTTTTAAGTGTTACTCTGCACGTAGGAGAAAGACTAAAGCTATACAAGGAGGAAAATTTTCATTAATGGCCTAATGTACCTTGATATTTCTGTGAAAAAGAACCATATCTAAGCTGGTTTACTTTGATATATGTTGCCTTTTCATACATGCAACAAACACATTTTTACCTAATAATGTCTCCAAACACTTATTATCTGTCACAAGCATTCAAAAACTTTTATAAAGTCTTAGTTCTTCTGAAGTGCTAAAAGAGATGTAACTATTTCCCTTAAGACGCACGAGCTAGATTTATCACAGAAGGTAAAGCAACGCAATGCAGGATGTATAGAGCACAAATCAGACCCTTTCACTTCAATTGTTCACTAAGTGTCTAAGATCAGAGCGTTTATTATAGGATGATACATATAACTTGACTTATCACATGACGTCGCGTCTGGGAGTGAAATAACGCCATGCAATAAAATCGATAAACCACTAGTGGTTTATAGATTTACGGGAAACGTTATGACGTCCATAACAACGTTACATACATAATGACAAAATTATAACGTTTTAACGCCAGAAATGAGATTTCAAAGTATTTGTCATATGATAAATAGAATCTTGCATTCGTGCTCTCGTCTTATTGAATTTATTAAACTCGCTGCGTAAAAGAGATAAAATGCTCGGCAAGCCTCGCATTTTATCTCTTCCCCAACTCGTTTAATAAATTCAATAAATCATGAGCACTCATGTAAGATCCTCTATATTATAAATTGTCTTGACTTCATCCTTTTTGATTACACCATCAGAGGCAAGCGTTTTCAATTTCAGCATTTTCAATGGATCATGAAATGGGACAGCCTTATCAACTTGTTTACTCTGTATAAATCCTCCACTGAGCACAGTATAGACCTACTCTCTATATGCATTTGCGAGGGACCACATTGCGCCAACATTGATATAGACCTACTTGTTATCTCATTCTACCCATAGTCCAGTTTCCTTCTTTTGAATACAACAGCTGATAATATGCCTGCAAAAACTGAGAATTAAAGGTTTTACATTCTTTTAAGGCTTCCTTCATTGTACTGAAAAAAAAATAGCTAATAGCAAACTCATAGATGGCATTGTCAAATTTTCTACCAAAACAATCAAGAGTCGACTTTGTAATAGATATCTAAAGAAACTCAATTCAGATCTTTTGGCGCATCGAAATACTTTTGATCTAAGACCTGAAGACTTAAGCACCAAAGGACTGGAAAGGTTCTATGGCAAATGATGTAAAGAAAAAGCAGCCTATCAAATTTCTGTTTGACCAATGGCAGAAATCTTAATGTATGCTTAGATGTACACGGTAGAGACATATATTTTGCAAAATCAGAACAATGCTATCGCTTGACTAGCATGGATGCAGAGGCAGTTGCAGTAAGATTGCTCTCGCCACTCCACAGGATGAGACAAATACCAGAGTCATACTCCATAGTATACATATATGTGAGACAAAACAAACATTACCCATATTTAATTTAGTGTATGATCCAATGACACTGGCATGCTGTTTCTGCTTTTCAAGAAAGATAAGAATTCAAGTTATAGCTCAGTCATTTTGTTTAATACTGGCACAGGTCACCATACAGAGAAAGTTCAATTATGTCCAATGAGGGCAAAAGATGAGGAACTCAAAAAGTGCTTATAAGTTGTGTTGTCACAATAAAAGGCGTTCATGTGTAGTAAAGGCATTCAGCAGTTAAACTACATAAATAATTCAAATGAATAGATAGTTTAATGAATTCTTCCTGTAGCTCAGACTTTCAATTTACTTATTCTTAATTTGATACAGTTACATATGAAACAGGTTGTTACAGGCTAATCCCCTGGTTTACAGGTAGCAAACTTCTCTTATTTGACACAGCTTGAATTGTTCTTTAAGAAAGAATATGTCTGCACAATTCCCAAGGGGGTGGGATGGAACAGGACCTTACTCAGTTTGCAGACATAATACTATAGGATGATTCGACTGGTTGTGATGGAATGGGCAAGTGATTTGTCTAAGAGGCAGCCACAGTGATAAACATTGTATGTGAGGATGACTTGAATAAAAATTGGTTTTGAATATTTATGATTAATAACAACATTTATTAAATAGTCTCATTCAAATGTGAAACTATTATTTTCTATTTGTATCTCTATATATCTTAGTATTAAACGCATTAGAATATATGTAATATGAAGATTATTTATGACATCTGTGTGATTGTTATCAGCAATGACTAATATAACTAAGATTAAGGCACCAGAGGCTAGAGATTTATAGGAAAAATTATGTGAAAAATAGTATTTTTCCTGACAGATTATCTCTTACATCAAGACATTTACCCTGCTCATTTATTATGCCATGTAATATATGTTACATCCTTAATAAGTGCTCTGATCCTGGTGTCATAATTGCAAATCAATGATTCTTTATTATATTAGCAAGCCAGTCCCAAAAATGTAATATATCCACTTTCTATATAATTTTTCTTCAATAATAGATATCAAAATTGGCTACCTAAAAATGCAGGGGGTAGGGTTTTTTAACAGCTCATTTAAGACAATATATTTAAGATAGAAAGTCAAACTTTGTTTTTTTCTATTAATCAAATGAGTTTATTAGTAAAATAAGATTAAAAGCAGTAAGAAATGTACATATCGGCTCTAAAAGTAAAAAATGTTAGTCACAATTACAATAATAAGATAGTTTAATGTCTTCTTTCTGCACCTCAAACTTTCATTTAACCTTCCTCCTTAGTTGGTTACAGTAACATATATAACAGGCTATTCTAAGCTAACGCCCCAGCGTACAAAGTGCAAACATCTCTTTATAGACGCAGCTGGTAATTTTCTTTAAGATAGGATATGTCTGCAAAATTCCCTAAGGGGGGGGGTGGAGCCAGACCCTTTTTTTTGCTTGAAGTCTAGTAACAACATTAGAAAATTCTCTCCTCCTCCCCCCCCCCCCCCCCCCCGAACCAAAACATATCCAAACAGTATAGTAGTACAATGAATTGATGGAGACAGTCTACTTTTTTAGATTTAGAAAGTATACCAAATTGTTTGAAGAGTGTGGAAAAGGCACTATTTTGTATTTATTTGTGTATTTATTTTGTGTCTTGAGTTTCTTTACTGAAATCTACTCGTGTTCTTTATAAATTGTAAAGCTGTCTTATAGAGCTCCTTGTTGCTTTTGTAAGTCAAAAGATCATCGCTGTACAGGAGTGTATCTAAAGTAATAGGAATTGCTGGTAGCGTTGCTAGCAAACGGTTCCTAAGAACAGTAAATAAGTTACAATCGAACAAATGTATTGGGCTGTTTCGTTTGCTGTTCTACAGGTGCAAAGAGCACTGAGGACAATATTTACTCTGTTTAAAATCCACATTATTATAATAAATTTACTCTCTCCTCTTCGGTTACATACTGTTTCTTCTATTCAGATTCCACAGTCCACTAATAGATATATGTAATTCTATGTTACCTTCTGTTTATGTTTCACCTCTGAAACTTTATTTAGTTACTAAAATTAATTTGCATGGAATTTCTGGTTCCGCCTTTTTTAGAAATCACTTGAAAGTTCGCGTTTCTCATCTCAAGTCACCTGTCTATTATAAAGTGCAATGCCAAGATGTTAAGTTGTTGTAAACATTTATGTTGTAAATACACTGTCAAATCTAACGTTAATGGTAGACAATTTTCTGTTCTTACGAATTCTGATCTCGATTGAGGAATATTGAGGAATATTCTTAAGCATGAATTAGAATTAATATGGATAAAACTATATCCTCGACCAGAGGAGTAAACTCTTGCACTGAGTTATTTTTTTTTTAATCACTTTTTCTGTTCAGAGGATTGCCAGAAATCGTCCCTCCAGGACTCTAAGTGCTTTTAACTTTTTTCTGTCGTAGCATAGGGATTTTCGACATGATAAAAGAAATAAACCCCCTTTCTGCGTAGTCGTGAAAAGTTGCCTGAAAGTCGTCATTTGTTTTACTAGCAATAAAGTGTTTACCCAGATCAGTTTGCTACTTATGGGGCGGACTGCGTAGGATCGAAACCATTTACGAGTCACATGATTATCTCCGTAAGTATTAACAAATATATGAAGCAGACACCATTAGCAGACGAGATTTCAGATCATTGTATTAATTAAAAGGAATAGAAAGGAGCGTCTAAATGCATCCTATTTGGCTATTTTTGGGATAACATTATGGCTTGTACAAAGTGTAATTTGTGAGGCAATCTATGGTTCGCTAGCGTGTGTTCAGGGTCTAATCTTACTTCTGGAGATTTTTTTTTGTCTTGTGGCCAAGAGTGAGCGAGGACAAATTTGTCGCTCTATTGAGCACATATGCGCGTACATCTGGCATCTAAACTGCCATTGTTATAAACCTGTATTTAGTAAACCCTTTGTTGTAGAGTTTTATTGTTCTGTGTAGTCTTTCAAGTGCGTATACCAGGTGTTCTGGTGCTTTCCGTCTTCACAAAAAAGAGTGGTTGGCGACAGAAGTCCTGTTAAAGCAAAATTGTTTCTTTTAAAAGAAAATATTGTGATTGTTTAAGTCTTTACAATAGGTAACCACCGTATTTTCAGGTGCTTTACGTCGGACTGAATCATAGATATAGGACCCTTGACAAAACCTTGCTTTGGGGATATCAAAAAAGTTTGCCCTAGGCCTGCATGCCTGTTGGCTTGAATGTTGAAAACTTGTCTCTAGTATTCTTATATTAGCTATTATATTCCCAGAGAGTAAAAATAAGAGGCTCTGGCCACGCCATGCAAATGCGCAGAGTTGCCTGCATAATAAGCATCAGGTTTTATCGCGATAAGGCCCTACCAGATTATAGAAAAAGCAACATTTTTGTAATTATTCATCGTGGTATTTTCTTGATTACACCATATTTCTAGTGCGTTCGTCTCCAAATAAAATGGCGACACTGCCAATCTCAACAAAGGTCGTCTGCTTTTCTCGTCTGCTTAAATGTTTAAGGGCCTCTATGACAAACAGTGTGGACCCAGATCAGACTGCTCCTACAGGAGCAGTCTGTTCTGGGTCCACGCTGTTTGCTTATATACTTAATTAGTCAGTAATGCAAGGCAATTATTTGCAGCAGACGACTTCAGCAGACGACAATTTCAGATGCATTTTTTTCGTGGCGCTTTAAGGGTTAATCAAAAAGACTTACCAGGGTAGGGTAAATAGCGAAACTTGATACTTGCCCACAGAAAAGCGAATGACCATAATGTACTACTTTTACTTGCCACAGTCCAAAAGAAGGAACCTCACCTTATAGCCCTTAATATGCTTGGACCAAATACGCATTTGAATCCAGACAAATGTTCTATTGATACGCCGCAATATACGCCGTCCTGCTATTATTATAGGGATCACACATGTTTTTTTTTCATGCATTAACATCTGCCGGGTCCCGAGGAAGCTGTTTGAACACGAGACCGATGGGCCGAGTGTTCAAAGACCTCCCGAGGGAACTGGCAAGTGTTAATGCAATGAAACAAACACGTGTGATCGTTATTCTTGCATATTTTACCCTTTTCCAACCCAATTTGCAGTGAAAACGCTGCTAAAACATTAAAGTGACCATTTTATTACATTAGATTACGATTGTCATAACGTCATCACGACGTTATACCCATACACAACTTTTTCACGAACTTAAGCATCGGCGAAATGACCAGTCTGGTCCGCAACACTCTCCGTATAGAATGTCTTGCAAATAATGCGGGGCCCATTTTAAGTATGTTCAAGTTCATAACCATGTTCAAGCAAAGATCTCCTGATTTGAGCATAGATTTTCGTTCAGTTGAAAATAGGTTTAAGCAGCCACACGAATCTATCTATGCAAGAATAAAGGTTATAAGTGGCATCACGCAATTGTCTCAGAAAAATAAGACAAATACACCGATAGCTTATAATGAAATATGAAGTGTTGTAGCATGAAACGCATTTTATTGGTGCTACATAATTCCATATTCTCCCAAAAAGGCAAACGTGATGCTGCTAAAATGTTTAGCGTTTAATTTGATATTTGATACTGTTTCACACCTCAGCTACCGTCTATGTTAATATGTTGTTCCTCATATGTCATGTAAATGACCTAAGAGAATAAAAGATTTGTCTGTCTGTCTGTCTGTCTGTCTGATAAAATTGTAGGTCCAGATAAGCTGATTTAATGAAAGACTACACTGCATGCAAATATACAAAAATATCTATATGACAGATACTGGAACACTGTGAAATAAAAAAGATATCTAATAATTGTGGTAAATATTCCATGCTATTCTTGCCGTCTGCTGACAATTCTTTCAGAAATGCTATCACAGTATCAAACGTCTGTCCTGATCTGCGTCAAAGCTGTTTGCAAAATTTATCAGCAGACGATAAAAGAAACAGTTAAAATGCGTCAGCCACGTTCTTCCGTTAAACATACACGATGTCCAAACATACTCGATGTCCAATTTCCTATACGAGTTTCACATAGCTCCATCATTTGTATTGAATTGAAAAAGAAAAGGAAAGCGAATGACCATAATGTACCCAGTCCAAAAGAACAGATATTGATTAATATTAAACATATTTCATTGTGTATAAACAAAGGGATTGGATACAAGTTATAACAACATTAGAAAATACTCTCCCCCAAAACATATGCAAATAGTATAGTAGTACAACGAATTGACTGAGACGGTCTACTTTTTTAGATAAGAATGTATACCAAATTGTAAGTCAAAAGATCTTGGCCGTAAAGGGGTGTATCTAAAGCAATAGGCACTACCGGTATTACTTGACTTTTCGCTTTCTGTAAAGGCGGCAACTTTAATATTCATATCTGGGTGTGGTTAGGCTATTTCATCTGCTAAGGAAGGGAAATCAGGTTTTATATATAATTTGGTAAAGAGTTAATAAGCTTGTAGAGCCGCGCAAACGTGCGTGCATTTCATGAAAATCCTAACCGTATATACACTGAACTCACATTTATTAACCCTTAAAGCGCATATTCACAAAATGTATGTTTCTTGTCGTCCACTAAACTATTTGAAGCCTCATAGATAAACAGTGTGGACCCAGATCAGACTGCTCCTGTAGGAGCAGTCTGATCTGGACCCACAATGTGTGCCTCTATGCTTATGTTATTTTGTTGGCGATTAAGGACTTAATAATGTGTTTTGCGTCTATACTGAGGTAATGGCGCAAGATGATACAGTTACTTTTGAATAAAACCACGCCTCATTTTCAGCTTTTACCTATGTCTAAGGTCGACCAGTCCAAATTACGCATTCATGAGGTGCTGCCTTTACAGTAAACGAAAAGTCTAATAATATCTATAAAGCAATAGGCACTGCCGGAATTACTTGACTTTTCGCTTACTGTAAAGGCGGCAACTTTAATATTCATATCTGGGCGTGGTTCGGCTATTTCATCTGCTAAGTAGGGGAAATCAGGTTCTATTTAATTTGGTGAAGAGTTAACAAGTTGTTTGGGCCGTGCAAACGTGCGTGCATTTCATGAAAATCCTAACCGTATACACACTGAACTCACATTTATTAACCCTTAAAGTGCATAATCACAAAAAGTAGTATGTATCTGTCGTCAACTGAAATATCTGAAGCCTCATAGACAAACATTGTGGACCCAGATCAGACTGCTTCTGTAGGAGCAGTCTGATCTGGGTCCACAATGTTTGCCTCTATGCTTATGTTAAAAAAGATATTTCAGATGCAGTTATTTTGCTGGAGTTTTAAGGACTAAATAATCATGTTGTTGTGCGTCTATAATGAGGTAATGGCGCAAGATGATACAGTTACTTTTAAATTCAGCTTTTATCCATGTCTAAGGTTGACCAGTCCTAATTACGCATTCATGAGGTGCCGCCTTTACAGTAAGCGAAAAGTCCTATAATAGCAATACTTACTCTGTTTAAATCCGCATTAAGACTACTACAATTATATTTTATTCGGGTTAATGATATTTCGTTAGCTCTTTAGCTAGGTACATGTACATTTGTATCATGTAGTTTGTCGATTTATAGTTAATCTGACGTCTGATCCTATTTTGAATTCGAGTACCGAGGACGAATTTCGAGTATCTTGATCTTCTTAGACTTGATATGAATTTTCATATGAACACAGCCTAGAATAGTGAATTTCGTAGTTTTGATTATTTCTCAACTGGTAGTGTGCTTGATCTCCGACTCTGTTTGGCAGGAGATTATGTAGGTAATCCGGGGTCTCATAATTAAAAAAAAATAATTTTGAAGGTTGATATAACAGCTTATAGGGCATATATGGGGATTTTCTACGCAGCTGCTAAAAGATCAATGTGCTTACCCAATATCTCTTTGAATTTTATTTCACGCTTGCAATTGCTATGTGCCCTTAGCTCATTCGCCTTCCTTGTGCTTGGATGTTTGATGAAAAAAGATCCTCCTGTTAATGATAAGCATGGATATAAATGCAAATCCAGGCCCTAATGACACCAACTCCTGCCAAACGTAGCATATACGAAATAAACCGAATTTCATATCAAATTTGTCAGAATCATACCAAGTTGTAAGCTTTTCTGAAACATATCCGTTCGATTTCATTGCACCTGGAAAAAATTGCCGAAGAAACATACGTAAGCAACTATGAGGATATGATATATGGTCAGAATTGTGGTAGTGAGTCATTTTCTAAAACAAGTAATATACCGTCTCTACAAACCTCTAATGACACATATGCAT
Organism: Loripinus fragilis; assembly: GCA_964019695.1. Classification (NCBI taxonomy): domain Eukaryota; kingdom Metazoa; phylum Mollusca; class Bivalvia; order Lucinida; family Lucinidae; genus Loripinus; species Loripinus fragilis. The sequence continues at coordinate 57,216,132 of OZ026514.1, forward strand.
TCACTGAGACAGAGAAGGCAATTACGATCAATGAATATTTCTGTTCCATTTCTACAATTAACGACTAAAATACCAATCTTCCAGAATTTACTAAAAGAACAGATGCTTCTTTAGCATATATAATTATTAGTCCATCTGAGGTCTCACGACGTTTTATGTAATCTTAAGCTTAATAAGGCATCAGGTCCAGGCAGCATTAGCAACAGAATGTTAAAAAAAACACAAGTGGTTCAATTGCAATGCCCTATGCTATTCAGTTTTTCTTTAAAAACAAACTCGTTCCCGGGTCTATGAAAGCAAGCTGATGTTATGCCATTTTTTTTTTAAAAAAAAAAAAGAGACAAATCACATGCATCTTCACTCATTATTTGCGAAGGGAAAACTTTTGAAAGAATCATTTTCAAACACGTCTATAATCATTTGATTTCTTATATATCAATATCAGTCTGGCTTTCTATCAGGTCACTCTACAGTTCTTCACTTAAAATAACTAATCCACCATTCATGGTTGGCCCTTGAAAAATACGATTTAAACTGTCAAATGTTTTGGTTTAAACAATATTTTATTCGATAAATCACAAGACTTGTTATGGAAGTAGTAGAAGAAGGATCTGGCATTAAGCTGTGAGGCGTATTGTGGTCATTTCCTAATACTTGTGGATCTAGCAACATATTTGAATGGTATAAAGTCTAAACACTTAGATAGATAGATAGATAGATAGATAGATAGATAGATAGATAGATAGATAGATAGATAGATAGATAGATAGATTCTTTTTTACATTTGATCAGAGTTACATATATCCATTAGGTACCACAAGATGCGCCACGTCACAGGAGAACTATGTACAAGAGGTGTTTCATGTTTATTTGAACAAATTTGAAAATGCCGTTACTCATTTATTTCTCGTTATATTGGGTAATAATTGATTTCCATGGGTTAGTCTGATCTCCAGAAATACGCAGTTATCACGAAAATAGTTCTTAATAATTATTTTCTGGTTTGAAACAGTCTCTGAAGATGAGTAGCCAAATTTTAGGCGTTTAGAAATGCTGTCTGAAATGAAATTTACTAAATCTTTCTCGAACAATTTCTCAAAAAGATATGAAGTTTTTCTTTTGGAAGTTTTTATATATTGTACATAGATAATAAAAGTATGTTCTGTTAGAAAATAAAGCATTCCAGTTGGATATTTACTTTATTGAAGCGACATGAACATCAAATTTTAGGGTTTACAGTTTCCATAGAAACACTAAATTCTATGCAAAATACTCAAATGAAATATTTGGTGATCAGTTTTATCGGCAATAGATACTAAAAATTTCTAAGAAATTAAGCCATCTGTGAGTTTTGAGAATCTGTTTTTCAAACTTCTTCCAAGACACATTTTATACATGAGATACCCATTTGGGCACTTGTTTGGAAGAACTTATTAAGCCCAGTTTCCAAGCAAAAACAGGCATACATAGGCTGTTTCTCATTTTAATAATAGACTGAGTGTTCCTCTTAACTTAAAAGAAAATTTCACACTTAAATACGTATTTTCTTAGAAGATACGCCCGTTTTAGCTCTTAAAATCAATTAAAAGGGGTGAGGATGTATTTAGGGCCGCCGTTTTATAGCTATGCTTTAAATTGCAATCTTGTCTAATTGGCAATACCAGGGACACGTCCGTTATGCGTGAAAAAGCAAAATTGGTTTGTTTTATTTATATGCAACCGCAAAAAATGAAATTCAAATCTGTTCAAATAAACATGAAACATGTCTCGTATTCTGACAAGAATGGGAATATGTGCTGAATGTTCTATAATTATTTATTAGCTCGTGATTGAAGACTGGCTCCCATGATGTGGCGTATTCAGTAGTAACACCAATAGTTCAGAAGCATAAATGAATAAATTAGGTTAAGACGTGACTGAACTCCTACCGTTGGGGACCATAGCATAAGTGTAATTATGTTGGGCAGAGTTAGGGAAAATTTCCAGAATTAACAATAAAATTTTGAACTTGCTAAACTAGTGATTGAATGTTGAGGAGTAATATGTGAGTTTTATTTTTGGTCACTCTTTTTGCTGAGCCCAACCCGGGTTAACATGACAATCCAACATGACCACCAAGTCTGTCAGACATATATTTATAACTAGTCATATACTACTTCGCAAAAACTGCAAAATTTACTCAAGACGAAGCATGGTGGCCAGGCAGGATGCAATTGTAGGATTCTGTTTTGCTTTAAGTTGTAGATTGTGGTATCCAATGGGTAGGTGTCAGTCAGTATCAATAGTTTGAGATACAAGAGAAAGAAGGAAGAAACAAATTGGGGAAAAACATGGCGTTTATGATGTGACTTAAGTGACTGGATGGTATATATGCATACATACCCACACACACACACACACGCAGAGAGAGAGAGAGAGAGAGAGAGAGAGAGAGAGAGAGAGAGAGAGCTAGTTGTGATCTTGTTACATACACTGTACATATATACATTGTTATGTATGAAAAGAAAAGTACAACTTAACCATTTTATTCGGGTTGCCAGAGAGCAGTTTCTTTCGTAGACGACGAAGACCCTGATGGAATCCCCCAATAGCACATTACCTCAACAGGGTATGCGCTGCATGCTGAGACAATAAGACAGCCATTAACAGCCAAGGAAGAACACACAATTATTATAAAGTCTGACCAGCAACCCCCATACACAAAATGGACTACTCCATACTTACCAGCACGAAAAGCGTTAAAATATTGCTTAATGGTACATTGTACGCTTGCAGCGGCGGCGGCATAACGGTTACAAATTTATTTAATACAACACTACTGTCCTATCAGCCAAGAGTGACAGTGACCCAACGCTCCACCCACAAACTCACTAGGGACGTACTTGAGTATTAATTCTATCCGCAGGACAGGACCAATACACATGTGATCCATCGATTCGTGCCAGCCCAAGTGGAGCACACAAGTCAATGCTCCACTTACAATTGTAAACCAAACACTAAGTCGCTGCCATTCCTGGTTGGCACGACAGTACCAGCTTTTCCGTGGACATTATTTTCTCCCTCTCTTTGATCGTCCGAAAATAAATATTGTCTTTTCTAACTCTCTAAAGGTTAGATCCTGCATTGCAAAAATAGTAAGTGAGTATGATCAGGAAATACCACAATCACAAACCGCAGACAACCCCGTGGCACTGTGAGGAAGAGATTTACAATTCAAAAACTCTTCATTAGAGAAAAACAAACAAAACACAGTTTTTGTTTGAAATGCCGCTTCTGCTTCAGATTTTCGACATTGCTTTTATTTACTTATGATAAGAACGAAAACAAAAAAACACATATACAACAAATTCTTCTCAATTCTTCTTGTTCGTCTTGCCACACAGTCTGTCAATCATACCAGCCTGAAAAACTTAGAGATCCTGTTCAAAAACGCTGTTTCACATATCTCAACACTTCACAGAAGTATATTTTAATACGCCCATGTATTTTAAGCAAATATTTGTGCTGTAGTTTCCTTAATCTGCGAGCGGGCTACCTAACCCTTACTCCCTGTGGTAGGGGGAGGTAGGATTTGTCCATTCTCTGACCAGTAGGACGTTCACACAGAGGCATGTTCACAAGCTAGAATTTTAAACCTACAGAAAATTCCCTGAAAGTTCCCTTACTCTTCTGTACGTTCAAAAAAGCTTTTTACATAGAACCTCGACTCTATGCTCCCGTCACAATAGTTTTTACTCACTCTTTAAATTAAGTTTACTCTATTTTGCAAAAAATAGAGTTTATACTACTGAGAAAAACTAAAGTTCTCTTTACACAATTGTGTATAACTAAATTTCTCCTATTTCAAAGCACCTACACCCAATTGGTCATATGCTGAAACGTTCAAGGCCCTATAATACCTGGGCCCGGAATTACAATGCCTCCTTAAGTTAAGTAGACGTTTACGAACTTAACTCCAATATTTCTTAAAGTTAAGATTCTATCTTAAATGTGCATTTATAATGCACCATTTTTGTGAACCTAACTTAAGTATAAATCCTCGGCTAAAATCGTTAATTTGACGGAAAGGCTTCCAAAGACATACGAAAAATATAGAGTTTTTATGACTGTAAGCGACCCAAATGTAAATTAATCAACGGACTCGAAAAATACTACAAAATAGAGTAATTCCTGCTCATTAAAACCCTCCCCACGATGCAGAATTACTTGAGTTGATATTTTCCATTTCATAAAAGAGTGTAGGCGTCATTTTAGAGGAGACGGGGAGGGAGGGCAGGTGGGGGTGATCTGCGGCGGGGGGTGGGGGGGGTAGGGGGGAGTACACACGAACTCGTTCGCGATGATCATGTTTTTGTGTGTTTGTCGGAGCAGTTAACAAGCATCTAGCTCGTTGTAGACTATTTATGGGCTAACCAATGATACTGTGTTGCTTATCCCAACCATATAACCTAACATAGATGATGCATAATCAGCTATACAGTGGGGGTTAAGTTTTTTTATCCTTTTTTCTGAACCATCACACGCGTGCATATTTTAAGTTGAGGTGGATTTGGCAGGTTATGTGGATCTTTGAGCAATCCAAGGTTGCTCGCCTATGCGATAAGTACCATAATATCGTGCTGGCTCGGTTGCAGTTTGCTCATACGAATGTTTAAAGTTAATGTAAACAGTAAAATATCAGTTTTGTTTGTTTGTTTGATTTGATTATTTACGTCCCATCAACAATATTTCAGTTTTAAAGGGACGGGGCCTCCTGGGTTGAACTAGAACTAAGCTAGGATTAATGTTCTTGCTCAATGACACAACGCAGTTACGCCGGTGATGATCGAATCCGCGGCCCCTCGGTCTCGAGTCAAGCACTCTACCACTGAGGCACTGCGCTCCAAAGCAATATCAGTAAGTTGTGAGACTTCGAGGTCTACGTAAATTCGGGATTTTCATCCGACTTGAGCTGTACAACACTGATGCCATGCTATAAGCTACAAATATATCTGCCAAAGTGGCATCGGGTTACCCATCTATTTCGCGAGCCTTGTCGAGTCATAACTAATGACTTACATAGCGTACATGTACTCATTTTGGACACATAAATTCCCAATGGCAAGCCAGAAATTGGCTGATTATCAGATATTTAGCTAGTTTTTTTTAAAATTTAAAGGCGCAAATTGAGCCACAACGTGCTACAATGCATATGTGATAATTCCAAATGAAAAAAACAACAACACTCCCATATATGGTAAAACAAAATATGTTTCAATAATAAGCCTAAGTTGGCCTTGACCTATTTAAATTTAATCAATGAGATCGGGTAAGCGCTACAGGACCTTCAGATCATCTAGTTTGTTCATATGTTTAACAGGGGGGGGGGGTATTTATTTAATTATAATTTTGTAAATAAGGAATTTGATAAAATGGCGGACTACACGGTATATGCAGTGTGTTGACACTATATATACCGTGTCCCTTCATATTATTATATGTTACTTACTTACATACCTACATATATGTCGGTGTATACTGTGTTGTACAGTATAGCACATCTTGTCATAATTGTAAATAAAAGCTATTTCAATCAAATAAATATATATATTACATATTTATTGCAGTTGTTTTTTGAAGTAGACCAGAACTCACGCAACTGACAGGCCAGACAGGCGGTCAGACCTGCGACATAATACTCGCAGACGTGATGTGGTGAACCATTCAACCTTATTACTAAAAAATCATACCTGATAGGCAGCGATACGCATTTTTTAAATACAAAACAGCGTTTCTAGCAATTCAGTTCATTTGTGACCGCCGCATACAATGTGGGACAAAGCATGTGGGTAAATCGGTATTTTATATGTGCTACAGGTAGCAACATTGTAGAGACTCCCTTCACATACGACGTAAGTAATAATACAAGATCCCATTGCACAAAACGCCTTTGATACACAATGCACTAACTCTACTCATGGCATTTTTGATACACCAAGCGTATCTCCAATCACTAAACAGTAGGACCCTGTCGTTGCTTACCACAGCCGCACAGAACTTGCATCAATGTAGTTAGTGTCATGCTAAGTCTTTTGGCCAATACGATGTGTGGACGAACCCAGTTAACGATGCCACGCGCGGATCCAGAGGAGGTGGCAGGGGTCCGGACGCTAGCCTCCTGGAAAATCACAAATACTATATGTTAATATAGAAATATGCAATTGGACCCTCTCCACCTGGGAAAAGTTAGAGCGCCCTTCTCCATGGAATATCGGAAAGTTATGATTTAATGATAGTTTTCTTTGAAAAAGCCATGATCACTTGACTCCCTCTGCTAAATAAACTGAGGACTTACAAAAAAAACCTCAGACTTTTTTCAGTCAGTCGGGCTTGGACCTCCCCCCCATCCCCACCGCCAAACCCGACGAAAATTTCATGGATCCGTGCGTGGATATACGTTATCGTGGTGGTATAGAAACGATATCGCTCCTTAAAACCTTTTATAGTGCTGCCCAGATCTAATGACCATGTTTACATTTGCTTGTTTGTAAACATTGAAATCAAAACAGTAGGCTGGCATATTCATCAGTCAGGTGTAGTTTTGAAAACTGTTTGATATCATCTTGTATAGCTAAGAAGATAGAGTCGCTGGCAGCAGAACATACATTTATTTTTCCATTATGCGCAGGGTTCGAATCCCATCAATGCTTTCATTTCTTTTTCTTAATTTTTATTGTACCATATTTTCACATGTGTCCTTTAAGCATTATTGGAAAACAGTTTTAACATTTATACAAAGTGTCCATCAAGTGGGACATTATCAAACACGAAAACGCATATGCGATATGCCACTGAATGCATCAAATCATTAGGGTACGCATTCTTTGCTGTCATTAAAGTAAGTAAGGGTGCAAAGATCAGGAAAATCGATACAATCATGTAAAGCGATATTAAGCAACCCAAATGGTTTGGAAATGCTTATGAATTATATCTTTAAATGAGCAGCTACATGAGATTTCTAACAATGTGGTATGTGCGACGAGCAGAGCCTCAGATCAGCCTGCGCAGTTTGATCAGAGCCTTTGCTAGTCGTTTGACTATTCTATGAATATTTAGCTACTGCCCAAACAGCCTATTTGACTGTCTAAGCTTAAAAGGTGGCTGCACGGGCTCGTCTAAGTCTGCACATATCAAAATGCCACATTGTTTGAAATCACATGCCACGGCTAAATAAATAATTGATAAAAAAAATAAAATTAAAAAAAAAGAATAACATGGTACTGTGACGGGGTTCGAACTCGCAACCCCGTCACAGTACCATGTCAAAAAGTTAAATCTTAACTTTAAGGTAGCCTCGCTGCTACCTTAAATATTTAAGTATTTTGTCGAGATAAGGAGACATTTAAGATAGGGAAAATGATTGTAATGCACTTTTCGTGAAATTTAAGTAAGTTTGCCAATTTAAGTCTACCTTAACTTTAAGGAGGCATTGTAATTCCGGGCCCTGATATACAAGTTCAGTTAAGATATAAATTTTACACTACTCTTTAATATATAAATTGTTTTTAAGCTTATAATTGTCTGCAAAATTATTCTTGAAAACAACTTAGCCAGAACCGTTTATGAAAATCTCACAGTCTACGAATATCCAAACTTTATATTATGCATAAAAGTCTGAAATGGAGTCATGAACTACATACTGAAGCTACAAGCTGAAACTGATATACTTATAATATGCCGGTGGACTGAAATATTTGACAAGCAAATCAAATACATATACCTTCTACGTCCTTTTGCTTCCTGTAGGAGCAGTCTCGCCTTTCAACCAATTAAGCAACCAGAACACTACTATAAATTTACACACCGTTAATTACCAGCTTGAAAAACTTGAAAATACTTTCAAGACCACTGTTATGACATATTACACACTTAATTGAATTATAACTTAACATCATGCTTTAAACTTCCATTATAAATAAGTAACTGTTTAAAGCAACTTTACTCAAAAAATCAATCCCTTGAATCAGAACCTGTCCAACAACCATCTCACAAAATCTAAAAATATTCAAGCTTCATATTAAGCTAAAATTCCAGAAAATGAGAAAATCTACAATTAAACAAGGAGGTTCCTACGGTGAGGTCATTATATGTTTTGGTACTAAATTTAAGTTACCACTAGATTTCATATAGTTATTGAAAGTTTTACTGGTTTTGGGATTTATCTTACATTGAAAGATTTGGCGAACAAAAAGAAATACTTTTGTGAAGCAGAAACGTCGACTGAGTTAAACATACCTGAAATTCCTTATATAAAATCTGCTTAAAGCTCACTGAGAAAAAGCTAGACTGAATACTATATTTAGACAAATGCCCACGAAATTCATGCTTAAAACATAAAACCTCATGAAAAGTACTTTAGCGTTAATAAATAACATTCGCAAGAAAGACAGACCGAAAAGAAATGAAATTAATACAATTTTATTTATTTAAAGATAGTTAATGTAAGCAGTCTATCGATAATCGTAGATGCAGATCCTAAAGGTTCGTCAAAATCTACTGATAAATCTACGTACACCTGAGGATCCTGAATGCTTTTCTCTCCCTTACCTCAGAAAAGTAGTAAGAATATCAGAAGGGCAAATGCCATCTGGATTTCTGTCAGGCCCGACGTCCTGTCGGGCCTGACACGGATCCAAACTGTTTGCAAGGCCATAAGTGGGCGTGTTTGTACCCAAAACCAGCATTGCAAGAGTTGCCATCACCATCGTCGTTAATTCAGAACTCTTTCAAGCCGCAATTAGTTCGTAATAATCCAGATGGTTATTTCTAATATGGAAGAGCAGCCCTCAATACCACCACCACCAGTCCCACACAGCAAAAGTGTAGTAGTGCTGGAATTGTGACGATTATAGAAAAAAATATTAACCCAAAAGTGCACAATGATACCTTTCATCGTTCAATCTTGAAGCCATACAGTTTGCGAATGTGACGAAGCAACCGTCGCAACCGCCACCACCAGCCCTACCACAACAACAGGTATTAGTAGAAGTGGTGGTAGTGGGAGTGAGAAAAGAAAAGTAAGTATCAACCACAAATGTGCAGCGTACACCAATTATCGTTTATCATTGAAGTCCCCCCATCCAGTTTGTGTATAATACAATAGCATATTCATAATATGACAATATCGAAATGGGAGAATTTCTTTGCACCCACGGCAGAAATTGTTCACATTTACTTTACCTATCAATTTGCAGTAAAGAAGATAAAATTAACTTTCTGCTCGTTTCATCGAATAGAGCAGAATATTTGTCTAGTCGGTACTAGCATTAACAAAAGTTGTGCAGTATATTATTACTCAGTCGTCATGCACGGACTGAGAATAATCAGGTATTTGTGAACGAAGTGTCGTGAAAAATCAGTTCTAATGCGGCTTCACAGACGTGAGCAACACACAAAAGCGAAGGACGTTGGTCTATATTTCTGGAGTATGAAGATATCATGGCATCGACCTAGAATATTACAGCAGACAGAACGAGATGAACAAGTTGACTTCTACAGATTTAAAAAGATAAGTGACACTCAAAAATCTATTTTGTGAATTATAAGGTAGTAAAAGTGCGTCGGTCGCATCTGCAGATTATAACTCAAACGGTAAATGCGTTCAATGTGTAGAAGGTGGCATGTTCAAAAAATAGATGATTGCGACAGAAATCTAAACCATTATTGAACGGTACATGAAGATGAAGAATTTAGCGAAAGGTACATTTTTATCTGAGACGCATTTAAGCGGAGACTGTTGTATAATAAAATAACGCAACACACTACATATTTATTATGAAAGAATTTACCAAGGATAACACGATCATATATTTTCAAACATATTCACGTATATAGACGTCAAGAGCAGGCTATAAGATTTTCTCTGAAACGCTCAAAAGCGGAGAATGTTGTATAATATAGAGCAAATAAAAAATAACGCAACACACTACATACACATTATGAAAGAATATACCAGAGATATCACGGTCATAGTTTCAAACATGTTCACGTATAAAGACGTCAAGAGCAGGCTAAACATGTTTATCTGAAACGCTCAAAAGCGGAGAATGTTGTATAATATAGAGAAAAATAAAAAAAATAACACACTACATACGCATTATGCAAGAATATACCAGGGATATCACGATCATAGTTTCAAACACGTTCACGAATATAGGCGTCAAGAGCAGGCTATACAGCCTCATGAAATGGGCGGAATTTCCTGGTTTTGCAAAGAAGAATAATAATAGTAATAATAGTAATAATAATAATAGTAATAATAAAATCACGCAGTCAACGATGGAATCAATCACAGTTTTACATCTAACGTTCTTACATTTCAGTTTCCAATATTTGGAACAACGACAGGTTATTAGAGTCTACATTGGCTAGAAAGTAGTTGACGATTATTTACATCTGGAGGTCGCCGGTGATGAGGAGGATCAGAAACACATTTGAAGAGCTCAATCCAGGTCGGCAATGGAAATTTGAAAGTTCATATTTAAAGCACATTGTAAAGATAAGTACAGAAAGCAGTTTTTCTTGTTTTTATCAGACAGACATTTTAGATATAAAGAATTTTTTAAGATGTTAAGCTTTGCGCTATACAAAGGCAGGTAGTACAGATCAGTTAGATCATGAGAGACGATAACGAAGGTGGGTGGATTGGCAGAGAGTAAGTACAAATGAATCCCCATGAAATAGGCTAAATATTAAATATAAATAGATGCATGGTCATATTAAGACTTTATGATCGTTATAAAAGCGGATAACACTTTATCTATTTGCTGTACTGAACTAATACTGTTGTTTTTTTGCCAGAAAGTGCTTATCTTAAAAAAAGATGGAAATTTCTGCCATTTAAAGAGGACTTACAGTAATAAAACAAACCAGAGATCCACTGGTTACTATCTTAGAAATGTATTCTTAAAATTGAAATGTAGCCTCATGCTATCAATACTCTACTGGGAAAAAACCAAGCCACAAAGCATAGATTAGTACTGGATTGTAACAGCATAAGCGATAATTTTCATAGATCTAAGTTTAAAATACAAAAGAAATGCAAGATAACATGACAACAACTTCAAAATGATATTTCATGAGCTTATTTGAAAATGGTGAGGCTTATATTAACCACATGGATAAAGCTCAGTCAAATGGAACGGTCTCAGCTTTCTCATGACCAGACGCAGGTAAGGAAGCATTTTACATACATAATTCTTTACTGGAATTGGCGAGCATTGGTCAACTATTGTGGAAAGTTTTACTAGTGATTTTGTTATGGTGGTAAACATCCAAAGAACAACTGCATTTGTAAGCGACTGCTTATGTGGAATCAAAGCTATAACCATTCATGCATTGAAAACGAGTAGGTTTATGTATGCTGAAAGATGGAGAAAATTTAAAAGATAATCAAAGAAAGGAGATTTCAATTACAAACATAAAGTTATCAGAGGGTACGAGCAGAAATCGCTGCACCCACAGTAGAATATATGTTAGAGCCATGTCAGTTAAAGGTAAGCTTGTTAGAATAAAAATGAGTCATACAAACTTTGAAAAGGGGTCAGTTGTTTTTAAAGGTATAGTCGTCAAAAGCTAATGTCAGAGTATCAAAAGAGAATACTGCATCCGATTCTGAATTATTTGCAAAAGAAAAACGGCGGTGCTTATGTTGGCTATGCAGATATGTACAATGTTATAAGTAGTGAGATTAAATTAAAATATCCAGTTACTTTTGCAGTTTTAATCGATTTCCCCAAATGTGGAATTTCAAAGGTTATTTCCAAAGGTAAGAGTATAAATCATAGGAGCAGTAGATTTATGTGGAAAGAGCAAACATTCCTCATATGAGAGCTCTAAAAATCGGTTGGTGACTAGGTCACATGTCATTTCCCAAGAAGAGGAAACAAGAAGTTCTCCAGAAGTGGAAAAGGCAGTTATCCGGTATAAGGTAATACTTGAGATTGCCCAGGAGGTGGAAACGAGTTTCCAGAAGTGGGATTGAGGTATTTACTTGGTAGAAGGTTATTTTAAAAGGTGAGAATATATATCATCAGAGCTGTAGATTCATGTGGGAAGAGCAAACACTCCCCATAAGAGAGCTCTAAAATCGGTTGGTGACTAGGTCACATGTCATTTCCCAAGAAAAGGAATCATGAAGCTCCCCTAAAGTGGAAAAATGTATTTATCTGGTATAAGGTAATACTTGAGATTACCCAGAAGGTGGAAACGAGTTTCCCAGGAGTGGGAAAGAGGTATTTACTTTGTAGAAGGTTATTTTTAAAGGTGAGAATATATATCATCGGAGCTGTAAATTCATGTGGGAAGAGCAAACATTCCTCATAATAGAGCTCTAAAAATCGGTTGGTGACTAGGTCACATGTCATTTCCCAAGAAAAATTACACGAAGTTCCCCTGGAAGTGGAAAAAGGTATTTATCTGGTATTAGGTAATAATTGAGATTGCCCAGGAGGTAGAAACGAGCTCCCTGGAAGTAGGAAAAAGGTATTTACCTGGTAGAAGGTTATTTCCAAAGGTAAGAAAATGTAACATAGGAGCAGTATATTTATGTGGGAAACAACTTTTCCTCATAAGAGAGCTTTAAAAATGGTTGGTGACTAGGTCACATGTCATTTCCCAGAAGTGGAAATATGAAGTTCCCCTGGATGTGGAAAAAGGTATTTACCTGGTACAAGGTAATAAATGAGATTTCCCAGGAAGTGAAAACGAGTTCCCCAGAAGTGGAAAATTGCATTTACCTTATAGAAGGTAATAATTGAGATTTCCAAGGAAGTGGAAATGAGTTCCCCTGAAGTGGGAAAAGAGTATTTACCTGGTAGAAGGTAATAATTGAGATTTCCCAGGAAGTGGAAATGAGTTCCCCGGAAGTGGAAAATGGTTTAATGCCTGGTAGAGATTTCCCAGGAGTGGAAACAAGTTTCCCAGAAGTGGAAAAAGGTATTTACCTGGTAGATGGTAATAATTGAGATTTCCCAGGAAGTGAAAAAAGTTATTTACCTGCAAACAGATAATAACTGAGATTTTCCCGGTAGTGGAAGTCAGGTTGAAAATACAGACTGAAGGGCTTAAAGCTGCATACTCTGTAACTATGAACATTTTTCGAAAAAAAAATATTTTCTTTTTAAATCATTTGTAAAAGTAGAATTAAGCTATGTTTTCGCAATAAAAATGTTCAGTACAGCTGAAAACTGCATGGAAAAGTGAATTATCTGAACAAATAGGTGTATTTTTCTCTTGTTGGTAATTATTTGCGTCCCTCCAATAATTATAGACCGTTGAATTTGAACATAAATGCAGTTGTTTTGATAGTGATAACTTGTTAAGATTTACGAAAATGGTAAAATGCTTACCTGAATTTGAATATTTTTACTGCGTTCTTGAAAAATAAAAACATTATTTTTAAAATTAGAAGATCAAAAGTTACAGACTATGCAGTTTTAATCTTTTAAAGGTGCAAAAGTCCCTGAGAGCAAAATCAATGAACACATGCAAAAAAAATCTCAGATGAAAATAAGAGTAGACTTTCAAACAACGAAGTAATTGGTTTTTAGTATGGTTTTGAAAGAAAAAAATGTCCTCCATATGAACAAAGACGGCCCGGGAATAAATATGGTTGTATAGAGCAGTATTTAGAAGATAAAATATGAGGTCAATGTTTATTACAATAACAAGAAAATGATGTCACTCGTAAAAAATCAGGAGTAGAAAAAGTGGTTTTCAAAATATCGACATGGTGGTAAATAAGTGACATTATCAGTATTAAAATGTCAGTAAAATGGATATGGTATAGCTTTAATAAGATATGCGTTTATTTAAATCAGAGAAAGGAGAAAATTAAATTGACTGAAATATGGGATCACAAACAAATGACAAGTTCAGTGTATATTATAACGTAGATACAAATAATATATAAGTTAATTCCAGATGGGTTCCCAGTATAGAAGTTGCCCGATTATTAGCTCAGTATCAGAGTTAGCCAAAGGGGAACTGTTTAGTATAATAGATATGGCAGTTTGTTATACTTTAAGGGTTTCTGACCAGCCGTCTGCACCTGATTGACTTATTTGAATAGGTGATACATTAAGGAAAACAAAAGTAAATAAATAAGTAAATGAAATGAGTACCAGATAAAGTCAATTGTATCAGACAAAGTGTAAAGGGGCATGAAAACAATGAAGTTTTTGGAAAATAAATTTTAGACTTCAACATGATTGCAATGAAAATAAGAATAAAATGTATTGACAATACGGCTATTTCTATATGGCTATTTGTTTTCATTTGTTGCAGGTATTGGCTCAATCAGAAACATACAACAGCATCCGTTTGTGTCAAAGCGATTTAGAAGTCAACACATTGTGTCCTGAAGCAAACAGAACTACAGATAAGTACACGTATACCGCGTGTTGTATGGACTGTTAATCCTATTGTGTTATCAACTATTATGGTAACATCTAAGCTTAATCTAAACGCCAGTGTTGCAAGAAAAATAGCACACATGTGCATATTTCAAGATATATGGCATACTTATGCAGCTCAATTCGGTGGAAGTCACCTGACAGTAAAATATGTACGTTGAAGGTTTTGGAGTCGAAATGTTAAAAATTACAGAGGTCATGTCTATGTGAGGCATTGTGATGTGACTTAACATGAAAACGTAATTAGAATCTATACAAAATTTTGTCGCTCTCTAACATTTTGTAATTTCTAAGCGCGCCAACATGCAAACTGTGTTTGTTTTCTTTGTTAGAAGTTAAGAATAGACTGTAGTCGTTATAAGTATGTCAAAACTAAGCCGAAATAGTTAATCTGGCAGAACAGTGAAGAGCCACAGCTGTGCTTGCTATCCCAGGATCTTAACCCTTAAAGCGCCAAAAAAAAATGCATCTGAAAATGTCGTCTGCTGAAGTCGTTTGCTGCAAATTTATTGCCTAACATTACTGACGAATTAAGTATAGAAGCAAACAGCGTGGACCCAGAACAGACTGCTCCTTTAGGAGCAGTCTGATCTGGGTCCACACTTTTTGCCATAGAGGCTTCTTAAACATTTCAGCAGACGAATAAAGCAGACGAGTTTTGTTGTGATTGGCGTTATAAGGGTTAAATCTGATGATAATTCAGAATCCACTACAACGTAGCTGTAGGTAGTCATCGGCCAGACTCGGCTGCACGCTCTTGTGTATTTTGAGTTATGATGAGTGAGTGAGCCCGCGCTGTCCAGTGGGCCATAGGGCCCCCAGCGGACCATTAACAATGGCCTATGTGCAGCGCGCACGCACACACGAGAAAGGGGCTCTGAACACAGAAAGGGAATCTATCTAGTATAGATGCGTGCTCTGTAAGTTTTCGAGATTTCTCTCCCTTTAGATAATGCACGTATTATAACAGAGGAGAGCGCTCTCAAGCGCTCATTGCACTGGTGTCAGGCTTTACCGGTTACGAATAAAGATAGGCACCAGAACAACGAGCACCCGCGAGCACTCGCATTGATGAACTCTTCTCAAGCCAGAAGATTTATGCAGCCCCAACAAAGCCAGGTCAATGAAGCACACCGATCGAACCTCGAAGAGCCAATATCAGCAAAAGCTGGCCGCTGATGTGTTTTGGTAGCCACCTATACAAACAGTGTAGACACGGGTCGGACTGCTGGAACAGTCAGATCCGAATAAACACCACTTGCCTCCACACTCACATTAGTCAGCACAGTATCAGCAGAGATATACAGCAGACGACTTCAGCAGGCACTCTACTGACGTGTTTAGGTATAGAAATCATTTGTTCGCCCGTTTGATATGAGGGTGTGTAAGTCCGGGCATAATGCGAAGCATCTCCGATGGAAGGTGATTCACATCATGTACAGACTTCCATTGCTCTCGGTCTGAGGTTGGTAGTTTATAAGTATACAGTTCAAATTTATGATCGCAACTTATTTGAACATCATCAGTAAAGAAGGCTGTTCTGCCGATACTTGTCCATTTATGCTTAATATTTCATTTTTTATGTTGCTGTCTTTGTGTGTATACACGTATATATCTGATCAGAACAATGCAGACCCATATAATATGCTTCGATTTCAGCATCTCATCAGGGTCCTTACTATTGCTATCATAACATGGCAGCCAGGAGCAAGTTGTTTTAAGCAGCAGTCCAATAAAAAGATGTTCACCGGTTACGGGCGTTAAGAGGGCTATGTTGATAGGTTCTGTGTTACGTATAGGGTTTTATCTTAAGAAGAGCCTTAAATATTTTGACGAATTAGTGGGTCCCAGAGGAAACGCCACAGGTTGTGACCTATCGTCAGGATCGGCACTGATCCTGATCAGCATTAAATATACACATTTTCATATCTATCAGTCAGTACATGAATTTTAGTGGAGTGGGAAATGTCTGTTTTTGAGACGATCATGCACTTCCGGATACAAGCACGAGACTTTCAGTATATGTTCTACAAACCTTACTGGTAGGGCCCAGACCTGTAATTGTTTTTCCATAGACCTCCATTATAGCTTTTAAGTAGGCTGTGGTTCTCATAACTCTTCATGCACAATGAGGCTGACATAGAGATACAGATTGAACCTAGTTCAATCAATTTACAAGAATGAGATACCACGGTGACCACCATGCTTTACAACTTTTTGGCCCCTGAAGGTTGGCACCCTACATGAGAGGAAAATTCTACTGAAAAAATACCAGAATGCAAGGTCCTTTTTTCAAAATCACACCAGCAAACGTAATCAACAAAAGCAACGAGATGTTGTTCAAAAAGTACAGCAAAGATATACCCGTCTTATAAATACAATATATTTCCTAGTTTTATTATTGACAAATCATGAAACACCTTACAACTTAAAAATATTGTGCTGAGCTTCAACCTACCTTTTGAGCCAATCACTGCCCTTTTTACAATTACAGGTCTGTAGCCTGGTAAATATTTTCTCGTTAGCCATCTCAACTTTTCCATTCTCAATATGGCTAACGTAATTTCAAGGTGGCCGTCAAATATACCTTTTTTTATTAAAATTACCATACTATTTAATTTTTATCTATAATTGAGTGGTTTTAATGGCACAATCACGGCACATTGGTTAAACCACTGATGTGAGACACAGCATGGGGTCCAATAGAAGCTATAAAACTGCTTTTGCGAAAATTCATAACCATTAATTGCCTCATTTTAGGGTTTTAGAGTTAAGAATACACCTTCCAAATTGATCATCTCAACCTCCTATTTGTAAAAGCAAAAATATATTCAATTTTCTTTAAAAAGATAACAATTGAGATTTTGCATCTTCAAGAAATATGAAACTTAAATTTGAATCACTCGGAGTTCAGTTGGTTAAACCAATAGTAGTATAGGGTTTATGTTTGACATCACTCAGTAGTTATGATAAGAAGGGTTAGATGGTCACTATTGTCAATGTATAGTATGTAATATGTAATTTTATGTTTAGGTAACTCACACAAGCAGTAAATAAAGTCTCCCAAATGCTGTCTTAACAGCCCCATTAAGTTCAGACAGTCACACTCGAATTGACGGGATGTACTAGCGTGGGTTAGCCGAGCCAAGGAAAACAGGGTCTTGGTTTTCTGGAAGGTGTACTGATCGCACTGTAGCTTATTCTATTGGATGAATGATCGGGCTAGGTGTAGAAAGGCGATTTCTTACCTAGTTGTATCACATGCACTTAAGTGCATACTTGTGATTTGATACCTTTATTCAGGCGGTGAAAAAATAGTCGCCATATTTTGACTACCAGTTTGTACTGGTGAAGCATCCTTAAAGTAAGCTGGCTTTACATTCGTATATGCCTCTGGTAGTGGTTGGACTTTCTTAGTGGCTGATTCTCTGCTATATGAAGCAATTCTCGTTGTTCATCTCTTTCTGAGTCTGTTGGATGCTGAAACAATGAAATTCCAGTACTATGGAATGATGACTTAACTGTTGTTGAGCTACTAGGATTGTGATCAATGTTATCAAGGGCAGCTGTTGTAAATAAACTTTTTTGTAGCACAGATGGACAAACTACTCCTTCTTCAATGAAACGTTCCACAAGAGCTGTTCCCATTTTCGATGATATTTCAAGTACTCTAGCGTAAGATATGCATATTCCATACTGATGAAGTGAGTCAATTAATTGACGGTTTCTTGTCTTGACAAACAGCAGAAGCCCGACATAAATAACAAAAGGTGTCTCACCATCCTTGGAATGATATTTAATTGTAGAAACTCTTCTTTTTAGATTGGTCACAATTATACTGTATGATTTGTGAAATTGCTAAATCTGACCTGGTTGCTTCATTTTCAATATGTGACTGTATGTCAGGACCATGTTCAATTATACCAACAAGTTCAATGTAGAAGGTGGCGTTTCATTAACATGGGCTGTACACCATGCCTCTAAATGTCAAGGACTGCAATTTAGGCCTTGTATATCTGCGTTGTTGCCTCCACTGCCCAAACAGGCACATTCTGTTGCTACAGTTCAGCACGCTATGAGTAAAAACAAAGAAGCAACCTATCTTAATACAGCTTGAATACCTGTTGTTACTGCAGATCAACCCTTGTTTGCAACAGCTAAACATATTCAATGACAATGGCCTGAGTTCTATGGGAAATAAATTTATAATTATGTTTGGGGGACTGCATGTAGAAATGGCTGTATTTAAGGCTATTGAGGGCTTACTTAAAGATAGTGGATGGACAACTGCTCTGACTGAAGCAGGTTTAGCATCCTCAGGGACTGCAGAGTCATTTCTTACCGTTTCTTAAGTAACAAAAACAAGGCTTGCACACCAAGTAACAGCATGTGCTCTTTTTAAACTGTTTTAGCGCGCATATGAACAGTACCAAAGTGACAACGTTGCTATTTGCTTTGAAACAGATAGTTTAGAATCATGGCGAAGGAGGAAGCTTATCTACAATTTCAATTTTGGAGTCAAATACTGACTTTTGGGCTTCTAATTCTCGTGTTTGTACGCTCTATAAGAGAAACAAAAATAGTAAATGAGTATGATCACTTTGAACTATACAGAGAGGCTTTGTCTAGACGTGTGCCTTTCTTCTTTGCCCTAGACTATACTAACTATGCTTGATGGTTACTTGTACATTTACGAGACATGGCTTTGATTGAAACAATTCATCTTATAATGGCATTGGAATTCAAGAAAGGTCATTTGCTGTGCATAAGACTGAACAGATGTTTTCTGCAATTGCAATTGATCAAGCCCGTGAGCAAACCAATAAAGTGATAAAAGGTGATGGTGGAACAGTAGGTTTAACTGAAGACGCATCCGCTTTACGAAAATGGATGGTTTAAGGTCCAGAAATAAGCCGTCTTATAGAACAGTCTGAATATGATAATCGAGTCAAGGCAGACTTTCGCCATCATAAAGAAACAGAAGCAAATCAAACAAGCTTTCTGGCAAACATAAAGCAATTGACAAGAACCCTGGATGAGTTAGGGAGCCCCATCATTGAAGAAACCAAAGATCTTATAGTATTGGATTCAAAAGGAATAGTTGATATAAAAGTCTCAGAATCACATGGACATTTAGTGAAACTTGGAATGGAACAATATGAACGATTCGTCAAAGTTATGTCAGATGGGACAGCTTCATTTTATTACCCTCTAAGAAGGAACAAACTGCCACTTTTCAACAGAAAACCTACAACAGATGTCAGTACAAGCAAGTATAAAGGACGATTGCCAGCTATTTTCCTATCTATTCATATCATGCTAGTGTTGACGATGCGACCTGAATGAATTTTTCAAGCATGAGAATCAGAACACTCCACCTTCATTAAGTCACAACGAATGCCTAAAAATAGACAAAGTCAGACCTTATAAACATTCTTCAAACAGGCATAGCTCTGCCAGATGCCGAATCAAATGCTGATGCCATAATTGTTGATGGTGCAGCTTTGATTATTCAAAAGTCACCTGGATCTGCAAGAACGTTTGACGACTATGCCACAGAAGTTATTTCGCCCGTACCTCACTTATACACTAGGGAATACCACAGATCAGATCTTGTTTTTGATATGTACAAATCAGACAGCCTTAAGGCATCAACAAGAAGGAAAAGGGGAGCATGTATTCAACGTAAAGTGGTTGGTACCAGCCAAGTACCTAGCAGCTGGAATAACTTCTTGCGCCAAGATGACAATATAACTGAGCTACTTGAGTTCCTTGCAATTCATATAGAAAACACAGAGACACTCAATACAGGCATCATTACCAAGGATGAGGATGTTGTTAGCAACACCAATATCAACAAAAACGAGCTGTCACCTTGCACTCATGAAGAGGCAGATTCCAGGCTTGTCTGATAGAGGGTAACAAGAAAATAATTATAAGCAGTATTGATACAGATGTAGTGGTTATTGCCATAGCTCGCTTCAGTAATTTAAACATAGAGAAGCTATGGATTGCATTTGGCAGAGGAAAAGATTTCAGGTGGATTCCTATACATGAACTATGTTTGTCCTTAGGACCCAGGGCAAAAGCTCTTACATTCGTCCATGCATTCACAGGATGCGATACAGTATCAGCTTTTCGTGGTAAAGGGAAAAGTCTGCATGGCAAGTTTGAAATGTTTTTGAAGAAGCAACTGAGGTATTTAGAAAGTTAAAAGTACTATGACAGAATCTATATCTGAAGACGATAAGCTTGCTGTTGAGCAGTTTGTGGTAGTTCTATATGATCAAGTATTGCAAAACACGTTAATGAAGCCAGACTGGATTTGTTTGCATGGAAACAGAAAGCATATGAAACGATACCCCCATCTCAGTCAGCTCTTCAGGAACACATCAAAAGAGCAGCGTACCAAGCAGGTTATTTATGGGGTTAAACTTTGATCTGCGAGCCAATTATTCCAACTCCTTCTGAGTGGGGCTGAAGGAAAGATGATTTACAGATTTTGCAACCTCACTGGACATTTTTACCAGCAATTGCAGCCTGTTGTCAAGATTTAGCAAAATGTGGTTGCAAGAGACGTTCATGCTCTGTAAGCTGCAAATGTTTCAAATCAGGTCTCACCTGCTCAGCGCTTTATAGTTGTTCAGATAGATTGAACACTTTGCATAAGGCCTAGAAATGTACCACAGTCAATAGTTAGTTAATTTAATTATTCCTAGTCATGATATTTGAGTACTGTTTCTTTTGTTTATGCAATCTTAATCTTAGATAATATGACACTAGCTTTAAAAGTCATGTTTTCATAGGATACATAACAGAGTAGTAGCAGTAGCAGCAGCAGCAGCAGCAGCTGCTGCTGTTGTTGTTGTTGATGATGATGATGATGTAAGAAGCTCGATTAGAATCATCAGCAGCCAGCAAAGATTATGTATTATGCTAAGCAGCATTATCAGTTATAAAAGTGATGATTATTTTTGTATTTAATATTATGTTTCTGCAATCTAGCACCTCTATTCATTTTTATACGTTTCCCCTAAATTCACCCCATCATAATAAACCATTATGTGTAATATAATGCAGTATAGTTTACATGATAGTAGGCCTCAAAAGCATTCGATTTTAATTTCGTTTTGTATAATTTGGGAAGGTACGTTGTTACAAGGCAGCTTTTGCAGTATTTTTTCTTGAATTTTCCCTGATGGTGGCCCATTTTGATGCATATTGACAAAAACTCTAGATTTTTCAAGCATAAAATATTTTCTGGCAATAAATCTAATCCTAAAATATCATTTTGGTGCAATATTTCATTTCAAAGAATGTTGGAAATGCCCTATTTCCGAATTGTTTTTTATTATTTTGGCAGCCATCTTAGATTTAAGAGCCGCCATTTTGCTAATTTGGCAGATTTAGATTGGCTAACGAGAAGATTTCAAATAACCCATCCTAATGAACGTATCTGCCTAGTTTCATGCTTGTATCCAGAAGTGCATGATTCTTGTCACTTCCTGCTCCACTATTTTGGGTTCTTAAAATGTCACTCCCTTGATGATAGTTCTTATGAGTATCATAAACACATGCTTGGTATGAGAAATGCGGAGAAAAGTTTAACGTTGTTGTTGTTGTTGTTGTTGTTAAATCGTGCTCCAAGAATAAAGTGACCAAAAGTGTAATCGTTGTATTTTAACAGTGTCCTCTGTTCACCAACACGCATAATTGATAGTAAACAGTACATACATTCAAGATGACACAGCCAATTTAAGTCATCGTCATCATAGAGAACGATGGCTTGGCAAGCTTTCCACTTTCCGTGGCATAAATCCTAGTGCGTCTTGCACCATCGCAACCAGCTACAGCGTCAAGACTTCAGAAAATTTAGAAAAGGGACTAGAAAGCACGTGTCCCGGGCCAATCTCCATATTGTGTTAGCTCTGAGTTTGTCCTGATAATATGGCGAGTATTTGAGAAATCTCTTATGAAGATCTTTCCATCTGAGGAATATGCTGATTTGATTTTTTTACCTCGCACTAGGGTTCTTGCCTCGTACAGCAACTTTGAACGATTGCATGCAATATCTTCGTTAATGTAAACGAGTTTTTTGCCACCAAGTCCTCTTAATTATCTGCGCACTTTAAATAGACAATCTCGAGCGTTGTAGCTCACAAACTTGACAATAATGTTGCGGCAGCGTCTTTCCATGGGCCCCCTAGCCGCTGGACCGATGGGCACTTGTTTGCCTACATGGTACGAACGATCAATCTTAGTTTGATTCAGTTCGATGTTAAGATTCGCTGCCAGTCCAAGTACAATTTTGTTGGTCTCTTCGCCCTCCTCCTCGGGTATGCCTGCAATACGTAAGGAGATCCGCCTGTTGTATTGCTCAAGCGAGTCTTTTTCCATTTCCATGTTTCTGCAGAGTGTCGCATGCCTCATGCAGTCGGGCATCTGCAGTACGGAGCCGTTGCACTTCTTTGAATACAGACGTCGCCTCTTGCACAGCCTCCTTTATCGTCGATTTAATATCCGCCCTGATATTACCTGACATCAAAGAGCTTAACTCTCTAGCAACATGTATATCTGTTGGGTTCAAGGGATAAGAGAGAATATGCGACTGATCGGTGACCACAGCAGCATGCTGTGCTGGTAGCTCATTCTCATCATCTCTGTCGGAATAATGGCGAGTCTTCTTTTGCTTGTCCATTGGGGCGTCAAGGGGTGAGTTAGCTTCGCGCTTCTTATCACCTTTACTAGCAGGCGTATTCTGTTTGATCGAATTCATTCTGTGACACCTTATGTTTTGCTCAGAAGTATATATAGTTTTCTCTCGAGCGTGGGTCGTCTTTACAGTTGGTGTTCAATGTACTGTTACATGTGCATGGTTTATCAGTGCTCAAAATACGGCGCTCAGCATACACAAAAAGGAATCATAAGAAAATGTTTACTTCCCTCGCACGTCCATTGGGGATACAGAAAATTACTCCACAGTTCACAATTCCGTTCTCTATTCACTTATATATAATTCCACCCAGACACTGGGTCAAAAAAGTCATTATGCCATGTTTTCAAAAAAGAATAACAGAGAGCGCACAAAATGTCAACATTTGCCATTCACAACCGGAATTCAAAAAATGTCAAATATTTTGCGACATATCTAAGGCCTTTGATCGAGTATGGCATCGATGCCTATTGTATAAATTAAAACACTATGGTATAAATGGAAATCTCTTGATGTTGTTTGAAGATTAACTAAATGACAGAAATCAAAAGGTTCTTGTTAATGGAAATTCCTCGTCTCAAAAAACAGTTTCAGCAGGCGTTCCAAATTCCCCAATCCACACTGTCTCTCCTGCTATTTTTATTCTATAAATTACATTTCATACGATTTGGCTTGTTTAGCCCGACTTTTTGCCCATGACACATCATTAAGTTATTCGTCAGTAGACAAACAAATTTTTTGGCCCCTGAAGGTAGGGACCCCATAGTTAAGGACCATTTCATTGAAAAAATATATCAAAATGCATGGTCCTTTTTCCTAAGCCAAATCTGTAAACTAAATCAATTAAACAGTGAGATATTGTTTTAAAAAGTGTAGCAAATATATACCCGCATAATAAATATGACTTCTTTCACATATGTGTAAATAATGACCAATCACGAGACACTTCACAACTTAAATATAGTACTGAGCTTCCGTCCATCTTTTGAGCTAATCAGTGACCTTTTTACATCACAGGTCTCTGACCTAAATGTCGTGCAATCGGCAATAACAGAACCACCGCCAAAGAATGGAGAGCAGTGGAAGCTGCTGGCGGCTTAAAGCAGCATAGTCTGTAACTTTTGATCTTTTAATTTTAGAAATAATGTTTCTATTTTTCAAGAACACAGTAACAAAAACTAAAATTCAGGTATTCATTTTACCAATTACGTAAATCTTAACAAATTATCAGTATCAAAACAACAGTATTTATGTTAATAATTGACTGTCTATAATTATTGGAGGGAAGCAAATAATTACCAACAAGAGAAAAACGCCTGTTTTTATAAGCTAATTCACTTTTCCATGCAGTTTTCAGCTTAAGTCAACAGATTTATTGTGAAAACAACTTAATTCTTCTTTAACAAACACCATGCTTAGAAAAGAAAATTTTTCGAAAAATGTTCATAGTTGCAGACATAGTCTCTTTAAATGCATTTTAATGTCAACAACTCTTCACCGTTTGTTTAGCTCTAATAGATGATTCCTACTAGGAGATGATTCATGGATAAGTTAGGGATCTTTCATGCAAACCAAACATCTATGTGTCTTGATCCACATCAGAATTAAGGGTGCGGTTGGTACCCTGGAAATAGTTTAAGCACTCAAATAATTTTCTAACCGACCGTTCCATGGCGGCGTTTCTTTTGTGGATCTATTTTGCTATTTGCGTTTGTCTTTGCCATACTGTGATATCTGTTTCTTGCAGCCTTATGGTCACCTATTGGGAAAGGACTGACCTCTTGGCTTTCTTGTATGTGATGTTTTATTGTGTTTTTGTCACTTTCCCATTCGGTGTCCTAGGTCAGGCGTGGTACTTGATTGTATCGATTCTTGATATTTGCCTTCTTATTGACTTCAAATTTATGCAATACATTATACCAGAAAAATAATCGTATAATAATTTGATGTAATAAAGAAAATGGCTAACATATAATTAGAACTAAAGAGTACCTGGTGGGCGCTGCCGAAGACTAGCATGCGGCGCCAGCCAAATGCGAAAGTGTTTGAGACTGAGGTCTGATCCACGCTGATGCAATTAAAGTGGAAACGATAGCTAAGCCATGATTTAGTTTTTTATCAGGCATACTAACTGTCGCTTGATATCCATGTTACACCCCCACTTTAATGCGTTGATCGGAAACGCACTGATTCATTATAGATGTATCAACACTGTGTTTCTGGTCACCTAAAACGAAGTGTTTTGATCGTCAAGAAACACATTTTGGCAATCCATACCTTTATAATGCGTCCTGTGATCATCGTTTGGACGATCAAAACGTTGAGTTTGGCGATTTGCATGATTTGGAAACTTAATTTTCACATGGAAGAAAAAAATCCCTTATCAGCTCTTGGTCAATGATATTGGGTTTTGAAAGCATTTGCTTTGGCGTTTACGTTACATTTTATAAACGTAAGCAAACTTAAAAACGAACACTTTACAAACTCATTTTTCTGACTAAGGCACCAATGATATTGAATGAACTTTTACCCTAATCATGAGCATTTCAATGGAGCAAAGTTTATAAGTATTTCGGGAAGTTTTCATTCGTTTTACTTTCTTGGGTTCATAAATGTATAAATCAACGTTTTTGGTGAAAAATAGTTTTGGTGCATTTTTAGATCACCTGAGCCGAAGGCTCATTAGTGAGCTAATAGTATACCAATGACTCTGGCGTCCGTCGTCCGTCAACATTTTCAAACATATTCTCCTCTGAAACTATCAGGCCAATTAAACTCATATTTCATATGGAGAATCCTTAGGATGGGGGAACTAAAGTTTGTTCAAATGGTTCTGGTCACATGACCAAGATGGCCGCCACGTCCATATACGGTAAAAACCCTTTAAACATCTCCTCAGAACCAGAAGGTTGATGACCTTGGGACTTGGTATGTAGCATTTGGGACGTGGGGTCTACCAAGTTGGTTCAAATGATGATCCTAGGTTGACCTTGACCCACTTAACGTCAAGGTCAAATTTGCATCCTAATGCATTTAAATGGGAATTTTTTTGAAAAGTTTATTTTTTGAAAACTGTTGAAGCCAAAGTCATTATTCTCACTCATTATGTTTAACATAATGAGACAATGGCTATAGGAAAGTTCCAAAGGTCAAGGTTGACCTTTCACTTTTCACCCAAGGTCGCTCATATTAGAGTCCCATCAATATATTAAAACATAGTTTTCTCAGAAACCACAAAGCCAATTTAACTTAAATTTCATATAGAGACTCCTCAGGATGCAGAAAGGGAAGTTTGTTCAAAAAGTCTTGGTCACACGACCAAGATGGCCACCACGCCCATATATGGTAAAACCCTTTTAAAAATCTTCCTTTCCAGAGCCAGAAGGCTAATGACCTTGGGACTAGATATGTAGCATTGGGGATGTGGGGCCTACCAAGTTTGTTCAAATGATGATCCTACATTGACATTGACCTACTTAATGTCAAGGTCAAATATGCATCCTAATGCAATTAAATGAGATTTCTTTTTGAAAAGTTGATTTTTTGAATACTGTTGAAGCCTAAGTAATTATTATTACTCGATATGTTAAAAAACAAATGAGACAGTGGCTATAAATAAGTTTCAAGAGCAAGACTTACCTTTGACATTTCAGCCAAGGTCGCTCATATTGGAATCCCATCAATATATTAAAACATAGTTTTCTCAGTAACCACCAGGCCAATTGAACTCAAATTTCATATGAAGACTCCAACATTTTTAGCCAAAATTCATGCAAATTGTTTTGGTCACATGACCAAGATGCCCACCACGCCCATATATGTTAAAAAACTTCAAAAAATCTTTTTCTCTAGAACCAGAAGGCTGATGATCTTGGGACTTGGTATTACGGATTGGGGATGTGGGCCCTGCCTAGTTTGCACAGATGATTGTTCTGGGTTGACCTTGACCTACTTTACGGCAAGGTCAAATTTGATCCCTAATGCATTTATATGGGAAAAATCTTGAAATGTTCATTTTCATACATTTTTAAGCCAAAATCAGAATGCTTGAGAGAAATGTTAAACATTATGAGACAATGGTTTTATATAAGTACCAAATGTCAAGCTGACATGTGACCTTTCATGCAAGGTCACTCATTTGGACTGCCACATAAGTATCTAAACATCTTTTTCTCAAAAATCACTTGGCTGTTTAAACTCAAATTTCATATGGAGTATTCTTTTGATTGTTTTAGGTCATTTGATCAAAATGGCTGCAGCCCCCATATATGGTAAAACAAAATATGTTTCAATGATAAGGCTGAGTTGACCTTGACCTAGTTAAACATTATTAAGGAGATCAGGTGTGCGCTTCAGGTCCTCTAGTTATCAAATTGAAGTGCAGGTATTTTACGGACCTGTTCAGATAATTTAAAAAACACCAAACATTTGAAATTTGATACACGGTATAAAATTTACACATCTTTAAAAATGAAAAGAAAATCGTATTTTTCGAAATTTCTGAAAATCGTCAGTAGCACACGTTTGATCATTGTGTGCGTATTATTTCATCTGAACACAACAGAACTCAATCAGCCTATTCTGCTGTGGTAAATCGTTTACGACTATTCCACGCTTCCGATTTAAATTTTGAAATTTTAACTAATAATTTGACGGCATTTGTCAAAGAATTTTCACATTTTAGGTGAGCGACCCAGGATCCAAGGACCCTCTTGTTAAAATAAGAACAGTGACTTCTAGTATAAATGAATAATCCCTGAAAATGGCAATGCCATACAACAAACAATAAAGTGTAAAGAACAGTATAGTTGGCTGTCCCTTTAAAACAAAATATGCTTATTTTCACTTTTGATAGCAAAATTGAGTAGAAGCGGGCATCCATGCTATTTATGTTTATATATGTGTAGTAAACACGATAGGGGTGGATGCCAAGTCTGGGAACGTCCCTTGGACTCAAAACTAGTTCAAAGGTCTAATGAGTGCAAATTAACAAGATAATAGACCAATCACTCCTTTCTATGACATCTCCCGCCTATATAATATCCTTTAAATTCACTGACACTATCCAGGATGTACTTAAGATATATGTCATATGTATTACATGACCTAGACAACAACTGAGCGTATGTCCGTGCTATGTTAAAGGTCATTTAAGTGCAAACTTCGCAAAATAAAAGCATTTAATGCTAATGCTGCACACCTGACCAAGGATACCAATGGGAAAGTAAGACACCACATACGAGAGCCAAGAGGTCAGCCCTTTCCCAGCAGGTGACCACAAGGCACATATAAACAGACGCGCACAAAGGCATAACAAACACAAGACAGAAATTACATAAAGATCCATGGAGTAATGCCTTGGAACGGTCAGTAAAATAGTTTATTGGAGGGCTAAACCGGTTTAACCGTGCACCAACCTCACCCTTAGTTCAGATGTGGATCAAGACACATAGATGTTTGGTTTGCATAAAAAAGCCCTAACTTATCAATGCATCATCTCATAGAATATATAAATCAAAATATAAAAAAGAGATAAAGCAAAGAGGAGAACACAACAGTAAATTAAACTGAATACCAGAGCAAAAGAAATCCAACAGGTAAACCCCGGTAGGCCAAATAAACAGCCCAAGCATCAGGCCCCTACCATCTCATCAATAGATAAGTCTTTAAGTCGGAACCATCATAGAGTCTGAAGTCCGACCTACCGGCGTGCAATTAAAGAGAAAAGAAAAGTTGCCAACCGTGATTGGGTTGACCACAAAGCATGCAGTCTGTTGCAATACATTAATGCTATAGCCAATCTTTTTATAATGGGAAATTATTCAAATGAACTGCGCAGAAAATTATTAGAGCCAACAATCTTCTTTTATTTATACACCAAGTCACCCTAGAATTCAGGTTCCGAAAGTCCTTGGCGCAAGAGAGATTTAAGTCCAACTTGGAAATTAGATATCAAATCATAGTATCGTCTATAAAATTAATATATGATACCGAAAGCATTGTTTAACAAGTTTCTGAGTTAACAATTTATTGCGAGTGTTGAAGTCAGTAATATAGCTAGATGCTCTAGCAAAACGAATGAGTTGAGAGATATAGACTCCATAGGATGTAGAGCGAGGAACATCACCATCTAATTGGGAAATCGATAATTTTAAAATTAAAGTCGTCACGTTTATCATAAATTTTGGCAGAAATAATATTATTAGAAATTGACAAATGCAAGTCTAAATATGCAGTTTCGGTATCAGAGATATTGGCTATATTAAGTTGCAGTTCTGAATGGTATATTTGACTTACCAAATTGTCAAAATAAACATTATTAATGTTTCAAATGTCGTCCAATATCTGGATGTAGTGATAAACGCATCAATAACATCAGCCTGCTTATCATCAGAAAGAGACATCATAAAGTCCTTCTCATAACAAAACAGGAATAAATCTGCAACCAGGGGAGCAAACGCATTCTTTATGTAATCAGCATACCCAACATAACCATTAAACAACAACATAAGTAAGTAGGACGTATGAGCACAGCACATAGTTTCACTAAATGGAATATAGGTATCCTATTGTAAAGTAGCATCAAAAGGCCTCTTGGGCTTCTTGTAGGGCACATTAAGAGACAATTCAATTGGCGTTACTTATATAGAACAGCAAAACGCAGACCAGTTTTAATATCTGAGCTATCTGACTAGCACTGTTGTTATTCGCTGATTAGGTACTAATTTTCCAGACTCTAGCTAAGCATTGTAACACAGCAGGCCAGTTTGAGTAATACCTGGTTGTAAAACATGAAAATATATTTTCTCTTGATGGGGCTCAATTATGATCAAGTAAGCATGACATATAGATGCTGCTACAGCTGCAGTTTGACTGGTTGTAAACCTACTCACAGTTTATAGCTATGGTCCCGCTTTAAGTACACAAAAGTGGACCAGGCTGCAGACTCGTTGATGACCCTATTCTAAAACTTTCATCGGTTTGTTAGTGCCTGATGTGTGTCTTTGTCTGGACCCACCATAGCTCAAATTGAGGTTCTATCCATGGTTTCGAGCCATTTACTTTGTTTCATCATAGTGTGTTATGACTTAGATTGGTTATATGTGCCTATGCATTAGATAGGTAAGCCTCTATGCGAGCTAAGCAATTTTTGTGTTTTAACAACAGCAGAATCTATGGTGAATATTTGGCACCATATTAAGGCACTTTAGACCAAAGTGGTTTCCGCTGCAGTCTGTTCTAATTAATGCAATGGTTCTATTGTTGTTGATTCGTTGTTTATTGTAACTCCCATTGTTTTGTTTTTTTGGTTTGGTTTTTGGTCAATGTCTTTTTATGCTGTAGTGTACAATCTAGTTTTTCAATCCTCTCGCGGAGGAAGACAAAGCGGGTTGCTTTGCTCTAATTGTCTTCCTGCTGAACTTTTGCTATTAGTGTTCTGTGTCTCATCCTTACACTTAAGTGATTGTGGTATTTTCTGGTCATGCTCACTTACATTTTAGTAATTCCTTGTTGATTACAATCAAAATAAATCAGTTATTTTGTGTAAGCTGGTAAACTTTTTGTCAGTGCAATCAAACAGTGAATTATCTCACAACAATTATTGCTATAGCAGATCTATTTTAAGTAAAATATGTAAGACTTCGAAAACCAATGACATCAAACCTACAAGCTGGTGTGCATTTCAGAGATGCTTTAGAGCACTTGCACCTCATTGACATGCATTTCGTCTTGCATAAACAGCTAAATGACTGTATGCACGCAATTGGGATAGCTAGCAAGCACTTCCAAACACTTTCTAGTCAGTATGTACCTAATTCTTGCCACAAGTCAATAGTTTCAGTTGGTTTATTTTCTAAAACCATTATTACATGGTTTGTTTTAAGCCATATCTTAGCTTGATAGTTTGCCCTTGTGATATGTAACTCTGATGCACCATTGGTTGGAGGCAACACATCTAGGGCACGTTTCACTTTCACAAAAAGGTTATGCCTGGCATCATCAATACGTCTGACATCCTTTTCTCCTATCCCATACGACAAACGTACAAACGCCCAAGCATCATCGGCGTTATCATCCCTTACTATTCCAGTAAGAAGATGGGCATACCTAATGAACATTTTCAAGCATGTATTCTTGCATTTGGCAGATAAAGGTAGCATGATATCGCATCATGTTAGCGCATGAAAGCCTAAAATAATATACAGCACTAAATGGGGTAGCTGTTTAGTTACAAAATTGGCAGGAACGCATTTCATTTCTCTTGCTGATCCTAGGAGCATCCAAACTTATCAATACTGCAGGTCCTGAGGTGATACAGTCACAATATAAACACATCTGATACACTGGTCTGTATCAAGACATTTTCCAACATTTCTTTTATACTTCACTGCTGTTGCACCTCACGCATGTAATGCAATCCTAGTGTCAAGATCTTTATGATCGGATGTCAATTGGGACGCTTTATGTATATTCGATGTAGCCCTTTGTGCATTTTCAATTCCTCCTGAAGTAATCAATTCTTAGTCTCATGTAATTTGAGAGTTTTAGCTGTCAGCATTACAGACAATGTATCAGCAGCCAAATCAGACTTATTCTCACCCAGTAGTATGAAATTTTCCTAAACTTGTGGCAAAGTCACAAACTGCCAACATATGAATTGTCCACTTGGCATCATATTATGAGGAGGCGAACTCTAATATGGAGTTACATAACACAATGGCAAACTATCATGCTAAGAGGTACAGATGGACAAAAAGTAATTTGGTAACAATTGTCTGTGTATGCAGCTAATTAGCTGTGGATGCAAGACAAAATGTGTGCCAGTGAGGTGAAAATGTTCTGAGGTATCTCCGAAATGTACACCAGCTAGTGGACGTGATGTCCTTGACAGCGCAACTTCTACGTATTTTACTTAAAATAGATCTGCCATAGCAATAATTATTGAGAAATAATTCGCTGTTTGAGTACACTGACAAACCTGGAATTATAACTCAGCAACTTGTAAACACAAAAAGCAGATCTATTTCCAATGTTATATAAAAGAAATGACCAATACGCAGCTGTAGAAAACTCTTGACATCAAAACAACATCTATTTGTAGTGCTTACTTGATCCTTATTGAGACCCGCCAAGAGACCAGACAAGTTGTTGGGATTCCTATGGGCACTAATTGTGCTCCCCTGGTTGTAGATTTATTCCTTTTTTGTTATGAAAGGGACTTTATGATGTCTCTTTCTGATGATAAGCAGGCTGATGTTATTGATGCGTTTAACACTACTTCCAGATATTTGGACGATATTTTAAATATTAATAATGTTTATTTTGACAATATGGTTAGTCAAATATACCCTTCAGAGCTCCAACTTAATAAAGCCAATGCCTCTTATACCGAAGCCGCATTTTTAGACTTGCATTTGTCAATTTCTAATGATATTGTTTCTACCAAAATTTATGACAAACGTGACGACTTTGATTTTGAAATTGTCAATTTCCCATTTTTAGATGGTGATGTTCCTCGTTCTACATCCTATGGAGTCTATATCTCTCAACTCATTCGTTTTGCTAGAGCATCTAGCTATGTTGCTGACTTCAACACTCGCAATAAATTGTTAACTCAGAAACTTCTTAAACAAGGCTATCGGTATCATAAACTTCGCAAAACATTTTCAAAATTTTATAGACGATACTATGATTTGATTTCTAAATTCCAAGTTGGACTTAAATCTCTCTTGCGCCAAGGACTTTCGGAACCTGATTTCTATGGTGACTTGGTGTATAAGTTGAAGAAGATTGTTGGCTATAATAATTTTTCAGCGCAGTTCATTAAAATAATTTCCCATTATAAAAAGATTGGCTATAACATTAATGTATTGCAACAGACTGCATGCTTGGTAGTCAACCCAATCACGGTTGGCAACTTTGCTTTCCTCTTTAATTGCACGCCGGTGGGTCGGACTTCAGACTCTATGATGGTTCCGACTTAAAGACTTATCTATTGATGAGATGGTAGGGGCCTGATGCTTTGGCTGTTTGTCGGGCCCACCGGGGTTTACCTGTTGGATTTCTTTTGCTCCGGTATTCAGTTTAATTTACTGTTGAGTCCTTATCCTTGCTTTATCTCCTTGTTATATCTTGATTTATATGTTTTAGGAGATGATGCATTGATAAGTTAGGGGTCTTTCATGCAAACCAAATATCTATGTGTCTTGATCCACATCTGAATTAAGGGTGAGGTTGGCGCCGTTAAACCGGTTTAAGCCCTCCAGTAAAATATTTTACTGACCGTTCCAAGGCGGTACCTCTTTAGTGTATCTTTTATGTTTTTGTTCTGTCTTGTGTTTGCTATGTTTTGTGCGCGTCTGTTTATATGTGCTTTGTGGTCACCTGCTGGGAAAGGGCTGACCTCTTGGCTCTCGTTTGTGGTGTCTTCAATGAGTTTGTCACTTTCCCATTGGTATCCTGGGTCAGGTGTGGTACTTGATTGTATCGATTCCTGATCTTTGCACCATTACTTACTTTTGTTGTTTACTACCAGGTATGACTCAATCCGGCCTGCTACACAACAGAGCCTAGCTAGAGTCAGTATTAGCAGTACCTTATAATCAGTAACAACGAAAATGTTAGTCAGACAGCACGGATTTGAAGCTTCTGTTGTTTTTTATGCTTAAAGCAGATTTTCTCTTAACTTGGCCCAATACGAATACCATGTTCAATGGAGAATTACCTTTGCTCGTACAACCCATCCCATATGTACTATCCCTTATGTGTGTCCCGTACAAAGACTTTTTCTCACATATAATTGGCCCTGGGCGTGGGCATTTGTGTTACACTGACACATTTCCAGTTTACTGCTAGTTAACAATTATATACGTATATTTCTTTAGTTAGGATGTTTGCTGCACTCAAACGTCCTACTCACTTATCCTGATGCTTAAAGGATATGTCAAGTATGCTGATTGCTAAAAGTAAGCTAGTTTCCATGCATTTACCCAATTGTGCACTTAGATGACCTTTTAACCTAGTCTGGCATGCAGTAACAATACTAATGTCACTATACATCGCTTGTTAGCCATTCACATGCAGTTATATGATAATTTTGTATTGTTTGGTGCGTATGATACTGACAAAAGAATGCTGCACCTAACATAATATAATTTTATTTAGGAAATTTGCACTTAAACAACCTTTAACCTTGCACAGACATACGCTCAGTTCTTGTCTAGGTTATGTATTAAATACAACAAGTGTCTCCAGTACATTATGAATTATTTCAGTGAATTTAATGGATGTTTTATAGGCAGGAGATGACATAGAACAGAGTGTTTTGTCTAATATCTTCTTATTTTGCACCCAGTTGACCTTTGACCTTATTCTGAGTCATATGGACATTTTCAGACTTGGCACCACCCCTATCAGTTTAACTACACATATTAGAACATATTTAGCATGAATGCCAGCTTCTACCCCATTTTGCCATCAGAAGTATTTTCCATGAAATGGACTGCCAACTAATATGAAAAACAATGTGTCGCGTAAATATGTTGACTTGTTTGATTCTGCCTTCGTGAGAATAATTCCTGATACCACTATATTTCCTATTTTCAAGACATGGGAGGGGTAACTCAACCCCTCATAAATCACCAAAGGTATAATTTTTGCTCATGGTATCACGTTCACCACCGCAAAAATAATTAATGTCTACTTGCAAAGCATTCTTACTATTTTATCATTATCATATATTTTAGAAGTCAAAGAATTTTGAATATGTGCCGCGACGTGAAAAAATCTGTCTCCCGATGTTTGCGCACAACAAAGGCGCAGACCAGCTTGCGCAGCTGCGCAGTCTGATCAGCGCCTTTGTTTTTCGCGTTATTCTATATTTTACTGACCGTTCCAAAGCGGTACCTCTTTAGTGCATCTTTTATGTTTTTTTCTCTGTCTTGTGTTTGCTATGCCTTTGTGCACGTCTGTTTATATGTGCCTTGTGATCACCTGCTTGGAAGGGGCTGACCTCTTGGCTCTCGTTTGTGGTATCTAACTGTGAGTTTGTCACTTTCCCATTGGTATTCTTGGTCAGTTGTGGTACTTGATTGTATCCATTCCTGATCTTTGCACCCTGACTTCCTTGGAAAGTATCATATCTAAACTTGGTACAAGCGAATTTTCAATTTTCTAGCTAGTCTCTATAGCTGGGGAGACTGGTTTGAGTCTAGTTTTGTCGGACACCCCGAAGACAGAATTTCTCACGGCGAGGCCCATATTTTACCTAACATGGCATGGAAGACATTTTGGTCATGTGACTTAAGCAATATAGTCATATTAAGTTTATCTAATCCAAAGCATCACGCCTACCAAAAGCTCCAATGCTCAACATCTGGTTGAATTTTTTTTTAAAAAACTGCTCTATGAAGAAAATCAAAAATCGGGGAATGTCATGCAACAGCCTATGGATTCCTGCGTTTGTGGTATGAATATGAGCTTAGAAAGTATTCTCATTAGGTCATATTTACTTTTAGCGCGATTAACACGTTCCTGTCGAATTCTGATCACCAATTACTGCTGATTCGAATATTTGAAGAATAACCAAAGTGTTAAAGTCTGATATTTACTTTTACCGTTTCTATAGTAACAAAAATGGCTGTCAAAATAGGCTTAAAATAGAGAGATGCTCATTTTGACCAAATCTGAGGCTTTTATAAGATTTTATAAGAAAAAGATATCAGCACAGAAAAATACCAAAAAAAACTTAATATATTGCGTGTTGTGATAAATTGTTTCATCTGTTTAAGTATCTATTTCCCTGTGACATATGTAACTTTCACTGTCAATGTCTCCAATTTGTTCCAAAATGGTCATTTTCTATGTTCATAGCCATAGCAACGGTATTAGTCAAATTAATACCAGACCTTTACAATTCCGCGCTTGTTCTAATAAAAGAATGAGAATAAAATGGCAAAACATCTTTTTTTTCTTCAAAGGGGGGTATCCTCTTAATGCACGTAGCTCTTTGAGTTCAAAATGCCCAGTGGTTTTAGAGAAGATGTTTGAAATTGTTGACGGACGTACGACGGACAGACGATGGATGGATGATGGAGCCACTGGTATACAAATAGCTCCTTCATGAGCCTTCCGCTCAGCTGAGCTAAATAACCAGTCACACTGGCAGTCATTATATCAAATGTGTCAATATTTAGTGCTATTTATATAAGTGAAGTCATTGACTCATTCCCGATTGCACTGAAATCCCAAGATAGGATTGAGCTGCAGCTTTTAAGTGTCAGTTAAATCAGATATATAAGACAAATCTTTCTCTCTGATATATTTATTCAGCTCTGAATTATGTGTTCTTGTGCTAACAGATTTTGGATTTTGTTGAAATGCAATAGACTTTACCCTAAAACGTCTAGGACTGATATAATACTGTGTATCAAATTCATGAAACAGCTAGTGAACTAATTTTTTTCATTTTTGGTAATGTCATAAAAAAGAGGCATTTAACAAAATGGCTTATACATAACATTTTGTTTACTATTCCCACAATTAAAACTTGACTTTAAAATAATTTAGCGTCATACGATAAATATAATCTAACAATTTGTGCTCCTGCATTTTTGAATGTGCAAAACTGGTTGTGGAAAAACGATAAAATGCTCAGCATAACCTCGCATTTTATCTTTTTTCTCAAGTCGTTTAATCAATTTAACGATACACGAGCATTCATGTAAGATCCTGTATGCTTCATTAAAAGAGCAAAAATAAGTATATTTCTCATTATGGTATCATTATGGGCTTCCGCTTTCACCGTTCTTGGATTCTGAAGTCGAGCTGGAACTTTCTTATTTCTTACATCTACAAAATAAATATAGCAGACAGTGACCACAAGCTAACATATACTTAAGAAATGAATTCTACTTTTGGAATGTTCATGGAATCATGACTACGTCCGGTCTCTTGCAAAGATAACGTGAAGCCCTTTGGGCTTCACTTACTTTGCAAGAGACCCGAAGCATTCATGATTACATGAACAGACCAAAAATTGAATTTATTGCCTATATTAACATTTTATTATAAATCTCCAAATTATAAAATTATATATAATTTAGGAAACAAAGTAATTTTGTATTTCATATGAAATCTTATTAACGGTTTTGTAGGAGTGTTAAACGGAAAAGCGGAACAGCCAGTATGAACACGGACAGTCATTCGAGCAAACAAAAGGCTTGCTTTGCAAGTGCGACTCGGGTGTGGCTTGCTGTCAATCACAACACCAGTTCCACGTCTGGTGAATGAGCTCGATGTTCGAAGCGTGTTGCACGGGCAAGTGACTTTAGCAGCTGTCAATCTTATTTGTGTCATTAATGAGGCTATGAACGGTTGCAAAAATGTAAAGGTTAATTAAAGGATTGCTTTGAAAATGTAAATATTACAGAATGTAGCCAAAAGGGATGTGTGTGTGTGTGTGTGTGTGTGTTACCTTTACTGGCCGCAAAAACCTTATAATACAAAGTAAGATGTATCATCACAAAGAAACAGTCAAATCAAATTAACACACATTGATGAAACAAAGAAAAAGACTCATGATAGTCAGAGCTAAAGAAAACCTCATGTTGAGCCTCTGTAGACTCCGTCAAAACCAGTATCAGACACCAATCAACGGATAAAAGTTTTATGTCAGGACACCCGTCAGGCAGTTAAAGAAACAATAATAGCTATACACTGTGATTGGCTTCTAACCAGGCATGCAGACTGTCGCATGATATCCATGTTATATCAAACATTTTTAATGTTTGGCTATATTTTGATCACTAAAATAAGGTTTTACAACAATTCTTTTGAATTTATAAACTAAATCATTATAAAATACTGGCTCTGACATGCCCTGTTGCAGAAGAGCATTTAAACCAATATTCTATTCAACAATCAACGCTAAGTGTCTGTGGTAGAGGTGAAAAATGTTTTATGAATTTTATGATATCGACATCATTGTTTTCGTAACTTAGCAGTCACAAATTGGTTCTGTTTTTGAAGACACTAACATTAGAATTCACTCTTGTACAACGAATAAGCAGCGAAATATATACATTCCTAGGACTAGGGTCCGTGCTATTTAAAGAACTCTATTAGGCTGCAATGAAAAACTGATCAGATCTGATCTATTCATTTACCCTAGCCGTAGGAATGTGAGGAAGATCTCCATCAAAAATGGGAAAATTAACTATTTTAACATACTGTTATCGTTTGTCATAAATTTTAGATGAAACAATGCCATTTGTTGTGGGCAAGTCTAAGTCTAAAACAGAATCATTGAAATTGGGTGGGGTATTTCTGACTTACCATTTGTTTGAAATATAAAGCAGGTTGCTTAGATATCTTGGGGTAGAGTTAAATTCTTCAACAAGATCAGCTTGATAATTGTCAGAAAGAAACACCATGAAGTCTCTCTCATAACAAAACAAAAATAAAATCTAAAACAAACTTCCTATGGAATTCCTGGACCACTTTTTTAAAAATTCTAAAAGGTTATTTTGGTTTAGGTAGATAATCTAAATAATTGCAATAAAATAAGACTCTACTGTCAATAATCTTGAAAAAAAAGTTAATTTCCAAGTATCTAAAGCAATAGATTCAACATGCTCTCATTTGCAACAGCAATTATATTGTTCTTGTAAGACGCAAACAATTTCTTCACGACATTTTTTTAATCAATTGGTAAAGGTAACTTGTATTTAGGTCCTTTACATTTAATAGACCGATTTCATGGATCAATTTTTAATCCCTAGTGACTCATGGTTCACCAGATTGGTAGCATTGATAGATTAATATATTGTTAGAGTCCTTACTATCTCCATGTATAGAGGTTTCAATATCAAGGTCTGTTTCAATATCTAGTGCTGCATTACAAAGTCGAGGAGCTCTATCATAGATGTAATTAGCCTCAATATCCAAATTACGAAGTGAAAAGATAACGGTAGTGTGTAGTAGATAAAACCCTTGTCTTGTACCCAGAGGAAGTGCGCTCCAGTCTTTTGAATGAGAATATTAGCCATTGTCCTATCTCAATGACCATAGCTATTGGTGAAACGTTAAACACAAACTCGCCCACGCATTCACGATTGCTAAGAAAATGTCAAACTACCAAAAACCTCATTAATTGATTAGCTTCTGATGCTTGTCCTAGGCTGTGTCAACCGTTGAGTATTGGTGTATTTCTGAAGCTCTGGTTGTCTGTTGGTTTTAAGCCACTTTCTTTGTTAAGCCATTTTCTTCTATACGCATTTCAAGATGTATGAGCCCTAATGCATCTCAGTTTGGTATTTTGAATTGATTGTTCACCTGTGATGATGCATGGAATTAATAAGTAAGGCATCAGCAATTTATGTTTTGATAAAAGCATTATCTAAGGCCAATTTCTGTCGTTAAAACACATTTAAGCAGCTTGTTTGGCTGTAGCTAATGTTTGTTCGAAGGTCGCGATTCTGTTGTTGTTGTTACTTCATAGTTTGTTGTTGCTCCTATAATGGTTTTTACTGGTTTTATGCGTCATCCTTCGTGGTGTCCTTCCTTGTTTTGCCATAATCACGCAGAGAAAGTGTGAGCTGGTTGCTTTATCTTAATGTGAGGGTCCCTAAGGTCTTTAGTTAAGAGTACGTAACAGAAAAATAATTTTCTTATTTCTCAAACAAAACATATGTTGTGGGTACTCTTATAATGACGGTTCTTTGGAACACCAAACACATAATACTACAATTATGGATAAGAAATTATTTACAATTTTAGGCTGATTATTTTTGTTTATCCAAACCTATGGCCCTCATTTTGAGCCTACATCTCACACTTCAGAGTTCATACAGACTGGACAAATCTAATTTCGCTGACTTTTCCTTGACTCTAATCTAAATTTTCCTGACATGACCTACCGTACTTGCTAAAGAAACTTCAGACCATGGGTGGTAGGATGAGGCACTTTCTGCTGCAGCTTTCAGAGAGATGGCCCTGTCACATTTGACTTGTTATATAATTAGCTGTGACTTTAAGCATTAACTAAATAAATACGTTTTTATTCATACCTAGCTGCAGTGAACAGCTATGTTTTCTAATAAGAGAGAGTATTGCTAATTTTGGAAAGTTTTTATATAGAAATGTACAGATTATCCAATGACTTTTACATTAAAACTGCAGTCTCCTATTAAAACTTTTGAATTTTGATGTTGGTTTCGAAAACACCCTTTTGTGAGCCAACCCAAGCTACTCATGATGCAATTAATTTAAATAGAAAAGCACAGCCACCTTTTGGCTTGATGACTTAACACTGCTGCATTAAACAGGGTACTCACATCCTGAAATTCTGCTGTAGATGTTACAATGAATAACATACCATGTACACAATAGAGCTTCATTTAGTTTGGTTTTCTTTTGTGGATCATTCATGTTATCTCCATCGTGTGTTTGTTATGCTTTCATGTGTTTGTTATGCTTTTATTGTTGCCTTGTGGTCACCTGCTGGGAAAGGGCTGACCTCTTGGCTCTTGTTTGTGATGTCTTATTCTGAGTTTGTTACTTTCGCAATGGTACCCTGGGTCAGGTGTGGTACTAGATTGTATCGATTCCTGATCTTTGCCCTCTTTCTTACTTTAATGAAACAGAAGTATGGTGTTATTTGCTATAGTTCATCAAATGTGTAGAATAACTGCATGCATTAAATTTTGAAGCATATAGATTGCAATATCTAGTTATCTTTGAACAATCTTGGTGGAGTGTAACCCACATACCTTAGATTTAGAGCCAAACTATTTTCAAATTGGGCAACTATGTTTTGACTTGATTGATTGATTAATTTAATACATTTAGTTGCAGTCAACAATGTTTATGTCATGTTTGGACTCCTCCAATGAGAGGGATATGGAAAAGAAGAATGGGATAGACTAAAAGGCTCCAACTCAGACCCAAATTTGCCTCCAGTGAAGCGAATCATATCCTACCAACAAGCAACAAATGACAGTCATCTATCTGAAAGATGCTACAGAGAAAACACCACCCTACCACCTATCACTCCAACTATGTTTTGACAACTATATTTTGATTCGAAGTTGTTTTATAAGTTTTCTCGTCATGCATAGGACATACTAACTCTACCCACAAGGGGCCATGTTTTTTGACGAATTAAAATCATATGAACAACTTTGGTAGATGGTCACAAAGGACCATTTAAGCCAAAATGTTTTCAGATCAGGCCATAAGTGTTTAGTAATATTTTTAATGTTATCACTGTATATCCTATGGAAAAAATAACTGCCCCCCCCCCCGCCTCCCGCTCTTTACCTGACGACCATGCTTTTGGATGAATAAAATAAATTAAACAACTTAGGTAAAGGATCACCCAAGAACTATAGTTTGTGCCAAGTTATTTTCCAACCTGAATATTTTTTAAAGTTTACGTTTCTGATTAACTTGCAGTTGTTAGTCATGTTAGCCCATTTGACGACCAATATTGGGTCATGTTCACATAGCAAAAAGTAAGATTTAATCCAAATTTCAAGGAGAAAATTAACAATTCAAGGAACAAAAAAAAATATTTTGTGACATATTAACTGTACTATGCCATAACAAAGTAAGTAAGGTGCAAAGATCAGGAATTTTTGCATTCGAAATTTCGAAATGTGCTTATTAGTGAACCAAATATTTTATTTATTGTTTTATTTGATTATATTATACGGTGTATTTTTTTCCCGATTTTGCAGAAAGCAGTTTAAAAAAAGCTCAATTCTGGGTGTCCGGTCATGTTCCCAAACTGCTGAGAAAAAAACTACCATGGTAAGCAGAATCTTTGATCAACTTTGAAAGAGGACCACCCGGGGATCATTCCCGTGAAGTTTGATGAAATTCCACCAAGAAGTTTAGGAGGCGATTTTGTTTAAAGTAAATTGCTGACATATGACGGTTGGAAGAAGGACATTCAATGATAAAAAAAACTCACAATGTGCTTATGGGCTCAGGTTAGCTCGCAAAGGCAGATGAGGAGGCAAGGGAAGCCAAAATTACAGTATATTTTAATGTTTTAATTTAGAGGCAATCAAATTGATAAAGCTTGTATCCAAATCTGCCTAAGTAAGTTTGTAGGGATCATAGATACATTTATGAGACGTCAAGGAAGACGTTTATCCCGGATATAATACTTACACGCCCATCTCCCCGAGAGGAATATCCCGTAGGCCTGTTCCCTCGCAATTCAGATTACTTAAGCATGGACAGGATACAAACACTGGGTCCATATCTTGTTTCGGTTTTCCACTACCATTTCTTACGAGACACGCTGAAATAAAAAGTCAATCAAATGTAATATAAGATGACAAACCCAACAAATTTAGTGTTTATCCAGCCAAGGCTCAAACCAGCCTTGGTACCCAGCAAGTTCTTGTCAGAGTACTTGCGTTGCATTCAGTAGGCAATTAAAGCTGCATAGTCTGTAACTTGATCTTTTAATCTTTGAAATAATGTTTCTATTTTTCAAGAACACAGTAAAAAACAAAAATTCAGGTATACATTTTTCCAATTTCGTAAATCTTTAAAAATGATCAGTATCAAAACAACAGCATTTATGTTGAAACTTGACTTTCTATAATTATTGGAGGGACGCAAATATTTACCAACAAGAGAAAAAACACCTGTTTTTATAAGATAATTCACTTTTCCATGCAGTTTTCAGCTATAGTGAACAGATTTATTGTGAAAACTTAACTTAATTCTGCTTTTGCAAATGATTTAAAAAGAAAAGAATTTTTTTCGAAAAATGTTCATAGTTGCAGACTTAGTATCTTTAAGGATCAGATGTTTTATCATTGGATAGCGAAGGATCTGGTCAGACTGAGCTGATGCCTAGCTGGGCTGATCTGAGGCTTCTCGTGATATAGTCAAATTGTCGCTCAATAATTATTATGAATAGACTGTGAGCAGATAATAGGAGTGAGCCGCGCCATGAGATTTCCAACAATGTGGCATGTGCGACCAGCAAAGGCTCAGACCAGCCTGCGCATACGCGCAGTCTGATCAGAGCCTTTGTTGGTCGCTTGAATAGTATATGAGTGTTAAGCTACAAACTGAACATGATTTCGAGTTTCTAAGCTTAAAAGAAGGCTGCTAATGCTCGTCTGGTTCAACAAATGTCGAAATTCCACATCGTTGGAAAGTTCATGTCGCGGCTCATATATACACGGGTGGTAATCAGTGGAACTAGCTCCAAAAAGAGTCAATTGATTTTCGTTCCATCGACACATCCGGGAACCCGCGAGCTAGTGCTTTCGGCAGCAAAACAGTAAAATAGGTAGGTCTTGAAGAATTTTATCATTTTTTATTTCCTTATTAGTGATCCAAGGAAATATCCGCTAATGCTATTGTGTGTAGAATAGATTCAACTTTATTCTCAGTCTGAGTTCGCCACAGAAGTGTGCAGGGCTTGATCTAACTTGTTGGAAATGTTTGAGACACCGAACTGAAAATCTACCAATTTCTGTCAACATCGATATTTGGGTACACGATTTTTTAAATTCATTTTCTGTCCAAACTATAGCCTTTGGACCCCATGAAGCACCATACCTGGTAAATTTTAAGCATGAAAAATCACAAATAAGCAGAAAAGTGTGGGTCGAGAAAACAAACCTTGACAATTTCTACCTGTGCTAGAGCGCTCAACATGGAGCTAATGCGTTCAACAAGGAGCTAGTGCGCTCCATATTTTTTTTCATACTGCATGCTTGAGTTTGAATCAACCCATGTTT
The DNA here is from genome assembly GCA_964019695.1 of Loripinus fragilis. NCBI lineage: Eukaryota > Metazoa > Mollusca > Bivalvia > Lucinida > Lucinidae > Loripinus > Loripinus fragilis. The sequence continues at coordinate 57,260,072 of OZ026514.1, forward strand.
ATAAGTAAGAGTTTCTTGTGCCTTTGGTTGGTTACACTTGTTGATGACTGACCAGCTGGTCAAATGCCACGTTTAAAAAAAAACTAAATATATGAAACTCGTGTCTTATCTTATGTACAAATTTTTGCTCTTTTCAGCTCATTCATTATATCCATAGACTCGATCATTCCGTCTAAAACACTTTATTTTCGTGGGTCCCGCCACCGCTAATGTAGAAATTTCCCCCATTTCACGTCTCAGTGCCGTTTCTTTTACGCATGCAAACATGTTTTAGTAAGTAACTTAAACAGTTCTTAGATAGGCCATGTTCTCTGAATCCGTTGTGTTTGAAATTTATTTCGAGTTAGCGAGTTTTTCGGAAAATCGTAGATTGAAATTTCGAGGTTTTACTGTATTGTTTTTTCAGACAGGCCCTGAGGTTATAAAACTTTTTTCGTGCTCAACTCAACTGAGCATGAAATTTCAAATGCTCATAAAAACTTTTAAAAAAATACCGAAAATGAAGAAGTTTCTTGCTTTAAGTCTCTCAGATGTCGAATTAATCATGCTAATAAATGTTAAAATGCCAATAATTGTTGGCATTTTAACATTTATGAGCAGGATAAATTTTGTGCTCAGCTGAGTTGAGCATGGAAAAAGTTTTATAACCTCGGGGCCAGATCTCGATGTTATTGCTGGGCATTTCACCGAAATTTGGTAGCGTCCTATTTGACCCAGGGAGTGCTGAGAAAGTATGTGGCTAAAACGGGGCTCGAGTTCACGGTTCCTTAAGCTAGCTATATGATTCTGATTATTGGTCACGAATATGGGTTGTTGTTTTCCCGTCTATGCCCATATAGTAACAGAAATACGTGAAGCCTGTGCAGGGATCGAAAAAATAATTAAAATAAAAACTAGCTATTTAAAGCGTCGTATTGACAGCTCAAATTTACAAATGCTGTTATTTCGCTCATGGTAAGCTTCCTACGACATGCGCGGATCCAGAGGGGGGGACAAAGGGTCCAAACCCGCCACTGAAAAATCACAAAACTATAGGGCTTCTTAGCAATACTGGTCCGGATCCCCTGAAAATCACAAAGCTGCCAAGCCAGATTCAATGTTGGGCCATAGTCGGCCCGGCAGCGAAACGCCGATGATAGCCCGCTTATAGTGGTAATTGGACCGTCCCTCCCCTCATCAACTAAAGAAAAAGAAAAAAAAGTTTGACCCCCTCTGACAAAACTTTCTGGATCCGCGCATGTGCGAACACTTTAACAAATGGGCCAGCTCATGAGAATTCGGTATTTAACGCATAGGCGCAAAAGCCTCCTTTAAACGTCCATGCCAACCTAGGATAGAGGTCTAAATTTAATCTGAATCTTTAATGACATCCATTCTTTGTGTATGCGAGCAGCACAGGCTTTGACGAAACTGCAAAATACGCCTATAATATTCAAAGATGGGATAAATAGTGCGGATCCAGAAAGTTTTGCCAGAGGGGGTCCAACTCTTAAATGGCGTTTCGTTGGTAGGCCGATCGTGGCCCAACATTGAATGCTGACTTGGTACCTTTGTTTATCAAACCAGGATCGCCAAGGAAGCCAGAAGCTTTTCGGTTTTCCAGGGGGTCCGGATCCCTGATCCCCCAACCCCCTCTAGATCCGCACATGGGATACATGTAAGAACTATTATATTGTGCTGCGATCTATTACCCTTTCCTTCTTCTCCCATCGGCTGGCAACGACCTCTGGGCTGTAACAAAGTATCACGCTTTCCAATAGGTCGGACAATGCTCACACAACACTCTTTGGGTCCACACTCAGCACTGGTGTCACATCTGGGTGCAACACAGACGCCGTTTTCTCCTATAGGCACGGTCTTCGTACCTCTGCCTTCACAATTCAAGTGGCTCTTGCAGGGACACCTGTCGAAATATAGCCCCGGTGTTTCCGGTCGTAGAGGATCTACCAGACATGCTGAAAAATATCACCAATTTGCATTAATCTAACTATTCATATACGTGTACACTAGGGAAGAATCGCTTTTTAAAGCGTGCAAACTTTTGTTTTATAAAAAAGATGTATATGTGCTATTTGCTGTAAAGCTGCAAAATACAGTAGAACTTCAATGGCTCATCTTTACGAAATAAATAGAACCTCATTTCCCTTCTTGAGCAGATGAAATAGTGTAACGTTCTGTCCTGCCAGCCGAGAGTGACAGTGACGTCATGTTTTGTTAACAAAGTTATTAGGGACTTAGAATCAATAGATCACTTGTATATTAATCTATCCGCAGGATAGGATTAATACACAAGTGATCTCTCGATTCTCGTTAGCTCAAGTGGAATGTACGAGTTAATGTTTTACTTAACAATAAATCATTTTAAATAAAATATCAAGTCACTGTCACTTTTGTTTGACACGACAGTAGTTGATTCTAACCTTCTAAGTTTGCGTTGTGTTTTCAAAGTTTCTTTAGCATTTCTAAGTTTTTATTCAACAACAATTTTCATATTATTTTATAATTTAATTAAATCTTCTTAAGTCATACTAAATATCTACTAGACACTAAATATAACCCAAAGTTCCAAAATCTAACAAAAATCTATCCTAAGTCTGAGGCTCTGACACTGGGCTTCATCTTATATACCATGAAGTCACGTTGTAGAAGCAGACCACAGCGCCACCTAATGACATCATCATTAACCAATCATATTTCAAGTTTACCATAAAGCGCCCTTTACATAGGTAAGTTTTCATTTATGTCGACCAATCAGAAGATACAAAACCCAGCAGGCACACATTACTGACTCAACATAGAATCAACATTGATTCAATCCCACGACGTTGAATCAACATTGAATCAAATTGAGTCAAGGTAATGTACCTGCTGAGAATCGAAGTGACTCATAATCATACCAGTTGCGCAATTTCCCAAAGGTCATATGACTAGATGTAATACGCAATCCTGCTAAACAATGTCAGACTTGACATGATCTATGTATTGGGTTTATGCAATTTTACAAAACTAAGTAACATTTAGTCATCATGACCTTTCCAAAGTGTTAAAATATCCCATCAGAATTGACTGGCTTATAAAAACATGACCTTTAACAAATAATAAAAAACTGGTGTCAGAATTCCCTTTTAAAACATAAACAAGTCAATCATAAATGGCAACACCACACCTGCGTGAACATCTGTGTCTGATCTAAACCAAGCATTCAAAATATTGTAAATCCCCACATGTGATTCACAATTATTGTGAACCTTCTCAGATGGAGCAAGCTATTTTATAATATCCGAACCACGCCCAGATATGAATATTAAAGTTACCGCCTTTACAGTGACCCAAAAACTCTTTTTTACAAAAACGTATTATGACCTCACAGTCGGAATTTCCTTGTTTATAAGTAGGTAAATTTTAATCAGCTGTTCTTGTCGTCTGCTGACTTTATTTCAAAAATCAACTTTTTAAAAAACATATTTCAAGAACACTATCAGAGTGCCAAACGGTTTGGATCCAGATCAGTACCGACGGTCCTGATATTGGTACAAACTGTTTGCAAAGTTAATACAAACACGCTAGAGAGCCTCTGTACTCGAAATGTGCAGTCATCGCGTGGTGGTTGCAGTCGAAGAGTGCACAAAATAGTGTACCTAGCTGCTTAAAAGGGTTATGTTTTGGTTAATATTTGGCTTTTGAAAATATTCATCGCGAGATATTGTCGCTTATAAATCAAGCTGTGTATCTGCTTAACACAATTTTTGTGGGTTGAGTGATAGTCGCTACAGCGCCAGAGTTATGCCAAAAATGTGATTTTTTTTCTGGAAAAAGGTGATGAAATAATGTTTTGCTTATGTTCTAGAATATATACTTACTTCAGCTCAAATGCAAGTTAACAGTACTTTTTATGTGGAAAAACTTCGAAAACTAGGTCTGGAACATTTTGAAAGTTATTCAAGCTTTTCATACTGTACGCATAGTTCTGTATATCGGGTGTTCTGGCCAAGTGGTCGGGTCGTTTACTGTTTCATATTGATTTTATTTAGACACTCGACTACTGGGCCAGAACACCCGATATACAGAACTATGCGTACAGTATGAAAAGCTTGAATAACTTCCAAAATGCGCTGTCCTCCGATTTCAAACTATGTGCACATTAAAGGATTGGTATTTTGCATTTTATCGAAAGGAAGCATAAATTCCAGACCATAAGCAAACATTTCTTTCTTCCTCTTTTTCAGGAAAAAATCACAGATTTGGCATAACTGTTTGTTTGATTTGATTCTTTACGTCCCAACAACAATCTTTCAGTTAAACAGGGACGGGTCTTCCTGGGTTGAACCAGTACTAAGCTAGGATAAATGTGTTTTGCTCAAGGACCACAACGCAGTGACGCCGGTGAGGCTCGAGCCCGCGGCCTCTCGGTCTCGAGTCAAGCACTCCACCAATGAGCCACTGCGCTCCCATTTGGCATAACTCTGGCGCTGTGGCGCCTATCACTCAACCCACAAAAAAATGTTAAGCAGATACACAGCTGGATTTATAAGTCATAATAATTCGCGATGAATATTTTTGAAATAAAAAAATGACCAAAATATTACCTTAATTAACAGCTAGGTACTCTATTTTGTGCACTCGTCCACTGCAACCACCACGCGATGACTGCGCTGTTGGAGTATAGTTGTTCTCTAGCGTGACAAACCCCGCCGCTATCAAGGAAAGTAGAAATAGTATTCACTTATAAAATGGGCCCTTACCATCTCCGTCATTTCCCACAGGCTCGCAATATGATAGAGGTGGCCCTAGAGGTGACCCTAAAATATCACGTTTTCCAATCACTCGACTCGGTGTTACACAGCACTCTTCTTTTCTGCAGTCACTTCCACTTTCACATGTTCTTTTCGGTTCTTTACAGAAACCTTCTGGTCCGAGAGGCACGGTCCCAGGGAGACCAGTGGCCTCACAAGTAAAGCCTTTTTGGCATGGACATTTTTCGTAATATGCACCATTATAACCTTCTTGTAGGGGTCTCACGAAGCATCCTGAAAATGGAATAATTTGAGTCTATCTCACGGCGTTTTGGTTTCGCCCTCAGTATCAAGCCAATACCCCATAATCAGCCCGAGAGCTTAAGTAGGCATGTACATACATAAGTGGGCCACTATCGGTCCGCCAGCGAAACGCCATTCGAATGGCATTTCGTTGGCGGGCAGATAGTGTTCTCAGACTGTTATCTGGCTGAGAAGTGAGATGTGTCATATTTCAACTTCAACACGGTACCGTGAGGAAGAGCCTCAGAACATTAACAATAACACTGGCTCAATTCTTAAAGTAAGTGAGCATGATCAGGAAATACCACAATCACACACTGCAGACGAACCCACGGCACCATGAGGAAAAGCCACAGGACATTAACAGTAACACTGGCTCAATTCTAATAGTAAGTGAGTATGATCAGGAAATACCACAATCACACACTGCGTACAACCCACGGTATCGACAGGAAGAACCACAGAACACTAACAGTACGTTAATACATCAGGAAGACAATTAAAGGAAAGCAACCAGCTCTGCCATTCCCATAAAGATTATTGTAAATCTAGAAGGGCACAAAGTAATGCATACCAAAACAAAAACCAACACAGAACCTCGACAAACAATGGGAGGTACATAAAACAATAATCAACAACAACAACAGAACCTCCACCTTAGAACGGACAGCGGCCTCAGCCGGTGGGGACTTAAATGCATTTTACAGGCGCCAAATCTTCACCCTAGATTATGTTGTTAAAAAATGTTTAGCTGGCGTGGAGGCTTCCTAACAAATGAAATGCATCATCACAGAGGAACAATCTTGTCAAATTAACACACTATGTTGAAACAAAACAAAGGGTGCATGACTCACAGATAGACAGAGCTAAAGAAAACCTCCAGTTTGGCTACGTTGGGTCCAGCCAAAGACAAGAATCAGGCACCAACCAATGGATTAATGGTTTTCGTCAGGGCCGTCATTGAGTCTGAGGCATGACCCATCGCCGTGCAAATTAAAGAGGAAACCATTGCTATAAACCGTGATTCGGGTTACAACCAGGCATAGAGACTAAGACTTGTTTACTTAAATGAAAGAATCTAAGGAATGTTACATTGATTTCGTAGAATAACATTCATTTACACTTAAAGCGCACAAACTTTCGCAGAACTATTTTGTGATATTTTCTGTTAAAATAACGCACTGATATAGGTGTCTCGACGTAAGAAACCCCGCCATCGATGTTTGCAAACAACAAGGGCGTAGAGCAGCCTGCGCTTCCGCGCAGTCTGATCAGCGCCTATGTTATTCGCTAGGTGGAAAGTATCATATCAAAACTTGAGACAAGCAATTTTTCAATTTTCTAGCTAGTCTCTGTAGCTGAGGAGCCTAATTTGAGTCTCGTTTTGAAGACCGGTGGTGTCGCGACGAGGCCCATATAATGCACACCCTGTAAACATCTAATAAGGGCCACCATCGGCCCGCCAAGGTAACGCTATTCGAATGGCGTTTCGGTGGTGGGCCGATGGCGGCCCGACACTGTATGGTGACTAGGTGTATTATCACATTAAGATAGCAAGCCTTATTTGATTTCTTAGGGAAGCAACAAAGGTTTAAAAGGTCATCTTCTGGTAATTTTAGTTGGCAGTCTAAGGATTATAAGGCAATACAAACTGTTCTCTGTCTACATATGTTGCATAATAAATTCTTACAAATTGAAACATAATCATAACAATAGAAGAAATAATAACATATGTACCATATTGTGAAAGATCGTCGATAAATTAAATCTACTTTCAATCGTAGGCATTGGCGAAGATCTCAGAACGCAGAACTTTACTTTCGTGCGTCATAAAAGGGGTACTTTCATTTGTGCCCACGCATGGATTTTCTTCAAACTTTGCATATTAATAACTCATTATATACGAACTATGAAAATGTATTTATCGAATAAGATAGTTAAGAATAAGGCGTAGGTAGCAACCCTGACGTACTCCACCTTTGAGGTGGTACCTGTCTCTAAATTTCCATGTCCTAAATCTATAGTTTTGTTTATTTCTATGATTTGTCACCTAGATTGAATCCAAAATACCATATACAGTATTTCAATACCACGAAACCATTTGGATAAATTATGGTTTACGTTTTCAGAAGAAGTGATTGTAAAATTTCATTTTTTTTGTTCAAAAATTTACAAAACATTCAACATTCAATTCAAAAGATGGATATGTTCTAGTCTTTGTCAAGATATCATATTATCACAAAAACATGCCATATATATACTGCTGATCTGAGCCAAATATCATGCAAATCCAAAACCGGTAACTTTGTCATTTCCTACCTCTTATGGGTGTAGGTCAGTTTTAGCAAAATTAATTATTTAGTTCAAATGAATCAATAATTCTACATACGGAGGTTGTTTTTAAATCTACTTCCACTTTTCTTAAAGAAAGACATGTTTAGACAATTTTAAATGATTCAATGGTCAGAAATGCCAAACGGCATGGCCCTGTGTCATGGCAATATGGGGCCAAGACAATGTGTATCACTTCCTCAAGTCCTGCATGATATTGTTTAAGAAACATAATATCCTAACAATAAACATGTGAAAACAATAAGACTAAATATTTCATTTACATCCCAACTGAACTAGAGGAACCAAATTTTGGTGCCGTGACCAGGATAACGTGTAACAGAGTCTTATCAAAGGTATCATAAAACAGTGTTCTACATGAATGAGTGAGGTCCAGAAACAAAACTGTATGCCTAGAATATACAGCCAGCTAAAGTATAAATGTTGCTATTTGATAGAAATCAGCATCAGTTTCACAAAACAGAATGAACTGAGAAGATATAAGCATTAAATTAGCAATACCTTCGAAGCCAAGAGTTATCTGTGACCAAAATGGTTTATTTTAACCAATAGGTTTGACAGGGGATTATTTTTGTGAAGCAGGTTTATTAATGAGTCTTACAATCATAAAATCATAGATATAAGGTTCTTCTCCTGTATGAACTGACTTGTCATAAGGTTTCTCTTCTGTATGAATTAAAATTCTTAATAATGTTACATATTAAGTGTTACATTGGCTATATCTATCCATACTGCTAAAATTACGATTATTACTGTTTTCACTGTCTTTGTTAGGATGTCATCTTATTGTATATGTTGTTTGTATCCTCATGGGCTTCACAGCCTTTTGGACTTGGAAATAAAAGCAATCTATCTATCATAACTTAAGCGTCTGCGTCTGTATTCTTCATGTAGATAGATGATGCATGAACAATAATTTACATGCTTACCTGAGCCCAATGTACCACGTTTTTGACACATTCCTACTGCCTCGGACTTAAGCTGTTGATTAGTAACGTCTCTTTTACCCTTGAGTGGACGGAAATTGACACAACATTCACAGTCCTTGCAGTCACAGCCATCGTTGCAGTAACGCGGTCCACCATCATCGCTTGATGACGACGACGACGAAGAAGAAGAAGACGATGAAGACGACGATGAAGAATGGCCCTGTAATACATAGAGGATCTTACATGAGTGATCACGTTTTATTGCATTTATTAAACGAGTTGGGGAAAAAGAGATAAAATGCGAGGCTTGTCGAGCATTTTATCTCCTTTTCGCAACGAGTTTACTAAATTCAATAATACAAGAGCACGTATGTTAGATTCTTTTTATCATATGACAAATGCTTTGAAATCTCATTGCTGGCGTAAAAGCGTTATAATTTTGTCATTTTGTACGCAACGTTGTTATGTACTTCATAACGTTTCCCGTAAATCTATAAACCACAATTATTGCATAAAAAGCCGTGTCGCACGCTATTAACAGCCATTTTTAACCGGCAAAAATCCATGTATTAATCAGGCAATTCACGTGCTGCTGATGCACGGCTTTTGTTCTTTACATATACGCATTCTAGGCCGTCTCAAAAATCGACGTCATTAACAGTAACGTGCAAAGAAATGAACGTAATTTAGTGAAGTTAGAATGACGTAAGTCGATGCTCTGGAACAGGCCTTTTCAAAACATACGAAACCTTCATGCTTTTGCGCGCCCTTATAGTAATACAAAAATGAAGTTTTTAAGCGTTTTTCCTAAGTTTTTAAATGACAAAATGACTTTATGCAATAATAACGATCAAACATGGTTTTCTGATACACTAACATCTGCTAGACCACCCTCGGGATCCAGCAGATGTTAATGCATAGAAAAGCATGTTTGATCCCTATAGTGATTTATCGATTTTATTGCATGGCGTTATTTCACTCCCAGAAGCGACGTCATTTGATAAAAGAGGGTTGTGATTAGAGAATAATGTTCATATTTTTACCAATAAGAGGAAAATGAGTAAAAAATTGCCTGATTAGAGAAAAAAAGACAAGTAACCCTTTGTATGCTGAAAATCCCTTAACGGGTCCTTTGGAAAACATTGAAGACCCAGATGAAATGCCGCTTAATGCGACATTTCATCATAGTCTACACTGTTTCCTAAAACTAAAACGATCTTCAGAAGATGAAATTCAATTTTAGGTGGAAATTATAACATGTGATCCCTCCATATTAGGCCTTGAGTTGGCTATAGACCCCCTCCCCCCCCCCAAGGGGTAATTTTGTACACTATGATTTTCTGAAACTACATTATATAAGACACAAAATAAAAGATGTTAGCCCTCTGAGAGTGGCTGCGTTAACGTGTAACATCACGTTATATGCGTTACCCCCAAAAATAGCATTATGTCTCAACCATGACATGTTCGTACATATTTGCATGCTGACATAGGTATATGATCTTCTTATAACACAGTTACATATTTTAGTATTAATTTTACAATTGTCTTGAGTTATTACCGTTGTATACGTTACTTAGTGCTTCCTGCATTATTTCCGAGTATCAGTATGGTAATTATTGACTATACGTGTATTACATCTGTCACAGAATATAGTAAATCTATAAGGCTGCTTCTTAAATGATTTAAAGTTATTTATTATGGTCGCTTACACTATTTACCAGGTCCATGTTATGTATGTTACCTTCAAAATAGCATTAAACATTTAAGTTAATGTCTCTAACATGCCCTGTGTATACTTATTTGCATGCTTGCACAGGTTTATGTACTTCTTATAACAAAGTTTACCTATTTTAAGTATTCATTCAATAAATGCCTTGAGCTTTAACTGTTATGCGCGTTACCAAATGATACATAAGTTATTCTGAGCATCTGTATAGCAGTTGTTGACTATACATGTATAAAGTCTGTCAGAGAATTTAGAAAATTTATAAGACTGAAATAAATTGAAGTTCCTTATTAATTTATAGTGACTTAAACTTATAATATAATGTGAGCTATCAACTTTCGCTGTTTGCTCACATAAACAGTATAGATACCATGCATTCAAATCGGAAGTTCTGAAAGACAGTAACTGTGAAACAGCTCAGTTCTGGGCAAGGTATATTGATATGATTCAGATGGTGTTGGCACTGATTAGGGCTACAAGGTAAACAACTTTGAATAGCATGTCATCTCTATCTGTATGCCTTGTTCCCAATGTGCATTGCTAACGATCACAACAACTACGCACAATATGTACCTGTGTAACTGATTACACTCAAAAACTTGTCTGATACACATTGCAGATGCAAAGAACTTCTCGAACAAAATGGGTTAAGTGTGTCACAACCATTGGTTCTTTGCTTGAGAAATGCTTTTGACATAACTATCAGGCAAACAATAAAGAGGTATTATAGGCTTCAGCAACTATAACTACGCTTCGTGGAATGGTGTATTACTCATCACATCAGAGCTTAATATATTGAACCAACTCTTCAGTGCACTGAAATGAAATATTCAATCTGCTCAGATGCAAAGTAGAACGAGTACAAGAGGCAGTTTCTGGCTTCACCAATCATTTTAGTTCTAGTTTTGAAGACAATGAACTGTACTACTTGTCATTTGGTGTTCCGCATGGCTTGCAAACACACATTGAACCAACATTAGATTGGCCATGTAGTGCTGCACATAACGTTGATGTTAAAGCCGTAACTACAGAGCATAATAGCTTTTCCTGTCACCTTCATGGATCTGATGGCACCAGTTTTCAACCAGGCACTAAAGGCAGGGCATGTTGGTTTTGTCACCGATACATATATACAATGTATAATCAACAGTCTTTAAAGTCTTACAAACAATCTAGCAGAGGATAACCTGGGTGTTTTGTTCAACAATGGTGTATGCAACAAAAGGTGCACCTTCTGAATGTCAACAGCATTGGCCAGAATACGAGGGAAGAGATCTACAATAATACACTGTTTAACAAATTGTGACACTACCAATATGCCGATGTGTTAGTACCACGGAAAGGTTATTCCTATCAAACTGATAGAGAACCCCTCCCCCACTAGTTCATCAACATTCTAAGCATGGTAGGAAAACAAATAAAGAATTGCACTCTACAGTGATTTGAAGCCCTAACATGTGCTGTTTATGTACTTGTGAATAAGCTGCAGTACGACATGTTTCTGAAAAAAGTACCAAAGCCATACACATATACTGACTATTTCAAATGGCACTATTTCAAATGGCATGAACATGAGCTTGCCTCCATCACGCTTTTCTGTTTTTAAGATGTACATACAAAGATTGAACTACCAAGTCTTTCCCATGAAAACAAGTGAGGCTTTCCAGATATGGACAAAATGTATGGGAAGGAAATCGAGTACCTCTGGGTGAAAGAAAACCTGAATGTATCCTAACAAAAGAGCCACAAAATTATATTTCACATTTTGTGTGATATGGGGTTACCATGTTCAAAACTCAACAACTCAAACCTTATAAAAGATAGAAACATAATATTTGCAGTTTCCAAAAGGTACATAAACATTCTTTAATGCAAAATGAGTAAGTAAAAACATTCACATTAAAAAAGATATCAAACTGTATTAGTTTGCATAAATAATTTATATAGGAATAATGAAAAAAGGTAACATACGTAACACTTTGGGGTGCATAGCTGTTTTCAAAGGTCCATATCTGTGATGCAAAAATAGCTTACTTGGATGATATAGCCAATTAGGAAATCTTACCTTATGGTTTGCACTTTTCAGAAGTCATGTCATTTATTAAAATTATCAAAGATGTTGATGGGTAATATATATAATTGGCTGTTACAAGGTAATGGTGCCGTTAGCAGAGTGCTGGCATATTGCAAAATCCTTGCAAGATAAATCTGATAGAGGATTAATAAGTTATATAGGAAAATTCTTTAAAAACCCTTGGATAATATATGAAGATTTGCTCTATAACTTCTACCTGATGGGTTTTCTTTGACCTTTTAAGTTGTTACTTGCACATTGTACTGAATGTTACAAACTTTCCATGAGTATTATGTCAACTATATTTGATGTCTCTATAAAAGAAAAGAGGATTTATGGTAGTTTATGTGTTGAGTTACTTCCTCAGCAAATGAGCCAGAGTAAAAAGAAGTACATGGACCTGTGCCAGCATGCAAATAAGTACAAACAGGTCGTGTTGGAGACCATATCTTGAATGTTTAATGGGATTCAGAGAGTAACGTATGTAACCTGGGCTGTAAAATAGTGTAAGACACCATAATTAAGAACTTTAATTCATTTGAATATCAGCCTTATAGATTTACTATATTCACTGACGGATGTAATACATGTATAATCAATAACTGCCATACCGATATTTGGAAATAATAAATGAAACACTAAGTAACATATACAGCGGCAAAAACTTAAGACATTTAAAAAATGCTAGAATTATGTAACTGTGCTATAAAACATTCTTAAACCAGTGCCAGACTTCAAAAAGTGTGAATATGTCATGTTTGAGACATTATCAGGAAAATTTAATGTTATTTTGTGGGTAACGTGCGTAACATGATGTTACCCGCTAACGCTGCCACTCTCAGTGGGCTAACATATTTCATTTTGTGGCTTTTATAATGTAGTATCTGGAAATCATAGTGTACGAAATTCCCCCTGGGGGAAGTGGGGTCTGTAGCCAGCGCAATGCCTGGAGAATTAAATTTTACATTATTCTGTGATATGGGGGTACCATGTTCAACATTTAATAACTTAAAAAGTATATGAGATAAGAACGTAATGCTTGCAGTTTTGAAAAGGTAAATAAAAAATATTTAATATAATACCAAATTAATGCACATAAACTGGTTTCAATAAAATTTAAAACAAACTCTATTAGATGCATTTATCATTTAAAAGGGAGTTCAATGAAAAAATGTAACATACACTACATCGGGGTGACTTTATTTGTTTTTAAATGTCATTATCTGTGGCCCAGTAATAGCTTATTTAGAAAATATAACCAATTTGGAAATCTTACCTTATCTTTTGCATTTTCTGAAGTCTTAAAACGAATTTTAATTATCAAATATTTTGTAGGGTAACGTATGTAACAGGCTGTTACAGCTTAACGCTGCCATTGTCAGAGGGCTAACATGTTGCAAAATCCTTACAAGACGTTGGGCTTTAAGAAAAATATAATCTATAAAATTCCCCCTTGGGGAGGTAAACCATATCCAGCCAGTGGCCTATATACACTGAATCGAAGTTATAAGTGGCCACTTTTCAATTTCATTTTTCTGACTAAGCGCTAACGATATTAAAATGATTTTTGCCCAAATATGTGCATTTTAATGGACTAAATTTAAGCAGTGCTTTGAATGAGTTTTCGATCGAATTGAAGTACAGGTGACTACAAACCCGTCTAGCCAATTTGAAAAAAAAACACCCAAATACTTGAATAATTGCTTAGATAGACTTTTTTATGATTTTTTTCCAAAAAAAATCATTTCCCACATGTTCGGATATTTTCAAATATCATCAGCTGCACATACTAAGATTATTAAAATTAATGTGTTTTATTTCATGTGAACATGTTTGACCAAACACACTACAGCTTGGTCAGCCCATTTTTTAACGATTTTTTTCAAGACTGGTGTCCACTTCCGGTTTAAACGTAAAACTTTTGAGGTCATTTAAATGGCATTTATATTTTTAAATAGAATAGTGACGCCTATGCGTATAATCGCTGAAAATTTCAATGCCGTGCCGCAAACAACAAATGGTGTTTCGCTGGCGTGTCGATGATGGCCAAACACTGAATGCTGGCTTTGTAGCTTTGTGATTTTTCAGGGGATCCAGACCTGCATTGCTAGAAAACCCTATATTTTTTGTGATTTTTCAGGGGTTCCAGACCCCCTGCCTCCCCCACCCCCCTGGGTCCGCACATGATTTTAGCGCAAATTTAGAACACATCATATGTACAACAATTTGTGCACTTTGTGTACTCCACTGTACGTAGTTGTTTTTAATCGATCATCTTTTTCAGAAGTTAGTGCATTCGTTTTTCGTCATTCAATATTAATATATGAATCAGCTACTCTGTCAACCAATTGACATTAGACAACCTACCACATATCAAAAGTTATATGATAAAATGTCATAAATTTTCTCTAAGTTTCGTATAGCAAATTTGAAATTCGCTTTTCGTTATTTTTGTTACAAATATCGAGTCTTGAATGATAAAATTTAACTGAAGCTTCGAAGGTTAAGTGTGATTTGCGTTTTCAGAAGTCAGGGGCTCCGTCTTATGAATTACAAAGAACCAAACTAGAATTAGAAGATGCAGATGTTAAGCTATATATGCACCAAATAGCGTAGACGCTGATCGGACAGCCGTGAGATGCGCAGCCTGATTTGCATCTTTATTGCTCACATAGGTATAAAACAGTTTTTTTACAATGGGTTCCACATATTTTTGGTGCTGGGTGACCTCAACATCACACCAAACGAATCTTGCTCATTTACAAAACAGAGAATCGTCCTTTGTCGATTGTTTAATTAATGACATAAGAAAGAGTCTCGTACTAGCGGTACTTGAGACGACCCATCTACCTGTAACAATATAAACTTAAAACGTCAAACGAAAAGTGTCCAAGGAAATATAACTTAAAATGTCCATTAGTACCCATAGGGATACCTACACTTTGTCTATACAATTTTGAGCCAAATCTCTTAAATATATTGTTCAAAAGATAATTGAGAGTGTCACAAACTTTCTGACATGACCACAATAGTTTAGGTTGTTCAGAAATGAAATATGCGCGTTTATCATAACAAGCCAAATAAAGTGAGCCTTTTTTATTAAAAAATTGTTCAATTAATTCAGTAAGTTTTTCTTTGATAAGATTATGAGGCAATGGAGTATAGAGAGTAGAGAAATCATATGTAGACACACTAGATGCTAGAAAACCTTTGTATTTTAATTTGTTAAGAATCTCACCGGAGTTTTTAATATACCAAAATATATTTTTACCATACCTCTCATTTAAAATTTATATGATATGTTTAAAAAGACAATATTCACAATTTTGAGCATTTAGATGGTAGTCGATTTCATTTTCACCCACAAGCTGTTTGAACTCCTATAGTCTTAACAGTGCACAAAAATAACATTTTAAGAGAAGGTGAGTTTCCTAAACTAATTATTATCATTCTGCTGGTAAGCTGCATTCAATTAAAATATCATGATGACATGTAAGAACCGACACATATGATAATAAAACTATAATAGGTGTTACCCTATCATTTTGATTTGGTTGTTGCATGGTAAAGCACCTATTTATAATATAATGTGGTTATGAAAATCTAAATGTACAAAACGCCCTCTCTAGAGGTCTTTTGGCAGCCCATGGTCAAGTAAATATGCAGATAGTAAGAAATGTGACTTATCTGGTCTAAATTACTTTTTTCTTTTCAGTAATGCAGTATATAGCCTACTATTGAAAATAGTAAGTGAGTATGATCAAGAAATACCACAATTACAAACTGCAGACTAACACATGAAAGAGCCTTAATGAGGGTTTATGTTTTCAGAGAGCTGTTGCTAACAAACGAAAGCAGATAAAATACTCAAACTAGCTTTATTTGAAAACACTTTAAGTTGTTGATGAAATGAAATGAATAAAGCTTCAAAATCTATGAAGGGGGACATCGAAAACAAACAATAACATTCAATGTCATGATTTTAGGGAGTAACGTTCATAAAGTAACGTATGTAACATCTGAGAGCATCAGAATAATATTTAAAAGACATTAATTTCCAAGGCATATACTGAATGTATGAAAATATCAACATTTGAAAAACTTAGATGAAATTAAACCCAAGATAGGAAGTTTTATGACTCAGGTCTATATAAATCAACATTTTGGTGGTCATCTTGAATGGCGGCCATTTTGAGGACTTTCACCGGCTTAAATGTGTATACACCCACCCGTTCTATAGACTACTAGTGTATATCTATCACAGTAGGTCATCAAACCTTTCTGGCTGAGATCAACCAAAATTTTGAAATTTCCTTGATTTTGGATTCCGGGTTGTTTGCTCTTATTGTCTTTATTATGTCTTGCTACTATTAATGTTCTATGGCTCTTCCTCACGGTGCCGTGGGTTGGTTTGCAGTGTTATTGTGGTATTTCCTGATTATACTTACTTTCTGAATGAATAACGAATATAGAAAAAGAGAACGAGAGAGGACTCACCTGAGTGACGGACAAGAGGCTCACTATTGCAACGACTGAGAACACATATACGAAATTCATTTTCTTGCCGGGTCCCGACGAATTCTGACAACTAATTTAGTCAATATCAATATATACTAGAAAATAATCAATTGACCCTTGTACGGAAAAACCGACAGTACAGATTATTTTGCTAACCATATCTAAGCCTAACTCCATAGCTCCATAGCTTCCATGGGCGGATCTAGGAGGTGGGGACAGAGAGTCCAGATCCCACCCCCTGGAAATCACAAGTGGCTATAGATTGCCTTTGACATTCTGTTACGGATCCACTAGAGAAGCAATTGGACCTTTTAGGTCCAGTTGCCTCTCGTAGGAGGTTCATATGGCCCTTTTTGAAATACGTTGATGTCTAAAATAAAAACGTTGTCAGGATCCCCCCCTCTTCCCCCACCCCCTGAAGAAATTTCTGGATCCGCGCATGGCTTTACTCCATTCTATCCAGATCCATAATCCGCCATCACTGATGAGTATTGTCACTCACAGCATACATGTACTTCCAAGCGAAGTAAAAAGGCACAAAAAACAACGTCAAACTTACCAAGGTTATAAAAAAAATCATGCTCAACTCAAAAATATAATTTGTTGAATATATGGATTTTTTTTGCCTTCAAACTCTTAGATGTTGTGTTTATCATGCTAATGAACTGCAGAATTCTAAACCTTTATTAATTAGTTTGTACTTGATATTACTTTCGCCATGGTTGACTCCAGACATCCCAACAAATGAGTTCTGCTGGTTCTGGGCTGTTTCTCTTTTTCGTGCATGATCCTTGGGGTGGGGTGCGGTTTGGTTGGGTTGGGTGGGTTAGTGGGTGGTTATAGCTATATATGGTATAGCGCGGGTTTTATCAGCTCTGTCAGATATATGATCATGATGATTAACCCCCATTTTTAGCAATATTATATACACATGTACATGTACGAGCTCGTATATGTGATAAATATATGAATGGTCTTTTTTTCTTGTGTCCAGGTATATATGTATTTTACAACCTGTCACATTCCTCACAATTTCACATTCTATAGTGCTGCATTTGCGTGCTTTATACAATTATTGTGTTTTAACAAGAGCGGATTCTAGGGAGGACACCTTGTCTCGGTGGTGGCCCGGCACTATGTACTGGCTGCTGGGACATTGATTTAATCGGCGACGTCACAAGGTGGGGGATAACGAATTATGTCCCGTGACTGTACCTGCTTCCATAACCAGCATACAGTGCCTGGATAGCTTCGAACTGGCCGTTCAGTCCCACATCATATACAGAGAATGTGAATTATCTAAGAACTGTGCATTGTAGAAACATGTTGAACTTTTACCTCACATTATCATTTCTTAATCCGCGCTGCTGTCGCGCGACACCTTGTCCAGATGTCTCCCGGGGGGGGGGGGGGGGGGGGGGGGGGAGGGGGTACTCTGATATCACATTATCACATACGTAGGCTCGGCCCATTTTTTTGGGTTCAAAATTCTGAATTTCAATTTGTTTTTTTTTTGGGGGGGGGGGGGGGAGTTTTAGAAAAAATTATATTTTTGGGGGGTATGAAGATTTTGTGGATATTTTGGGGGGTCATCACAAAATTGGCTAGTTTGAGGGTCATTTCTATGCTTTTTGGAGTGTTTTTTTTAAGGTCCATCATGTACAGAATTGGGATATTTTTTAGGTTGCTAAAATTTCAAATATTTTTTGGGGGTGCTTGAAATTCCTGATATTTTTTGGGGGTGAACGGTAGATGCTGGGTCCGAGCCTACGTATGAGGAAAAAATTAGAGTAGGCTACTCTAGTGTTTCCCCTAGCCAGTTTAAGCATGGCGTCGCGCCATGCCCTTTTTCTCTAGCGCCATGCCCTTTTTTCTAACGCCATGCCCCTTTTCTAAAACTACATTAAATGCCCTACATTTTGGTAAAAAAATCATGAAAATCTGACAAAAACTAAGGAAGTTACAGTTTTTTTCAGTTTGAAGCCTGAAGTAGCAGGGAAGACACCTGCTGTTACAATATTTTACTCAGTGTTAATCCTTTTACAATGGTCACTAATTACCTGAGGCAGTTTTGACACATCACTTTGATGACAATACCCCAATTAGCAATTATTTAACTTGAAGTGTGAATCTGAACCCCTACAAGTAAGATTGTCAAAACAAGTACTGGAAAGAAGGCAGTCTGGTTAACCACTTAGGAAGTGATCTTGGCAATTGAAAAAAAAAATTCCCATAATAATCTACTTCTGATAATTTTTAAGAATTAAAAAAATGATAATATAATGAGTGTGTGCTCAAATAGGAGTCCCAAAACTGGTTTGAAAATTCTGAAATAATAATTAAATAAGTAGTATATTTTGTATTTAAAAAGGACAGATAACAGGTCAGCTGCATTATGCTGAGGGACATAAAAAAGGAACTTGGACTTAAAAGTGCCCTATTAGCCTGTCATCGCGCGGTCAAAAGTGCCCTTTTAGCCTGTTGTCGCACGCTTAAAGTGCCCTTTTCTTGGAAACTTTATCATGCCCTTTTGGGGGGCTGGGGGAAACACTATACTCCCCCCCCCCCCTGGGAGATGTCTGCCTTGCGGATTTCTTCAGACGAGATTACCATGATTACTACTACTACTATTACTATTACTACTACTACTACTACTACTACTACTACTGCTACTGCTGCTGCTGCTGCTGCTGCTGCTGCTGCTGCTGCTGCTGCTGCTGCTGCTACAGTTAACTGCTACTACTACCGTGCGCTATTCCAGAAAAGTCCGTGGGGGGGGGGGGGGGGGGGTCCTGCATGACAACATTTTTTTAACCATCAACATATTTCACAGAAGGCAGGACAAAGCCCCCCCCCCCCCCCCCCCCACCGTAGAACTAATTGGAACCACAAGCAATTTATACTCGTTCTCTAGCGGGGTCCGTATTGATTGATCAGTAATTCTATGGAAACATATAGCCACTTGTGATTTTCCAGGGGGTGGACCGGGGGGGGGGGGGGGGCGGGTCGGGGTGCTCTGATATTTTCATATTATACGTAGGCTTGAGTTAAAAAAATGAATTTCTATATTATTTGGGGATTTCAGATTTTTTTTCTTGGGGTGGGTGGGGAAAGGGGGTCATCGCAAAACTGGACTACTTTGGGGGGGGTATTTCTATGCATTTTAGGGTCTTTTCTTAATTTCACTTCCATAGCCTCAAAACCGAAAACTCATATATAATGTCACTAGATCTACGCAATGACATTTTTGCGGTCGCCGACCGCTTATATAAACTTCAATCAAAACATACATCAAATTCAGGTTTTGACCAAACCTTTATGCCGTGCTCAGGCTATATTTAATTCGCTGCCGAACAACGAGTGGGGTACCAAATATCGTGGGTTGACCTTCAGCGCGAAGTAAACTGTCCGTGAAATCTGTAGGGCTACCTGTAGCGCGAGGCAAGCTCGTTTCACAATGAAGGCGTCAATTGCCCTGCCGCTTATATAAACGCAATAAGTATTAGCTTTTCTAAAAAGCTGGCGAAAGTAAAACGTCCCAAAGTCAAACCGTCTTTGAGTGGCAAAGAGTGCGAGCGAACTTCACATCAGTAAACGTACTTATATGATTGTGATCCACATCTGATCACATAGAATTACTATGAATTCAGGCACTTTCTTATGACGGTCATGACAAACAGGTTGTATGCCCCCAAGGGGAGGCATATAGTAATCAAACTGACTGTCCTTAGTGTCCTAAGTGTTTGAGTGTTCATATCATATCCTGAGTATATCTCCCATATTATTTTAGGTAGGAATGTCAAAATTCGTGTCTTAATGCATTTAGGTTCATGGAGCGTCACGCACCTTTACCACTGCCATCCGATCTAGAAAAATCGTGTCACGAGCATAAATCCTAGGAATCCCAAATTTGGTTTGTGAACACATCTTGGGGTCACGGAGAGTGTATATATACAGTTAAGCGACCACTGTGATCTTGATTTTCTGGCATCAGTTTTAAGAAAAATGTGCTGTCTAGTGTTGTCAAATGATTTTCCATAAATGTGTCGCATGCTAGATACATTACCATAACATACCATGCATAAGCCGGGTGCTTTCAAAAGATCAAGCAACATCCTCGCTGGAAGAATGTCTTAAATGGTGACAAATCACAGTTCAGATGTTAACAATCAGAGCTTAGAATAAATCTACATGTAAAAGTTATAGAAGTTCAAAATGGAAGGCAAGCATGCAGTGGGCAAGAATACATACAATGAAAGGGCTAAACGACCGCCAGCTTTTTTGAAAAGCTAATATTTGTGAGCTCTCGGTTTCTCGAACATTAAGCTCCTGTGGGTCAATGTACAGAATTGGATTATTTTTTTTATTTCTTTTTTTTTTTTTTTTTTTTTGGTGTGGAGGGGGGTGCTTAAATTTCAAACATTCTTGGGGTATGCCTGATATTCCTGATATTTTTTGGGTGAACAGTAGATGATGGGTCCAAGCTTACGTAGCAAGGTCTCCCATCTAGGTCCGCGCGACTACTACAACTACTTATAAAAATAATAATAATAATAATAATAATTGCGGTCGGCCATGGCCAGCCGCTTATATAAACTTCAATCAAAACATACAACAAATTCAGGTTTTGACCTAACCTTTATGCCGTGCTCAGGCTATATTTTATTCGCTGTCGAACAACGAGTGGGGTACCAAATATCGTGGGTTAACCTACAGCATGAAGTAAACTGTCCGTGAAATCTGTAGGGCTACCTATAGCGAGAGGCAAGCTCGTTTGCAAATATAATTTTCACAAAGACTGCGTCAACTCCCCCTGCAAAATCATAAGAAATATAGGATTTCTTAGCAATACTGATCAGGATCCCCGGAAAAATTAAAAAGCTGCTAAGCCAGCAATGTTGGGCCATCATTAGCATGCCAGCGAATCGCCATTTATGTTCTGCTAGATTATTCCAGTCCAGTCTTTGTAGCAAAGAGTGTGGATCCGGATTAAACTGCTCTCCTAAGAGCAGTCTGATCCAGGTCCACAATGTTTGTCTGTACGGAGAAATTAGCCATTGACGTAAGCATAAGTTGCATTTTCCTTACATAACGACCCATATGTCGCATCTATCTCTTGTCTCGTCTATTAATTGTCGCTTCTATCTTTTGTCTTTCTATGTTTTGTCGTACACCGGTCTACTAGTTCGTTATTGAAAGGCGTCTTTGAAGCAATCAATTTTGACCCAGATCTCATAGCAGCAGTCTGATACTGGTCCCAAATGTTTGTCTGTATGGGATATTGGCCATTGACGTAAGCATAAATTGCATTTCCCTGACATAGCGACCCATAAGCCATCTTTGTAGCAAACAGTGTGGACCCGTATCAAACTACTATCCTAGGAGTAGCCTGAACCGGATTCGCAATGTTTGTCGGTCCGTAAGACGTCTTTGTAGCAAACAGTTTGGACCCAAATCTGACTGCTCTCCTAGGAACAGTCTGATCAGGGTCAACGGCGAAATTAGCCGTTGGCGTAAGCGTTTACATGTAGCAGATAACTCCAGCAGACATAAATTTTAGATGCATTTCCGCGATTGAGTCGTTCAACCTATGTAGATCCATTTGTAACGTCTCTGTAGCAAATAGAGTGGACCGAGATCAGACTGTTATCATAGGAGCAGTCTGATCTTGTTCATCACTGTTTGTCATTATTTTAGATGCATTTCCGCGATCGAGTCTTCAACCTTAGGATATGCATTTGTAACGTCTCTCTAGCAAACAGAGTGGATCCAGATCAGACTGTTATCGTATGAGCAGTCTGATCTTGTTCAACACTGTTTGCATTTATGTTAAAAAGTCATTTCCTTTTTGGACCATATCAGTTGTCTAAAATAAGACCAAAAAAAAGACTCAGAGTCTTCTTATAAAGCTATGTCCGAATTGTCCCAGTAGTGAGTCTCTTTGAAAGCTATAGTTGAATAATGAATCTACACTACAGACTATGTAAGCTTATTTGACACTGCTCACTCATCTACTTCTCAGCTGCTAACAAGTAGTTTAATTGGTTCCTTTAATTGAAGATGAGAAGATAATTGATTTGTTACAGGTGAGTTAAGTTCTTTTTTTTTTACTTTACCGTTATTATTTATATACCTTTTGTATAAGCTTAATTGTTTGAATAGTGTGACGCATGACAGTAAATACAGATTGGTTTCCCTTTGAGGATCAAAGATGGCGGACGAAGCAGTGAAACTTCAACATGAGTTTTTGTTGGTAAAATCACAGGAGCTTGACGTTAATATGTTTTCTTTACTTGTATACCCTCTACGTAGTAGAGGGAAGGACGGTCACTTCGCTGCTGCACAAATTCTTTCTGGGTGAATTGCACCGTTATTATTCAGGTTACAATCTCGTGCGTATACCCTTTGAATAAACAATTGCTTGCTTTATCTTCCGCCCTATATCAGAAGTTTGCCACATTCACGGTTTTATTGTCATTTTGTTTTTCATGTGAAATCTGATTTTAGCCGTGTGATGCGTGCACGGCCATCTTTGTTGTGTTATGTTCATACCATTCTCTCGAGACCTGACATCGGAGCGAATGCGTATTGTCATTTGATTGGTCGAGATGATGAGAACATTCTGTCATCATGTATTGACCAATCAGATGACACTATACATTTGCTGCGATACTTGCGCAATAGAAGAGAACAAAACAACCAAGATGGCCGTGCACGCATCACACGGCTAAAATCAGATTTCACAGAATAAACAAAATGACAATAAAACCGTGAATGTGACAAACTTCTGATATAGGGCGGAAGACAAAGCAAGCAATTGTTTATTCAAAGGGTATACGCACGAGATTGTAACCTGAATAATAACGGTGCAATTCACCCAGAAACAATTTGTGCAGCAGCGGAGTGACCGTCCTTCCCTTTACTACGTAAAGGGTATATACTAGTAAAGATAAACAATAACGTCAAGCTCCTGTGGGTAAAATAACTGTAACTACATATATTTTATATTTTTACCTTCATTGCCTTTTGGAATTTTCAAATAAACCATTTATCTATCTATCTATCATATACGTGCAGGTACGGACCCGTATCCCTTGACTTGTCAATAGTTGTTTCACAAACTACCGGACCCCGAGACAGTCCTCATAGGCGTGGCTCGGGGTCCGGTACCGGACCCCTAGAATCAGTGTCTAGGGGTCCGGTACGGACCCGTAGCCCCGTAGTCTAGAGGTCCGGTACCGGACCTGGAGACAGTGCCATCTAAATTTGTGGTTCCTGCTTGTGATTGAAGGGTATACAGCAACTGTAGTCGTTGGTCCTCATACAGCTGACACTCTAACAAAAAATGCTCAGTGTTTTCCACTTTACCACATTCACACCTGTTTGATTCAGCCTGACCTAGCTTTTGTTTGTAATCATTCAACTGTGAATAACCTGTTCTTAGCTGAAGCAGTAGGATGAACCCTCTGTGGTCTGGGAAGTCAAATCTGGGTTTTGGAAGTATTTGGGGTCTGTATTGGAAATATTCTCTCCCAGTGTTAGATATGTTCCATTTATCCTGCCATTTATCCATAATGCTGTCTCAAGCTGCATTCTTTATGTCTTGGTTTGTAAGAACACTGGCGTTCAGGTCAAGATCTTGAGCTTCTTTGGCTGCTTCCTTAGCCAGTCTGTTTGCAACCTCATTGCCTTGAATGTCAGCATGACCAGGAGTCCAGAACATGCTGACTGTCCACCCATCACCTTCTAACTGCTGTGTGTAGTCCTTTATTCTCCTTATAACATCTGGCTAAACGACCGCCAGCTTTTTTGAAAAGCTAATACTTGTAATAATAATAATTCTTGGCGCACATTTAACCTGACCGGAAACCAACATGTTTAACCCGGAAGTTTGCTTGACAACTGACATTTCTAACGTGTAAAACAGTTTTAACAAAAACATCTAGGAATTATACTTTCCCAAATGAAAATGCTTTAACAAATGAAGCTAATCGACTCATTATTGATATGTTTCATTTTCTTAATTCTCTTAAAGTTCGATCTTTATGTGAATGCACTACACTTGACTGGCAAATGGAAGGCAGGAGATTTTTATCTTTTTCTTGCCAAGTTTGGATTCCAGAAAACAGATCCTGGGATGTTGGATGACACTCAAGGTTTCATTTATGGAAATATAACATCTGACAGCCAGTTCAACAATTTCTACACCCTAGTAGTCGCAGACAGTGAATACTTCATTGAACTTCATAGGAATAGCAGTATCCAGTCAAAGGCAATTGCTTGTAGCAGAATGTTCAACAAAATTGATACAATTGCATTTGATGCTACATGCAATCCCAAAGGACCAGAAGATTTTATCAGAAGAGTTCCATGCCCTGGTGGCAAACTGTGTATAGATGAGGACACACCCGCCAATGTCCTACCAGGATATCAGTTTACATACAAAATTCAAGACAATGCACAACCTCGGTTTGTAATTCAATGTTCTCATGTTCGGGTCCCTAGATTTACCGGAAAGACCCGAAATACCGGAAAGACCAAAGAATAATAGAGAATTAAAATATGCTATTCAGTCAAAGCTTAAGTGCTTAGTTATGTATTAACCTGTTTGGGGCTAAAAGAATGTTGTTTGTTTATTGCCAATATAATTATTATCGTTTTAGATATTTAACCCTCTCTTCGAATCTGGTTTATTCAAAGTAATGACAAATTGGATTAAGGCCCAATTAAAGGGCCCTTGATAACTTATAATCGCAATCAACATGTCAATAATGGGGAATTAACCAGCCTAATTAAGGGACCCTTGTTAACACCAAGACCTTACAATCCAATCAATGTAAATGATTAGTAAAGGTGGACATACCAGTAATTGAATAGTTGACACTGCATATATATATATATTTTTTTTTTCAAACTTATCTCGTATTCCAAGTATTTACTAAAATATGTTTTTTTGAATTTTGAAATTAACTTTTTAGATTTTTTTTCTGTAATGTTCAATTTCTGTATTGTCCACTATATATAAACAAAATATACATTTTATTATAGGCACTGTCTCGGGGTCCGGTACCGGACCCCTAGACTACGGGGCTACGGGTCCGGTACCGGACACTGAGCCACGCCTATGAGAACTGTCTCGGTGTCCGGTAGTTTGTTAAAAAACTACTCGGCATGTCTAGGGATACGGGGATGCGTGTCCGTACCAGCACGCATATGTAGTAACTGTTTTTTTTTACCAACAAAAACTCGTGTTGAAGTTTCACTTTGCTTCGTCCGCCATCTTTGATCATCTGTATTTACTGTCACACTATTCAAACAAGTATAAGCTTATGCAAAAGGTATAAGATTTTTAACGGACAAGAGTGAAAAAAAAAACATAACTAGATAAAATTTGTCTTACTTTATTATTTTTATTTTTCTTATCCTTATTTTTTCAATAAGGTCATGAATAAAGGTAATTAATGTCAGGGGGAACTTACTATCGAGTCAGTGAATTGGCGTAGGGTTTGATGTCCTTTAATTGGTGTTTGTCTCAATGTTCTTATTAATTTATTGTTGTTATCTGTCTACTTGATTGTTAACCTAAAGGTAAATACCAATTTGCACTTTCATTGAAGTAAGCAAACGGTGATTGCAGGTGCATTGTTTAATTGCTTTCATACCGGCTAATTGGTCACATAACTGTCTGTCTGTCTGTTTGTCTGTCTGTCCGCCCGTCCATCCACCACAACCACCAGTGAAAGGCATGGGCCGATGGTGGTCCGAAGTTATTCAAAATAAAACAGCTTAAAACGTGGGCCGATTTTGGCCCGATATAACATGCTAGCACAGGAAGTTATTCACAGCGGTGAGACGGTTCTTTTGAGCACCCAAAAGCTTAAGACCAAATAAGCACACAAAATCAGACCACTGTCGAACACCAGCCAAACGCATGGGCCGATGGTGGCTCGGTAATAGTATGCTGGCACAGGACGTTATTCACAACAAAACAGCTATATATGACTATTGAGCTCTACGAAATGTGGTGCTCAGATATTTATGATAGGGATCTAACATCACTGAGTTGGGCGTATTCATGATGCGATGATCCAGAGGGGGGGGGGGGGGCTCCGGAGACCCCTCCCCCTGAAAAATCATAAGAAATATAGGGTTTCTTAGCAATGCGGATCAGGATCCCCTGAAAAATTAAAAAGCTACTAAGCCAGCAATGTTGGACCATCATTTGCACGCCAGCGAAACGCCATTTATGTTCTGCTAGATTATTCCAGTCCAGTCTTTGTAGCAAACAGTGTGGATCCGGATTAAACTGCTCTCCTAAGAGCAGTCTGAACCAGGTCCACAATGTTTGTCTGTACGGAGAAATTAGCCATTGACGTAAGCATAAGTTGCATTTTCCTTACATAACGACCCATATGTCGTCTACTAGTTCGTTATTGAAAGACGTCTTTGAAGCAATCAATATTGACCCAGATCTCATATGAGCAGTCTGATCCTGGTCCAAAATGTTCGTCTGTACGGGGATATTGGCCATTGACGTAAGCATAAGTTGCATTTCCCTGACATAACGACCCATAAGCCGTCTTTGTAGCAAACAGTGTGAATCCGTATCAAACTGTTATCATAGGATAGCCTGAACCGGATTCGCAATGTTTGTCTGTCCGTTAGACGTCTTTGTGGCAAACAGTTTGGACCCAAATCTGACTGCTCTCCTAGGAACAGTCTGATCAGGGTCCACGGCGAAATGAGCCGTTGGCGTAAGCATTTACATGTAACAGATAACTCCAGCAGACGTAAATTTTAGATGCATTTCCGCGATTGAGTCGTTCAACCTATGTAGATCCATTTGTAACGTCTCTGTAGCAAATAGAGTGGACCGAGATCATTTTGTTATCATAGGAGCAGTCTGATCTTGTTCATCACTGTTTGTCATTATTTTAGATGCATTTCCGCGATCGAGTCTTCAACCTTAGGATATCCATTTGTAACGTCTCTCTAGCAAACAGCGTGGATCCAGATCAGACTGTTATCGTATGAGCAGTCTGATCTTGTTCAACACTGTTTGTATTTATGCTAAAAAGTAATTTCCTTTATGGACCATATTAGTTGTTTAAAAAAGACAAAAAAAAGACTCAGAGTCTTCTTATAAAGCTATGTCCGAATGTCAAAAGATACCAGCAAGATCCACTGCCGTTTTCCGAGTAGTGAGTCTCTTTGAAAGCTATAGTTGAATAATGAATCTACACTACAGACTATGTAAGCTTATTTGACACTGCTCACTCATCTCACTAATCAGCTGCCAACAAATAGTTTAATTGGTTCCTTTAATTGAAGATGAGAAGATAATTGGTTTGTTACAGGTGAGTTAAGTTCTTTTTTTACTTTACCGTTATTATTTATATGTCATTTGTATAAGCTTAATTGTTTGAATAGTGTGACGCATGACAGTAAATACAGATTGGTTTCCCTTTGAGGATCAAAGATGGCAGACGAAGCAAAGTGAAACTTCAACATGAGTTTTTGTTGGTAAAATAACTGTTACTACATATACGTGCAGGTACGGACCCGTATCCCTAGACTTGTCAGTAATTGTTTCACAAACTACCGGACCCCGAGACAGTCCTCATAGGCGTGGCTCGGGGTCTGGTACCGGAACCCTAGAATCAGTGTCTAGGGGTCCGGTACCGGACCCGTAGCCCCGTAGTCTAGAGGTCCGGTACCGGACCCGGAGAC
This sequence comes from Loripinus fragilis, assembly GCA_964019695.1. Taxonomy (NCBI): domain Eukaryota; kingdom Metazoa; phylum Mollusca; class Bivalvia; order Lucinida; family Lucinidae; genus Loripinus; species Loripinus fragilis. The sequence goes on from OZ026514.1 coordinate 57,288,440, forward strand.
AGTGCCTTTATTATATTCATTAATTAATATTGATTGCCAATCAATGTTTCACTATTATTCTTTGGTCTTTCCGGTATTTCGGCGGTCTTTCCGGTAATTCGGGTCTTTCCGGTAAATCTAGGTATCGCTCATGTTCAGTCATCCACATATTATTTTATGCTGAAGAGCTACGCTGAGATACTCTGTGAAAATAATGCCAGACACTTAGGCCAAATAAAGAAAAATGAATTTTTTTTCTCTATATACTGCCAGGCCCTCTTTCGAGTATTATCGGCAGGTGTACTTTGTACACTCTAGATTGCAGGATGAAAGCGTTCTTTAACCTGCACAAGGGGTAACTCTCCCTGCACAGGGGGCATCCAGCTAACGTCCCCATCCGAAGGACAATGCACTTATCTAGTGTCATCCCTGCAAATGACACTAGGGAAAGCGTGTTCGGACACAGAAATTTTCCTCGCCGCGCGGGGATCGACCTTGGGACCTCTAGCACCAGAGGCAAGTGCCTAACCACTGAGCTACCACACTTCCCTGGCATCACAGCATGATGCGGCATCTGTTTAAAAAGTCCCGTATTTAAGTCTTTTTATCCCTATCTAAGTTACTAAAAATGAAATAAAAAAACACATTTCCAGTTCAACCCATCATTATATTATAGGTAACTGTCATACCGTTCCACTCCGACGTTGCACTGTCCATTATAGAACATTTAACGTACTACCCAAGTTAAAGTATTAGACTCTTTTGTTGATTTGGTATTTTTTTATATTTGACGAGCACTTTGATATATGGGCCTCCAGGTTGCGAGAAAATCTGATTTTGTTTCATGTAAAGAACACAGGCATTGATCATACTTTACAAGTACCCATCTCTGCGCTTTTTATTTACTTTCTAGAAAGGATAGTAGATATTAACTTGCAAAATGCAAAGTTTCAGTATTCTAGCTAGTCTTAGTAGACTATGTAGCTTAGCAGGCTAGATTGAGCATTACCTGGGCCAGATGTTATAAAACCTTTATAGTGCTCACCTCAATTGAGCATGAAGTTGTTCATGCTCATTAATGTTAAAATGTCAACAATTTTTGGCATTTTGTCATGTTAATATTAGCATGATAAATGCAACATCTGAGAGTTAGAAAGCAAAAAAGGTCTTTGTTTTTCAGCATTTTATTGATTATGAGCTGTTGAAGTTGCATGCTCATTTGAGTTGAGCATGAAAAAAGTTTTATAACCTCAGTGCCTGGTCACAAACCCTGATGACAGGTTTACTTGCATTGATCACAGGTTCATAGGGCCTGTTAAGCAAGTTTTTTTAGCGTTAAATTGTAATTATTTTCTTACCCATCAGTTCAAACATGTGTTTTGGGTGCCCAAAAGAACCCTCTCATTGAGATAGTTCTTTTGAGTACTCACAACATATGTTTTGGTTGAGAAATAAAAAATATAATTTTCTGCTACACACTCTTATCTGGGGCCCTGCAGATTGTTGTCTATTGACTGGGTTATTGTTTTTCAGATTCTGGTACCTGGGTCTGGTTGCCTGCCACAGAAATACAACACAAAGGAATTGTAGCTGGTACCACAATGCCTCTATACATACAGAACTCAACTATGACATCTGGCTAGTGAACGGGAATCCAGACTCTAAGCATTTAAACCCATTTGAACATCAGTTCTCCTTTGAAATGCACGATGTTTTTGAAATATATTTGATATTTTCATTGCTTTATGGAATAATTCTACCAGTATGGATATTTGCATTCCGACAACAAATTCACCCCATTACAAAATTGTTAACAGTTTGCATATCTACAGAATTTGCTGGTGTAGTATTTAATTTTATTAACGTGTTCATCTTTTCATTCAATGGATTTGGGGCAGAATGGTTGACAGTTATCGGAAATTTGTTGGGAATGTTTGCCGAGTGTTTGTTTGTACTGTTGCTGTTGCTCATAGCAAAAGGTTGGACCATAACCAGCATGAAACTTACATCAAAATATGCCTTTATCGGATCATGGGGATTCTACACATTTTTAAATGCAATGTTTTTTATATGGAATTTGGTAAGTTATTTTTTTAAATGTCAAAAAAATCATATATATATCCTCTCTGTTTCTATTAAAGCTGCATACTCTGTAACTATGAACATTTTTCGAAAAATTTTAATTTCTTTTTAAATCATTTGTAAAAGTAGAATTAAGCTATGTTTTCACAATAAAAATGTTCAGTACAGCTGAAAACTGCATGGAAAAGTGAATTATCTCATCAAATAGGTGTGTTTTTCTCTTGTTGGTAATTATTTGCGTCCCTCCAATAATTCTAGACCGTTGAATTCTAACATAAATGCAGTTGTTTAGATAGTGATACCTTGTTAAGATTTACGAAAATGGTAAAATGTTTACCTGAATTTGAGTATTTTTACTGTGTTCTTGAAAAATAAAAACATTTTTTTTAAAAATAGAAGATCAAAAGTTACAGACTATGCAGCTTTAAGCATGAGATTTCCAACAATGTGGCATTTTGACATGTGTACTAGACTCGGACGAGCCTCTGCAGCCTCCTTTTAAGCTTAGAAACTCCAAATGCTGTTCAGTCAGTAGCTGAACAATCATAGAATACTCGAGCGATTAGTAGAGGCTCTGATCAGACTGTGCATATGCGCAGGCTGATCTGAGGCTTTGCTGGTCGCACATACCACATTGTTGGAAATCTCATGCACTGGCTCATCATTTTCTTTTATATTTTCATTATAAATGCTTTAACTTATCCTGTGCAGTTTCACTAGATGTATATCTATTAAGGGTTTGTATGCTTTTGCATTCCATGCTTCTCAGCAAAATAAGTTGGACTTTGAAAATTAATGTTCTGATATTTTTCTGTTATTTGTTTGTTTGGCTTGTGGTTTGACATCCCAGTCAACAGCTATGGAGATGTTGAGACAGTCTTTTAACCTAACCAGTATGTTACTGGCAACAGCCCTTCTTGAATCAGCGCGAAGTGGAGTGTGACAGTAGAATATATTTCATGGTCAAGCTCATCGAAAGTATAAGGAGCGCGGTGGCTCAGTGGTTGAGTGCTTTATTAAAGACCTAGGGTCCGCGAGTTCGAGCCTCACTGGCTTCACTGCTTTGTGTCCTTGAGCAAGACACATTAATCCTAGCTTATAACTGGTTCAACCCAGGAAGACTCGTCCCTACAGAGTTCTCACTAGGATTTTAAAAATAGGAGTAAAAATGCTGTTTGCCAGAAAAAATTGGAGTTTTACCATACTTTCATATTGGCATTTTTGAGAAAGTTGGAGTCAGAATCAAAAAGTTGGAGTAAAATAATCCAAATTTGGAGTTAGTGAGAACTCTGCCCTATATTAATGATTGTTGATGGGACGTAAAGAATCAAATCAAACAAATGCACCAAAGTATGGGCCAGGCAAAGATCAAACTCATTACACCTGGATCAGCAATGGCACTTGCTACCGATTGCCCTACAGGGTTTGGCATTTATTTTTCTGTTTATGCATAAACTTAATCGGTAACATACATACAGAAAACAATGTCTGAAACTCTGAATGCTACGTACCATATTCCCATTTTCTAAATTTCCTCCTGTAAAAACATATCATAAATTAATCAGAATACAATGTAGTAGTTGAATATGTTATTATCATGTTAACTGTGTTAACATGATGATATCATATTCAATCACTACATTTTAATTTCTAATACGATGTAGTTGTTGAATATGCTATAGTGGTTGAATATGTTATTATCATGTTAACTGTGTTAACATGATAATAACATATACAATCACTACATTGTATTTTCTTATACAATGTAGTGGTTGAATAGGTTATAGGGGTTGAATATATTATTATCATGTAAACTGTGTTACTGTAGCATGATAATAACACTTCAACCACTACATTTTATTTTCTAATACAATGTAGTGGTTGAATATGTTATAGTGGTTGAATATGTATAATAACATATACAATCACTACATTTTAATTTCTAATACTATGTAGTGGTTGAATATGTTATGGTGTTTGAATATGTTATTATCATGTAAACTGTGTTAACATGATAAAAACGTATATATAATCGCTACATTTTAATTTCTAATACATTGTAGTGGTTGAATATGTTATAGTGGCTAAATTTGTTATCATGTTAACTGTGTTAACATGATAATAATATTTTTAATCACTACCTTGTATTTTCTAATACAATGTAGTGGTTGAATATGTTATAGTGTTTGAACATGTTATTATCATGTTAACTGTGTTAACATGATAATAACATATACAATCACTACATTTTAATTTCTAATACATTAGTTTTTTGGCCAGGCCGCGTAGCGCAGTCGGTAAATGTCTGGCTACAGATGCGTGTCTGACTGCAGATCCAGGGGTTGCGAGTTCGATCCCGGTCTGGTCCCATACTTTCGTGGAGATTGATCATGAAATGATTTCTACGGTCATTCTACTCCCTTCCGCTGATTCATTCAAGAAGGGTTGTTGTCAGTTACAAGCGAAAGTTTGTGCACGAATTACTGGTTAACCGCTTGTTTAAGTCTGCCCAGGAAAAAGTGTGGTTAGGTGAACTGATCGTCCCGCAATGACCATAGCTGTTGACTTGGGACGTAAAGCAACAAAACAAACAAACAAACATTAGTTTTTGAATATGTTATATTGGTTGAATGTGTAATTATCATATTTATTTATGTTAACTTGATAATAACATATACATTGTTTATTCAATCACTACATTTTATTTTCTCATACAATGTAGTGGTTGAATATGTTATAGTGGTTGAATATGTTATTTTCATGTTAATACATGTAGTTTTAACATGATAATAGCATATACAATCACTACATTTTCATTTCTAATACAATGCTGTGGATGAATATATTTTTTTTTATTGTTATAGTGGTTGAACATGTTATTATCAGGTTAACTGTGTTAACATGAAAACAACATATTCATATTTTCTAATACAATGTAATGGTTAAATATGTTTTAGTCTTTGAATATGTTATTATCACGTTGACTGTACAATCACTACATTTTAATTTCTAATACAATGTAGTGATTGAATATGTTATAGTGGTAGAATATGTTATTATCATGTTAACATATACAATCACTACATTGTATTTTCTGTTCCTTTTTCTTCCAGACTGAGATAGAATTGTATTTTCTCTTCCAGACTGAAATAGACATAATAACAAACAAGGACGAGTGGAATTCCTGGCCAGGCTATGTCCTTGTGGGAGTGAGAATGATCATCATGATCTGGTTTATATTATTACTGCGTCAAACATTCCGCCAAAGCCAGCATCCAGATAGATTAGACTTCTTCCAACAATTTGGTGCTTACTTTCTCGTCTGGTTCATATATTTACCTGTTCTAGTCCTAATAGCAACTCAGATCTCGTTCCTTTGGCGCTTTAAGACAATATTGAGTGAGTATTTTTGTATACATTACAGGGGAAAAAATATTTCAATATTGCACTTGTCCTGCAGGACAAGTGACTTACAATTTTCACTCATCCTGCAAACACATGCACTAAGTCTTGTCCTTTCAAAGCGTATGCAATAAAGAACGTAAGGGAGTAATATGACTTCCTTGAGTAATTCTTCCAAAAACACTCATCCTGTAGGACGAGTGCTTTGGGAAGAATTACTCGTCCTTTCTAGATTACATACATTGATGTGCCATAAGTATAATGTCATGTAATAATTTTTGATTCTCAACATGGCCATAACTGTTGACTGGGACGTAAACCACAAATCCAAATTCACAAAAATGTTCCTCTATAAAAATTGCCCAATCCATTTTGGTCTGCTGAGTAAAATGGCCGCCAGAGCTAAAAATAGAAAAATTAAAATAAACGACATCTCCAAAACCACTGGCCCAAATTTTAAATAATTTCACAAAAATATTCATACCAAGATTCTCTACTGAAGTTGTCCAAATGGTTCCACTCTTCCATACAAAATTTTAAGATGGTGACCAGAGCTAAAATATAGAACTGTTTTTCCCAAATTTAAAAAAAAATCACAAAAATGTTGCTTATAAGATCGGATGATCGCCCAAATTTTCCCAATCGGTTTCACTCTGCGAAAGAAAATGGTCGCCAGAGCTAAAAATACAATTTACAATGTTGGAAGGTACTTATGTTTGTCTGCAGAGAAAAAAACTACATTGAAATAATAATTGTACTGGTATTCATCACACAATTGGTTTGAATCACAATGAGTACATAAGCGCTGATTTCTGGCTAATCCAAGTATATATAATATATTTTCAGTTCATTTAGCTCTCAAAACATCAAGCAGCTCTCAAAGCATATTTGCTTTTTTTTGATAACCCCCACCACATCCACTCTACTAAACAAAAAGGCCACCATACATGTAGCTTTAAATGAAAGTATTACTCAATGTTCAAATTGGCCACCATATTTGTACATGTAGCTAAAATAGGTATTTTATAAACAACAACTTCACCTGATCACTCAGGCCTTTAGATAAGAGTGTATAATTGAAAACTATTGTTCTTGTTTCTCCACCAAAACATATGTTGTGGGGACTCAAAAGAACAGTCTGGACGAGATGGTTCTTTTGAGCACCCAAAGCACACATTTTTAAACTGATAGAGAAATTAAAGTAAAAATTAAAGATTTACACTAAAAAAATTTGCTTAAAGAACTGGACCTATGACACTAGGCCCAAGTAAAATAACTTTTCTTGTAAAAGTTCTGCATATAATGCCCCCTGTCAAAATTACTTTGACAGAACTTTCTTCTCTGCTGAACATGGTGGCCATCAGGCTTAAAATGATAAAAAAATATTTATCTCTTTCCATGCCGGCCGGGCTACTTTTGTTGTCTTCTGATAGCATCTGCAAACAGATTGGACCCAGGCCAGGACCGACAAAATGTTGATCCTGATCTGGATCCAAACCGTTTGACACCCTGAAAAGAATTTTTTGAAAAAGTTAATTTTGAGAAGGATCAGCAGACGACAATAAAAGCATGAAAAATTACCCAGCATTCGATGAGCTAAACAACATCATGATCGTCCTGAACTATACTGGCCTAAATTCAAATACCGTAAAATCTCTATTACAGGCCCATGCTCTAATAGAGGCCCTTCCCTAGTTTGGACGCCAATACTGCCAATTTTTAAGCAAATTTCTCCAAAAATCGAGCCTCAAATAAAGGCCCACCCACGAATATTGAAAAAATCAATCCTATGTTATGCAGAAATATCTCGAACTTGTTATTAGCAGCGAATTTCAAGTCGTCCGCCTCCAACAAATTGTCCCTCTAAATTAGGTACATTGTTTTTGAACCAGCTTTCATTTTGTCTGGAAATACATGTACCAACCCTTGCTAGCAAGTTGTGGACCCCATACTGTGTTATGCCCTGGACAATGCATTTTAAAGTTTTATCGATACCTAGCGCGGAAATAACCATTAATCTTGTCAATAGTCTTCTACCAATGGACGTCGCGACACAAACTTCTCAAGATGGCGACCCTTACCGATAAATTGGAGCTAGTTTTTTCTAGCACTTGTAGCTCTAATAGAAGCCAACCCACATCTCCATGAACGGTAATGATTGTAATAGACACCCGGGCCTGTAATAGAGATTTTATGGTATAATGAATAATTTCAAGCATGATTGTATGTTACAGGTATAACGTATGCAGCGGATGTATTGTCGTATATTGTATTGATCCACCTGTTGTGGCCCACCAGATCTGTCTTATATCTCATTAAAGGGGATACCCCTCTACCACAGTACGACCTCGAGGCAATTGGTAAGATCATGATCATCTACAATTTTTTCATGAGCATGAAATTTGAAATCTTTAGATGTTTGCAACCGTTCATAGCCTCATGAATTACAAAATTTGATTGACAGCTGCCAAGCTCACTTGCCCGTGCAATACACGTCGAACATCAAACTCAGTCGCTGGAAGTGACACTGGTGTTGTGATTGACAGTGAGCCACACCTGAGTTGCACATGCAAAACAAGCCTCTTGTTTGCTCCATTGGCTGTCTGTGCTCACACTGGCTGTTCCGCTTTTCAATTTTACACTCCAACTAAACAGTTAATACAATTATATTTTAGATACAAAACTGTTTTAATTCCTATATTAAAAATAGTTTTCATATTCTTAAGATATTTGTAATAAAATGTAAATACATGTATAAACAATATATTGATTTTTGGAATGTTCATGGAATCATGAATACTTCGGGTCTCTTGCAAAGTTAACGTGAAGCCCGAAGTTAGCTTCACGTCTTTTGCAAGAGACCCGAAGTATTCATGATTCCATGAACATTCCAAAAATTGAATTCATTTCTTAAATGACAGTATGACCTCAAGGTTTTTTGTAAGAACCTCTCCTATTTTTCATGAGCATGAAATTTGAAGTCTTCATAAATATCCAAATGCAAACAAGAGGCAATTTTCTAACTACGTTATTTGTTTGGGTCATGAATTTAAAATGCCAGCAAAAACTTAGGACCAGAACGAATTTCATGCTCATGCCCATTGAGCATGAATAAAGTTTGATAGCTGCTAGATCTGTGTTATATCTCATTAAAGAGAATGCACCACTATGACAGTATGGTCTTGAGGTTATTGGTAAGAATATCTCCTTTTTTTCCTAGTCAAAAAATTAGGGATACTTACATCCAGGCAACCACCAAGTTAGCATTTCATTCCAATGAAACATCTAAAGATAAGCTGTCAATAATATAAAATTGGCTATCTATTATTGTCATTCAGGTGCATGCCAAGCTACACAAAAACTGGTTCATTTCTACATGCTCATTACACTGAAACATAAAAAGTAGTTGAGAAGTTTGTGAAAACCCTGTTTTATAGTGAAAAAAACTCATTTATTGAATGGACATACGTGTATGTTGTAGAAGCACATTGGAATTGCCTCTATGAGGCAATTCCAATTTGTACAAACAACATATGTTACTGAAATTTAGGAAACCTATTTTGAAATATACACTAAACAAGTATCATGTTCTATTGGCTTTTCTCTTTTAAACAATTCAAACTGCAAATCAGTATTAAAAAAACTGCCAATTTTTGGCAAATTGTTTATATATACATGACAGCTATATCACCAAATTTGATTTCATTAACTGTGCTTTTGCAAAGCTGGTAGTTGCATGGTAGTATAAACAGTAATTGCTCCGGAGTATAACAGTATGACCTGTGAGTACTTTATGGGTTGTAAATATAATCAACTTCTTTAATCTTACTAGATACAGATTCATTGTGTGAGGCAAAACAGTATGGATCCTCAGGGATACAGACTAAAATTTTTTAGCCAGGAGCATGCTGGGCCCCTAAAACAAAATGATTGGGGGCCCAGCCCAAAACAAAGGGGCCCAGGATTTGGTGGAAAATTCAACTCATTTCAACACTATAGCCAATTTACCCAAAGTTGAAGTTGTAAGAGACGCTCAAAATCTGTATTCCTTAATTATTTACCATTATAAACAGTATTTGGAATCAGCTGAATGAAGATTTGTAAACTTACAACATCTAGTGTTAGATATGACAAGACTTCATACCTTCAGAACATACTACCCTTTTTTCAGGGGCAAGCTGGGCCCCTAAATATTGAGTTTTAGGGGCCCATCCCAAAATTTAGGGGCACTGGGCTACTGGGCCCCTGCTAGTCTTTTTCCCTGATCCTGATCAGCTTGCTTTTGCAAAAAGAGTGCATAGAAATTTGAAAAAGGGATACACACAGTGCACTAATTAGATCTAATACGGGAATTGTATTTAAGTAACTTAAAATTGGATTCAGTATTCATTCATCCTGAATTAAACTAATTAAAACTGTTAAAAATGATGAATAGTATGCTAAATGAATCTCAATGATAGAAAATGTACCTTCATGCATGGACATATAAAGACAATCAATGCCTTATTCAGCCAGGCCCCATAGCACAATCGGTAGCGAGTCTGACTGCAGGTCCAGGGATTGTGAGTTCGATCCAGGCCCGGTTCCATACTTTCGTGGAGATTGATCATAAAATAATTTCTGTGATCATTCTCCTCCTTCCACTGATTCAAGAAGGGTTGTTGTCAGTTACAAGCAAAAGTATGTGTATGAAGTAATGGTTAACCGCTTAGTCAAGCTTGCCCAAGAAAAAAATTGTGGTTATGTGAACTGACCTTCTCGACATGACCATAGCTGTTGACTTGGATGTAAAGCATAAAACCAAACAAAATCATTGATTGAGGCTGATCGCCTGATTGAGGGTTCCAGCAAAATGTCAGGCCTCCAGATAAGAGTGTGTATTGGAAAATTATTTTCTTTATTTTCATTCAAAACATATGTTGTGGGTACTCAAAAAAGCGTCTCATTGAGACGGTTCTTTTGAGCACCCAAAACACATGTTTAAATTGATGGGGTAAGAAAATAATTACAATTTTAGGCTCATAAAATATCCTTATCCTGATCTATGAATGTTTGGCTACACTTAAATGCACATGATAGTCTAGCCTCTTAATTCTATGTCTCTGTCAGACCAGTGAAATGATCAGGCTGATCTAGGCCATTATTGTAGGCATATGCTTGAAAGGACATTTTTTCACTTGAATCATTTTACAATGATTTTTTTTTATATTCACTTTTTGCACTGAGACAGCCTTGGCTTGTCTGAGCCTTTACTACTTGCCGATGCGATACTGAATAGGTCTTATCCGGTAAATGCTTCCAGCAGCAGTTAACAGCTGTGCTAGGTACAAACACTTCCCTTTCTCTGCACCTAGTGTGTGTAAAGAGAGGGGATAAATCTTGAAGTGTGTACTCTGCTAACAATTTATTCTGTTTAATTGAAAATGGATGGAACTAATTTCACCATAAGATCTTTAGAAGGGTTGCAGAAGTATTTAAAAGACGGAGGGATTGCATTTTACTGACATAAAAAGCCAGAACTTTTAGATATTTGCTAACAATGAGAGGCGTGGAACAGAAGTACAAAATATTGAAAGAAAAATTAATAATAAAATTATATGGAGTCATTGTCTAATCTAAAACCTGATCAAGCTGAATCAAAATTAAATAATTTTAGCTTTTAGCCCCACTGCAAGCCCACCAACATTCGTTTTTGTAATCTATAATTTATCCTACCGTTTTATTAACCTTAATGTGGCAATCGCAACAAAAGTCGTCTGTTTTTCTCGTCTGCTGAAATGTTTACGAAGCCTTTATGGCAAACAGTGTGGACCCAGATCAGACAGTGAACAGTCTGATCTGAGTCCATGAAGTTTGCTTCTATACTTAATTGGTCAGTAATGCTAGGCAATTATTTGCAACAGACGACTTCAGCAGACGACATTTTCAGATGCATTTTTTCTTGGCGCTTGAAGGGTTAAGAATATATAGTAATAAAATCTCTTGATTGTAACTGTGCCTTGTCTGAACCTGCACTGTCTGCCTTTAACTACTGTCGTCTGCTTATAACCTTCACCAACTTTTTAGATCCAGATAAAGTCTGATAAACTGTGGGGCACATGGACAGTTCCTGGATTTCATCATTTTGGATTGAAAGGGGGTTCGAATTATTAATTGTTATTTTTTCCTTATTTTCTGAAAATTCTCCATGAAAATGGAATAATTTTGTCTCAAAGGGGGTTCGAGCGAACCCTCTGGATCCGCCACTGGGGCATGATCTGAATACATGCTGTTTGACACTCAGATTAACGTTTTCAAAATGTTCCTTCACAAACACAATCAGAGTGTCAAAGAGTTTGAATCCAGATCAGGACCGACGTTCTGTCAGGTTGATCTGGGTCTAAACTGTTTGCAAATGTTATCAGCAGACATCAAAAGTCGCCGCTGGCAAGGAAAAAGTTAAAAGATGAAGGAGCATAGATCTGACCAGAAAGTTAATTGTGACTAAAATAAAGTAATATTGAGATTGACTGGACATTACTATAATTATTTTAACAGCTTATTAGCTGTATCTCCTGACAATATTGCAACAACCTTAAGAACATCTTTAATAAATTACATTTGGTAAAGACCCGAAAATTAGCAGAAAAAAAAATTGAGAGATTTCCTCTACATTGCCTATAATTTCCTATGCAAATACACAGAAAAATGCTGTCTGCTACAATCAGAATGTACCTAGTGGAACTCAGAGGTAGCATGATACTGCTGTAGTTTTATACTACCGGGAGTAAGCCTATTGGGGCAAAATCTGGCTCATGTATTTTTCATAATAGATTTGACACACACATGCAATCATTTATGTGGATACACAACATAGCTTTATAACCAGACAAAACTGTTACATGTATACCGTGGCAGGGTGACAGTTCCCTCGTAGTATCTTCAACACTTCGTTGGAGTTGATCTGGTTCCAAAATATTTGCTAAGGGTTTCAGCCAAAAGTGGCCAGAAATAGGTTAAGGGTTCATATTTACAGTAAAACCTGTGTAAAACAGCCACTCTCAAAAAGACTGAAAATTGGTTTTCTAGACCAATTATTGCTCAATGCAGGTCAAAAGTATTGCAGAATGCTCTGAAAGTAATCTTTTAACAAAATATGGTTTATAATATTGTTTTCCCTCAGAAATATCAGTAGTAGTAGACTTGTAATTAATTTCCATTCCCAAAGCATACTAATTTCTACAACCTTACAACGCTCTTAAGGAGTGCACTATTTTCAAAACTATTTTGGAACAGTCTTTTGCTTTACCACCTTCAGACACTATGTAAAACTGTATATATATGTATTTATTAGAGGGCCTCATGGAAGATTAGTTTTGTTACTAAATGTGTTACCCTCTTTAAATAAAGTCTATTATTATTATTATTATTATTATTATTATTATTATTATTATTATTATTATTATTATTAATATTATTATTATTATTATTATTATTATAATTAAGACCTTTGTTTTGTCTATTGTTGAGTGGCCGTTTTACACAGGTTTTACTGTACATACATGTATATTTTTGTTTAGGTCTCATTGAACCAGACAATATGGTGGAAACTGTATTTGAATCACCGCCAAAGAAGAGAGAAAAACGATCAGCTGAATCTGACAAAACCAAGCTTTTGTCCGATCCTGACTTAGATGAATCTAATGCAAATGGCGGTGCAGCATTTGAGGAATATACAAATATCAATCTAGACGATGATCGGGAGTCAGAATTTGAATTGCTTTAACCCTTGGCCTTCTGGGTAATTTTACATGCTTTTTGTCGTCTGCTGATTTTTTTTTCAAAATCAAATTTTTTGAAAAATTCTTCCAGGAATACCATCAGAGTGTCAAACAGTTTGGATCCAGATCAGGCCGGATGTTTTGTTGGGGACTGAATTGGGTCCAAACTGTTTGCAAAGGTTAAAAGCAGATGACACTAGTAGGCAAAGAATCATATAGACTTTTTAAAACTCACAAACATGTAGCCCTGCACAGGCCTCCAGATAAGAGGGTGTAACTGAAAATAGTTTTTCTTATTTTTCAACCCAAACATATGTTGTGGGTACTCAAAAGAACTCTTATAAGGGACATGTATTTTGGGTGCTCAAAAGAATCGTTTCTTTTGAGCTCCCAAAATACATGTTTTATCTGATGGATAAGAAGATAACCACACTCAAACACTAAAAATTGCTTATCTGGACCTATGTCTAAATGATTCTTCTGAAGCCAGTAGACAGAGAATGCTAAGTGAGTGTCTTTTGATATCAAGTTTACCAGGCAAGGCTTTGAGAAAGCTTGTTGACCTTGCGAGGCTTGCCGAGCTATACAACATGCATTCTCAAAGCCAAGCCTGGTAAACATTATATCAAAAGACACGAACCTGGTATTCTATTTATCAGTTTACCCATTGTTTCACTCGTCAAACTAGCTATATTATGACGTAATTTTCGATTTTTTTTTTGTTGATTCAGAGTAATTAGCAACGTCACTCAAAAAGTGCAACGTCATCATGACCTGATAAAGGCACATGCCGTGAGATAGACAATGCTTATCAGGCAACGTGCAACAATGCAGTTAATAACTGATAAATCTGGATGTACTTTCTTTTCATGTAGACATATTGGGATATGTTGTTAAGGCTGCTGCAGGCCAAAGAAATGTCTTGTTTCCGGAAATCCTACTGGCCCTATCTTTTGGGGACCTACTCTAAATTATTTTGAGACACCTTAGATTTTTAGGGTATTTTGAATGAGTTTCATGCTTTTCTGTGTGAAAATTAATCTTAGAAAGAAAAAATGCATACCTAAAGAACCTAAAAAATATTCACATGTTTCCAGAAACAAGTTTTTTTTTTTGACCACATAGCCTTCTGTTGATTTTTTAGGCTAAATCAGGTCTGCACAGTAGACTTCTTGTAATTTTATCTAATTTAGAAGTGTTTTGAAGAGTTGACTGATGTCAAAATCCATGTTAGGTGCACAAATAGAAATTAATTTATTGTTTTTCAACCAAAACATATGTTATGGGTACTCAAAAGAACCGTCTCAATGAGACTTCTTTTGAGCACCTTTTTAAACTGATGGATAAGAAAGTATTCACAATTTATGCTCAAAATATTTGTTAATCATTACATTGCATATTAATCCTTTTGGATGCTTTAAGCTTTATATGTACCAACATGTGAGATTTTGGTGGGTGAAAGTTTTCAAAAATTATTCCTGAATTCAGGATTTTGAGGCTGACTTATCTCAAAATACTGAATTAGGGAGATTATAAAAAGCTTCTCTGATTACCTAAAGACAATTGACCATTTAAACCTGAAATTGTTAATATTTTTAGGCATGCTTGATGTTTTAAGATTTTAATTTCTAAAGTTCAGGATTTAGGAAATTATCAATTGTCATCCATGCGTATGTGTAAAAGCATCCTTTAACCCTTCATCTCATAGAGACTCCTTGTAACACTTTTGCAAACAGAGCAGACCCAGATCAGGCAGCTCTTGTAAGAGCTGCCTGATCAGGGTCTACTCTGATTATGGAAATATATATCTTATCCTCATGGGTGAAAGTTTTCAGGATTATTCCTGAATTCAGGATTTTTAGGCTGACTTTCCATAGAAAATTAGGGAGATTATAATAGGTTTTCCTGTTTATATACAGTCTGTCTAAAGGCAACTGATCATTTAAATTTGAAATTGGGAATATTTAGTGGGCATACTGCAAGTTTAAAGATTGGAGTTTCAAAAGTTTAGGATTTTGGATATTTTGATCTTCCACCCATGGATCATACACAAGTGGACCTGACAAGTAATGTCTTTGTTCATGAAAGTTTATATAATTATTCATAGTGGGTGGAGCCTAACATGAATGAATATTCATGCTGACCTATCCAGTGGGGCTAAAGGTCTAAAGTTTTGTTTGAATCTTCATCTACAAACATACTATGTAGATGTGAGCAGCATATGCTCTGGCAAGTCTGCGCATTTGTACAGGCTCGCCTTAGCTTTTATTGCTTGACAATGCAATATGTACCCAAATCTCATGTATTGGTTCATGATAAATTTATAAACTTTTTACTATTTAGGATTCTTTTACAATGTTCTTATTTTTTCTTACAAAGTTTTGACATTACAGTAAAACCTGTCTTAAGCGGCCACTCAAAAATAGTCAAAACAAGGAACTTAATGACAAATGGTAGATTAATGAAAGTGGAAAGTTTTGCAGAATGCTCCCCTTGGAGCATTCTGCAATACTTTTGACCTTCATTAAGTGATAATGGGTCCTGAAAACCAATTTTGGTCTTTATTTTGAGTGGCCGCTTAAGATATGTTTTAATATATTTGAAAGTTTGTTGATTAACTGTGGTATCAGTTATTTGGATACTAATATATATAAAGAGTTGTATATATAATCACTTGCCAATTATTTATTGATGTTAGTTTTACATTAATTCTTCAATAACTACATTTGTTAACCTATCACAATTTTTATGTTTGAATTGCTCTAAGGATACATTGGCAAATAGTTTAGACCCTGAAAAATTCCATTTAAAAATGGCTGTATTGTATCCAAATCTGTGTTATAATGAGGTGTGTCATAAAGAGACTGTACTTTACTGTATTTTGGACTATCAAACTATATTGTGTCAAGGTGAATGGAAGAAACTATCAGTATAGAAAGAGTTGAGAATGCTCATTTATCCAGGCCCCAAGGTTATAAAACGTTTTTCATCCTCAAATCAGCATGAAATTCAACTGCTGATAAAAAGTAAAATAATGAAAGTTTTTTCTACTTCTTGCTTTAAAATTCTTAGATGTTTTTATATCCTGCTAATAAATGTTAAAATGCCAACAATTGTTGGCATTTTAACATTTATGAGCAGGATAAATTTCATGCTCAGTTGAGTTGAGCATGAAAAAGCTATATATAATCTCAGGCCAGGTTGCATTAGGTTTGCATGGTTCAAACATGCACAAATTGCTCAGTTCAAAAGACAGCTGTTTAGCTGAAGATTTTCTTATGATGGGACATACATATTGGTTTTTTGAACCAGGGTAGATTGAACTGTGATGAGCAGGCTAATCCTTGTCTATGGTGCATGTGTCATTGGTGCCATAGACTTGTATATTTTGTTGTGAAAATCATGATTACTTTATATTATAGTAATCTTACCTATCCTTTAGGTATAGGGCCGCTAGGCTGTGAATATTCTACGCTTCTCTATAGTTTATCGTCTTTCTACGTCTGTTCCCTCTCAGGGCTTCGCCAGTTCTCGCACTCTAACACGAGATCTTGTCCTTTATATAGGTCCATCCCATTCGGAATACCTCGGATACTCGGCCGAACATATCCGGTGCAAGCCGACTGGAACAGAATAGAATTGTGCAACCACTACACTCCTCCCCTCTTTATTTGAAAGGTCTTGGACGCATCTCGGTGTTAGCATTCTTCACTATCGGCCCCAATGCTGGGGAAGATATCCCGTTGGTTTACGACCTCACCCACAATGCTATGGTCGTGATGAGCCGGTCAGTTAATCCTCCTGCACTATTCCTGGGCAAGCTACCAGCAGATAACCAGTACTCGAGTGCAAAGCTGTCTGCAGCAACTGACAACTGCCACCTCTTCGCTGTTCTGCTAGAGATGACTCGCATGCGCGAGGCATACTCTAACACCTCCTTCCACATCTGGTCTCGAATCTTGGCAACCATATTTGCTATCCTCCTTCCAACAGATACAGGAGCTGAAGATAGGTGCCTCCTTGCTGGCCAGATGTCATTCCTTGAGCGTGATGTACCAGGACGTGAGGGCTGGAGGTGCTCCAGAGCTCTGTCCAACACCGCCTTGCTGCTTTGGCCACATAGATGGATCCACAACGTAGTCTAACCCAATCTCTGTTATCCGGATGTACATGCTTACATCAACTCTTCCACATTGTCTCTTGCTTTCCTACGCGGCCCTTGACCTGTCCAAAACTTTCCCCAGGAAGGTTCTCTTCTTCCATCCATGTAAAGTTAAGCAGCTACCTGTTTTTCAGTTCTTGCCTGTCACGCTCCGTCAGGCAAGCAACTGGTTGGCGAAGCCACTGGTCTTAGCTTCTGACTTGTTACTCTTGGACACTAACTGTAACATCTTTGGCTCTTCGCTCTAGACAATGAACTGGTTATTCCCCAGTCAGCTTTTGTTGCAAATGTCTTCTCTGCAGACTGTTCTTCCACCACATCAGATATAACATCATAACAGGCTGTCTTGCCATCTTGATAACCTGGTCATTCGCCCCGACACCTATGGTCTCCGCTGATGTCCCCTGTGATACCGCTGCTACTGCTCGCAAGTGCTTGAAGCGAAATTCAAACCCACGACCACGACAACCCCGCCTAGCACCTCACCAGACATCAACGCAAATGCAGTACACGTCGTATATTAGCTCAAAAAGATTCGAACCCACGACCACGACAACCCCGCCTAGCACTTCATCGACATCAATGCTAACTTAGTACATGTCGTATATTGGTTCCAATTTCACACTTCGAGATGTATCACATCCAAACCAATGATCGCGCTGCCCCCCATGACTGTCACTCCAACCTCGAGCTCCCCCAGAAACACCGAATTGTCTCATGGCTCCAAAAGTACCTGTGATGTCAATTGAACTGCGTCGCCACAACTTCTTTCAAAGTATCTCATTGGCCCATCAGCCCTTACGCAGACCCAATTCAATCTTCACAGTGTATATCAAACTTGCCAATAACCACTGTGACTTTTTTAGTCGCAATAACCAACTTAAACTTGAATGGTCAGTCGTATGATAAACTGTTTATCTAATAATTAGTGTCCGAAATGTCTACAGAACCTTGCGATTGTAGAACAGTAGTGTCTTTGATTTCTTGTAAGAGCATAACTACCAATGCGATAGTGTTCTCTTACAGAAGCTCTATTTCCTGCCAATCATGCCTCCAAACCATCCTCAAGGTCTTCCGCAGTGACTCTAGAAGAAACAGTTCTTTCTTTCCTATGGCCATAAATAGCATCCTTTATATGCTGGTACAACTTAATTTCATTCAGAGCATCTCCCATACTTGATGGCTTTCCCATGCAAACACAGAGACCCGCCTCAGCATCATTTAATCCCTGACAGAACCTAGCCACTGCTTGCTGATTACTGTACTTCTCTGGCAATTCCTTAAAGGCTTTGCCAGATAGGGTCAACACTCGATCCGCCCAGTCTTCCAAAGACTCTTCTTTCTTCTGGGTCGCCTGTTGAAACCGCACCTGAGCTGAAGATGGCAATTCTCTGTCAATAAACCTATCATCTAATCTTTTCATCAATTTCCGATAAGAAAGATGTCTTTTCCTTTCCATTAAAGTAGCACAAAAGTCCGCTGCTTTTCCAGTTAAGCACCAACTCAAACAATCTAAACATTCCTCAGCCGTCCAATCTGATGATTTCGCATATTTAATGAATTTGTGTTTGAAATGCAGCCAATTGCTTTTACCATCATACTGTAGTTGTTTCGGCAAAGTATGGAGGACTGATTTCCTTTGACTTTTCTTCTTGACCACATCAGAATCTGAGCCGGAATCTACAGATGATGACGAAGATGATGTTTCCTGCCGATGTTTCTTTGAATGAACTGCTGATTTCTTTTGTTTTTTCTTCTCTTTTGAAAGTGAGTACTTGTCTTTGTCAGAAAACTTGTCACTTTTTTCCAAAAGCTGCAACTTGTTTGAGTGTTTTCTCGTATCATCCTCAGCTGAAATCTTCTGTTTTGTAGATTTATGTTCTGTCTTCAATTTTGTTGATCTGTGCTTTTTTCTGCACCCTCAGACTCATCAGAACATTCTTCAAGATTTAATTTTCGCCTGACTTTTGGACTCTGTGATTTATCATCTTTGTGCTTCTTTGTTTTCTCTTTCGGAAAGACAGTATCTTGATGAATAGGATCTTCTTGCATCGCTTTTGACATCTTGTAGACAGGCTTAGTCCATGGGACAAAAAATGCTTCTGGCCCATGAACTGCGCCTCTCCTAGTCAATGGGACAGAAGATGCTTCTGGCCCACCAACTGTGCCTCTCTCCTTTGGGATAGTTGAGCTCTCTGGCCATAGTCTGTTCTCTATCTCACGCTTAATTTCTTCTGTCAACTGTGCCTTGTAACCATCTTCATAGTCCAAACTGACTGCACCATAACCGTCGTCCTGTTGCTCATCTGTTGCAGCAAAGTTAGGATTTGGCCTGAAGTCTAAACATGCCAGAACATCCTCTGGAAGCCTTTTCCTCAAGATGCTTGAGAGTAAAGAGGCTGTCACATTGCTGTTCCGCAGTCTCATTTCCACAATTGCCTCAGCCATTTTGTCACCAACCCCAGGTATTATTCGCAGCTCCCTGGGTGTGGCAAAATTCACAGAAATCCTGTGTTCAGGGTCCATTTTGAAGAGACAAGAAGTAGCAACACAAATTAACCAGTTTGTTTTTCAGGTTTATTCAGAGCCGACGCTGTTATGAGACTATGGACTATCTAATCAGGTTTGAATGGATGGCCAGTTCAATTTCTTAGGGAGACAGACGTGTGCAAATTGACGATGGAAGCGGGGATGGCAGATGGCGGGAAATGCCAAATTGCAAATTTCAAGAATACCACACGTGTTCTGACGATAGGCGACGTTTCTCCAGATTACCGCTGCCACCAATATAGTAATCTTACCTATCCTTTAGGTATAGGGCCGCTAGGCTGTGAATATTCTACGCTTCTCTATAGTTTATCGTCTTTCTACGTCTGTTCCCTCTCAGGGCTTCGCCAGTTCTCGCACTCTAACACGAGATCTTGTCCTTTATATAGGTCCATCCCATTCGGAATACCTCGGATACTCGGCCGAACATATCCGGTGCAAGCCGACTGGAACAGAATAGAATTGTGCAACCACTACACTATTTTATCACTTACGCCGGACAAATGATACAACCAAAAATCACTGTTATAATGAACAAAGCTTACCGAGATAACAAACATTTTCTGAAATTATGAACAGAGTTGAACAGTTATCTGAAACAACAAACATAGTTGCCTGGAGTAAATGTTCTAAAATTTCTAACACTAGTTGCCTGCCAAAAAGGCCTAGACAAACAGTGCAGACCCAGATCAGACAGCTTCTGAAGGAGCAGTCTGATCAGGTTCTTCCCTGTTTGATAAAATGACAAGGTTTTTACAGAATTCCAGCCCTGAAATCAACATTTTATTTGAGAAAAGAAAGAGAAAAGTGTGTGAAGTTTTAGAATATTTACGGTAATGAAGAGAATTACCTGAAATGATGAACTGTATTGTTTGAAATTATAAAAAAAGTTGCCTGAAATAATATGTATAGAGTTGACTGAAATAATAGGCAAAATTTATTTTAACTTACAAATAATGAACAACTTACAATAATGAACAACTTACAATAATGAACAAACTTGTTGGAGTAAATTGTAATGAACAAATATTTGCTTTCAATAATATAAAACAAAATTGCTGTTGCTGGCACTAATGAAAAAAGTGCACTGTTACCTGTGGTAATTATTTTTATCACATGACACCACTACTAGTGGTTAACATATTTTGGTAACAAGAAGAAATGACTCCATAATAAAGTCACGTTTACATGGCAAAATCTTATTGTTTTCAAGCCAAAAGAAATGTCAGATTTCAAAGTAGTTTTAGTATCTTGTGATACAAATAATCTAATATTTTTGCTCCTGTATTATTGTATAGGGAAAGTTGTTGCGAAAAAGCGATAAAATTCTTGGCAACCCTCCTATTTTATCTCTTTTCCTCAACTTGTTTAATACATTCAATAATTCATGAGCACTCATGTAAGATCCATTTTGATTCATTTGGGTATGTTGTTCCTCTGGATAAATTTGCTCACTGTAAGCTTTTTCAGTCATGTAGACAATGTGATAATTAAGAACTTTACCAAGATAATCTGACAATATTTATACAGAACTTGTGATGCTATGAACAAATATGGATGTGTGAGTACGGTATGCTATATGTTCAAAAATGTTGAGCTCTTTTCTCTTTCTGTTCTCAAGTAAACTATTGGTTATATGGATTTGAATTCACAATATGCTTGTCAGAACAGCAAACAGGGAAGAGCCTGATCAGACTAGAACTAGTCAGATCTGGATCTGCACTGTTTGTCAAGGCCTTTTTGGCAGGCAACCATGGATCAACATTTTAGAAAATATGTGTGTTTTTTGTTTAACATCCCAACAGCTAAGGTCATATGGAGATGGGGCCATGGTTTAGAGTCTCATCTTACAGACTGGAGCTGCCCGGGATCAAACTCGAGACCCCTGGGTACAAGGTGAGTGGTTTATCCACTACACTAAGCTGGCTCCTTTTAGAACATGTACTCTAAGCTTTATTATTTGTCATGCCCCCAGACAAGGGTGCGTAATTGGCATTTAATTTTCTTATTTTTCAACCAAAACATAGGTTGTGTGTACTCAAAAGAACCATCTCAGTGAGATGACCCTTTTGAACACCCAGGCCTTTAGTTAAGAGTGCGTACCAAGAAATAATTTTCTTATTTCTCAACCAAAACATATGTTGTGGGTACTCAAAAGAACCGTCTCAATGAGACAGTTCTTTTAAGCACCAAAAACCTTTGCTAAAACTGATGGGTAAAAAAAAATTAAATTTTACGCTCAAAAATTTTGCTTATCTAAACCTGTAAGCACCCAAAACACATGTTAGAATAGATGAATAAGAAAATATTCACATTTTACTCTCAAAAATTTTGTTTATCTTGACCTTTGATTTGCTCATAGAAAGAACAAGTAAATATGGCCAGGTAATGCCACAATCAAAGACCAACACAAGGCACCAAGAGGAAGACACGAATACAATAAACAACGCAATCAACCTTCTCTTCCTCAGGGAGATAATTTCAAAACTAAAAAGGACATTTTGAACTACATCACAAAACCAGAACTTCTGGCTGAAAATGTTAGATTTATATAATGCTCGTTTAGAAAAGCATAGTGTGGGACCTGGTCAGAATGCTCATTTATGACTTCAGGCACAACTAGATTTCTTCTGGTTCAGCTAGCTAGAATTCATGTTGAGGAACAGTATTAGCTGTTTTAGATTGTTATCAAGTATTAAATCAGAGGTATACAATTAACTTGATAGTTCCTACAAATTGTAGAGCGTTATAAATCTTATACTGGTCTCAAAATGAGCCTTGATGCGAGAAAATGTGTCTTCGGGGGATTGCGATCACAGAGACGCAGACCAGCCTGCGCATTTGTGCAGTCTGCTCAGTGCCATTGTTATTCCCCTATTGGAAAGTATCATATCTAGAGTTGCTACGAGCGAAATGATAAGTTTCCAGCTAGTCTCTGTGGCTAGGCCGTCTGGTTTGAATCTGACTTTGTCGGAAACCCCGAAGACAGGTTTTCTTGTGGCGCGTCCCAAATAATGTTGAGTAACAGTTGTTGTTTTTTGCAATGTTGTATACATTGAAGTATTTTTTTTTATGATAAACAATTGGCACATTAAATCACTAGGCACTTTAGCTCTTTGCACTTAATACTAATATACTCAGTGTACATAATTTTTCAAAAATTATTTGCCAGAATAATAAACAGTGAAGGCCCTGATCAGACTGCTCCTTCAGGAGCAGTCTGACCAGGATCTGCATTGTTTGACTAGGCAGTTTGTTCCAAATTTGAGAGCACCGTCCTGTAACAAGGCAACTCTTGCAGGACCACAGGTAAATCTGCCTGTCAGGACAGACAGTCCTGCAGTTTGATAATGACTGCCTATTGAGAGCACCTATGGAGGCTGTGGTTTTTGATTTATGAATGATATTAAACAGTGAAGACACTATCCAGACTGCCAATTTCTGAAACAGTCAGATCTGGGTATACACTGTGAATGGACAAATGTAATAGTGGATTGACACACACACCTTGACAGTGCCAAAACTACATCTCTCAATTATCGGTAGAGGATACATATGTCCCATTTTATCTTATTTTTAGACATCGAAAAGGGGTATGCAATATAGCATGTCAGACAGACAAATATATGTGACTTGTGTTTCAATGTTTGACATCCCTCAATATGCCTTGTGATGTCACACACTGGCTCACAAGACAGAAATAGCTGTGGAAGACATACATTGAACAAACTCATATGAAATTAAAACATGTTCATAAGTTATAAACCTTATTTTGAAATATGTATTCAGTTTATCATGAACGAACAGTGACACCTAGTGATGTCAATGGAATTACAAAAGCTGATTGTTTTATGTATAGTTCTATTTTAGACATTCCATAGTAGCTGTCAATGTTATTAACAAGCATTATTCAGGCATTTAAGTAAGAGTGTGTAACAAAAAAAATAATTTTCTTATTTCTCAACCAAAACATAATGTTGAGGGTACTCAAAAGAACCGTCTCAATGAGACGGTTCTTTTGAGCACCCAAAAATATGTTGAAATAATGGGTAAGAAAATATTAACAATTTTCCTCTCAAACATTTTGTTTATCTAAAGCTATGATGTCTCTAGCTTATTTAAGTAATAAATAAATGAAACCAAATCTGCAAAGAATCAAAGTGTAAATATAGAGCAAATTTGGTTTTCGAAAGTTCCTTGAATTATGAACACTGTATGTGTTCAGTTCAAAGCTGACGTGACACCAAGGTGTCACATACTTTGAACTGACATGATAGCATTCATAATTTCATGATCCACAGAAAAACAAAATGTATTTCTTAGTTGAATTTGATGTATTAAGTTCATGATTATAGATTTCAGGATTACCGAATTCAGGATTACAGATTTTTTTAAATGTAATTGACACAATCATGAAGACTTATTATTTCGTCAGAAAAAATAAATTAAGTGCTCATGTGTTCTTTGTCAGATGAGATGTTTAGTGTTATTCTTATTACAAAATTCACCTAAAAATGCACTGGGCACTTTACTTGTTCAATTTTTTCCATTTTAGAAAACAGTCTAGACCCAGATCAGCTGGCTTCTGATGAAGCCAGCTGATCTGGGTTTAGACTGTTTTTCATCCACATGATAAATCAATAGGAATAATTGCACATTGGACAGGCTGCAAACCAGTTGATTAGCATTCACATCTCAAAAGAAGTGAAGGATATGCTTATAAGAGCATTCATCCATTTTAAGGTTGAAATATTAATATACATGTATAGCTATATTTATTTTACAGTAAATGTTCTAAAATTTCTAACACTAGTTGCCTGCCAAAAAGGCCTAGACAAACAGTGCCGACCCAGATCAGACTGCTTCTGAAGAAGCAGGCTGATCATGGTCTTCCCTGTTTGGTATTCAAAAATGTATTTTGTTACTTTCAACCCCAGTAACCAACATTTTATTTGTGAAAGGAAAAAGAAAAGCTTTCAAAGTTTTCGAAACTTTACGGTAACTAGATTTCTATAAGAAAGAACAGTTGCTGACAGGTTTCAATTTTAACATTTTATGGCTTACAATACTTATTCTGTTATAAGACAGGTTTTACTGTTAAAACAAATCTCCAAAATCTAGATGATCTAGATTTGTTGGGATGGTTTTGCAAGTGAAAACCTCATCCTAAATCAGCTATAAGACAAGACTTTTATTCTGATTTTGGAATCAATTTGTATGTGAAAACCTCATCTTTATGGTATATGTTCTAAAATTTCGGACACTAGTTACCTGCCAAAAAGTCCTAGACAAACAGCCCAGACCCAGATCAGATCTGATAAGGGTCTTCCCTGTTTGCTATTCTGACAAGCATTCTGTGAATTCCAGCCCTGAAAACAACAATATTTTTTTTGACCACAGAACGAGAAAAGTGTCAGAGTTTTAGAACATTTATCAGTTAGGCACATACGTTCGAACAAGATATAATATGTCGATCTAGATATGACCACTTGTAATATATCCAGAACGAAATATGTGATGTCAATCGACATATCCCATATATTTTGATCGAAATATTGTTTTTTCTCAATCTGCACACATGGTCTTTCTTGCGTCATGTGCAGTCTCGTATCGATTTGCGCATAGCGCAAAGTTTTGAATTAGAAAGAATCAATTTATACCTACCAGGGGACAAAAATATTTCAATATTGCACTTGTCCTGCAGGACGAGTGACTTACAATTTTCACTCATCCTGCAAACACGTGCACTTGTCCTTTAAAAGTGTATGCAATAAAGAACATAAGGGAGTAATATGCAATATGACTTCTTCGAGTAATTCTTCCCAAAGCACTCGTCCTGTAGGACAAGTGCTTTTGGAAGAATTACTCGTCCTTTCTAGATTTCACTCGTAATTACGAGCGGACGAGTGGAATTTTTGTCCCCTGCCTACAAAAAAGCCAATGTCATGGGTAAGTTCACCAGGGAAATTTTATACAAAATAGTGTCGAAAGTTCTCATCCTCCAATGCTGAAGTAAATCCAAATAACATTTCAAATATTCCATCCGACACATTGTTTGTCACGTTGTTGGAAACCTGGATAAATCACCCTGGTCCGTCATGACATTACAGGCACCGAAAAAAACCTACAGGTTTCATAATCTTAACGTTTAGGTTATGAATAAAATGGAGAAAAAAGATTGTGGCAAATCCGTAAAAGTACACTCAATGTTAAGGTTTTCAATTATGCTAATTTAGCCTTACGAACCCCACAAATTATGATTAATTTTATTTGGAATATCTAGAAACGTCCCTGTTGAGGCATACGCAAGAAATGCAATATCTACTGGGACAAGCCAGTGCTGATATCACTTTCTGAAGTATGAACTGTAGTTAGAATATCGTCAAACGTATATTCTAGGAACAAACATATGCTAGTTTCATTATGTGAACATGGAACTGTACATGTATAAATAACTGACCATCATATAGATTTAGCCCGCTTGCGAAACAAATAAACTGTATGAAGATATAGCCATTTATTGCTACAATGTTGATGACATCGAACATCGAACAATTAACAAACTGTTTTTGGATTATTGCCCCCTCCCCCCCTCTCAACGCACACACGCCCGCGCTCGCGATCACAGTGGGGAAAACGTCTGTGACTTTAACACGCACTTGCTTTACGAGAGAGGCATGTAAATGTTGCAATGGAGAGGCAATTTGTGTAAACCCTGATCAGACTGCTCTTTCAGGAGCAGGCTGAGGCGGGTCTACGCTGATTGATCAGACCCTATCATTTCAAATATCTAGTCAAATAGCGCACACACAAAAAAAACTTCCATGCCACTTAAGTATTTTAGTATTAATTCGAACACACCTGGCCTATAGCCAATGCTAAAAATCGTGTTATGAAACAACAAAGTCACAGTTTTGAAAGCGTGTGGAAAGCGCGCACTACAGCTGACGTCAATGTCCACTGCAAAATGACGTCAGTCATTACGTTAGATGTTACTTGAAATAAAAGACTTTACAAAAACATGTCAACAAACATGCGAAACAGTTCAACTATTGCAGTATTTCTTCAGTGCAGTGGCGGAAAGTTGTAAGAAGCTGAAGACTTCAATGTGTTTTCATCGTTTATTGCGTGTTCAAATCGAAATAGATCAGCTCTAACGCGATCGTGATTTTATCTTCTTTACAACTGACCTCCAAACAATGAATTATTACTGAAAATTCACTGCAAGAGCTGATCTTTTTCTTAAATACGATTTAGCTTAACGTTGATATCGATACAAAAAGGCTTATGTTTAGGTAGTTTTGTTACAGACAAGCAGGCTGACAGACAGATAGATTTTGCTGCTCGAGTGCACAGAGCTTGCAACACTGTATGTCGATGAACTGTCTTCAAATCTGGCGATGAACTGTCTTCAAAATGTATGTCAGTGAACTGTCTTGTCGCATCTGATATAAACACCTCAAAAAAATTTCAAGTTGATTGAAATAGCCTAAACTTATATGTCGTTTTAGATATATTTCAAATGAAATATAGATATCTGGATGTAGAGTAATATGTATCTCAAAGGAGATATTATATCAAAGTTGAAATATAGTATGTTATATCTCGATTAAGGTGTTATTTTGAATTAGATATCATATTTGGACCGACATAATATATCTCGTTCGAACGACTGTGCCTAACTGTTTATTAAGCTATAAGACCAGAAGCTTTTACTCCCAAATACATTGACCAAAAATGTAGTGAAACCTTACAAGATGGAGCTACAATTTCGAATTGATTTGGAAGTGAAAACCTCTTCTTCACGCAAAATTACACAGGACTATTGTACATAGTTTGAGATAATTTTAATCATGAAACAGCCAGTCTTAAAGTTGGATAAATATATATATTTAGAATGGTGTGCTGTGAAACAGAACTTTTTTTTAAATTGTGTATAACAATATATGGGCCTCGACACGAGAAACCAGTCTTCAGGGTTTGCGAACAACAAAGGTGCGGACCAGCCTGCGCACCCAGGCAGTCTGATCAGTACCTTTGTTATTCGCCAATTGGACAGTGTAATATCTAAACTTGCCGCAAGCGAATTTTCAATTTTCTAGCTAGTCACTGTAGCTGAACAAGCAGTTTGAAGATAACCTGGTCGGAAACCCCGAAGACAGGTTTTCTTGGGGCGAGGTCCATATGATCTGAGCCTTGACACCTGAATTCAAACAATGTGGCATTTTGACAAGTGTAGACTCAGATGAGCCTGTGTAGCCTCCTTTTAAGCTTAGAAGCTCCAAATTATCTTCATTCAGTAGCTTAACAGTCATAGAATATTAAAGTGACTAGCAAAGGCTCTGATCAGACTGCGCGTATGCGCAGGCTGGTCTGAGCCTTTGCTGGTTGCACATACCACATTGTTAATAATCTCATGTCGCGGCTCATCTTATTTTTTTCGCTTTATATTTTGTCACATTTTTCTCCTAATTGCTGTGATGAAGCTTGTTGAAATAAACACAAATCGTTAAAAGTGTTAACTCTTCTTTCCCACAGTGGCTCAGCGGTAGAGTGCTTGACTCGAGACTGAGAGGCCGCGGGTTCGAGCCTCACTGGTGTCACTGCGTTGTGGTCCACATTTATCCTAGCTTAGTACTAGTTCAACCCAGGAAGACCTGTCCCTGTTTAACTGAAAGATTGTTGATGGGACGTAAAGAATCAAATCAAACAAACAAAAAATCTTCTTTCCAATAAAGACCATATTTTTTATGTCCGTTTTTTCAAAGCAAAGCTAGGGGACATTGCATTTAGCTTTTCATAGTGCATGGTTTGTTCTGACAGTTGGTTTCTGTGGGGTTTTGAAGCTAGCCATGCTCCATGGTGGAAATGTTTTCACTTCATATTGGCTGTTTTGGTTAAAGAGTTATTTATTGATCATTTATGTGCAATTTTTTTTTAGCTCACCTGAGCACAAGGAAAGTAAAACCTGTGTTAAACAGCCACTCTCAAAAAGGCTGAAAATTGGTTTTCAAGACCAATTATCGCTTAATGCAGGTCAAAAGTTTTGCAGAATGCAATACTTCTGACCTTCATTAAGCTACCATTTGTCATTAAGATCTTTGTTTTGTCTATTTTTGAGTGGCTGTTTTACACAGGTTTTACTCGATGTCCGTCATCCATCATCTGCATTTTGCTTCAAATGATAACTAAGCAAATTTTAACCAAACTTCACAAGAATGTTCTCTGGATGAACCACTACAAAAGTATAGCTAAAACATATTTGTTCCATCAAAAAACATGGTCACCAGGGGGAGTGGCTTATCATCGTAAGGATAGCTTTAAAATTCTTCTCTCTGAAATTGGTGGTCAGAATAAATTCACTGAATTACTTACAAAAAGTTAAAACAATGGTCCATCAAAAAACATGGCCTATGTACCTTTATACCACCCTTAACAACTTTAGCATGAAACAGCGAGATGTACAAGGCCTACACTGATGTAGGTGGTATAAAATAGTTATACCATGTTTGTCCACCTGTACGTAAGATAATCCACTCGCTAAAGCTTGTGGATTATCTCCACGTACAGGCGGACAAGCCATGATATAACTATTACATATACAAAACTTTAAATTGCTTCTCCTCTGAAATGAATGGCCAGAATTGAAAACAATTTGACAGGAATGCCTACTAGGTGACTGCTTCAGAAATAGATCAGTCAAAAAGCATGGATGTCAGGGGGCCTGACATTGCAGCTAAGGAAACCAAAAAAATATTCTCTGAAATGGCTGATCAGAATTCATAACAAGTAGCCCAATGGGCAGCGATCCCTCACCTGGGAGCCAGCATAATGTTTGGAGACACCATAATTTATGATGCTCAAAGGTAGGTAACTCTGAACTTGAAACAGTGATCAGGAATATATTCAAACACTCAAATTATTGTCAATTCTGGTTACCTGCAAGTATTTAAAAGATCAGAACAAAACTTGCGAAGGA
Source organism: Loripinus fragilis (assembly GCA_964019695.1). Classification (NCBI taxonomy): domain Eukaryota; kingdom Metazoa; phylum Mollusca; class Bivalvia; order Lucinida; family Lucinidae; genus Loripinus; species Loripinus fragilis. The sequence goes on from OZ026514.1 coordinate 57,318,351, forward strand.
AACCTGATGAAACTATATTTTTCAGATGCTTAAGGGCAGACAACTCCATAGTCAGTGATGAGATCTGACCAAAATTCAAACTCATCCATGCTTTTATGTGTGTCCTCGTTACCAACAAGAATGAAGAAGATCAAATGAAAATTGAATGAACTAGAATGGCCAAAACATTATAGAGCTATATTTTAGACACTTAAGGGCAGCTAACTATAGTTGTTGGTCAAGTGTGGCTGAAAATCAAACTCATTAAAGCTTTTATAGTTGTCCTTGATACCTGCAAGAATGATGAAGATTCATCCAGAAATGAAAGAATAAGAGTGCTCACAACATTACTCCCATTATAGGTCTATGGAGATTTTCTCAGACATTCAAGGGCAGCTAACTCCATTACCTTTAATTTGAATATTAGAGGATAATGCTCGATGTATGTATTGCTTTCTATATGTTCTTTGAATTTCTTTATCATCTTTTTATTATGTTTTGTTTATTCTTATTTGTACTGTTATACTGCTATTTACCCCAACAATACTACTATATCCATTACTTTAATAGGTCATCTGTGCTGTATGAACAAAGCTGCTGGAGGGTGGACGCGATGCTTGCACGCATGCTTGTTGTATCGATAGTCTTATATCAGTATAGGTAATAGTCTAGAGCAGTGGCGTGCAAGCATCGGTCTGTTCAACAGTAAGTGTGTAATCAAGCAAAGGGTCATGGTTAAGGTCTCAATGGCTTTTATCCTTTATTTTATGAATTATCTACTTAAATGGGCTGTTTGTTTTTGTAAACTTTTATCATTTGTTTTCAATGATATAGTGTGCAATTTGTATTTTAAGATAGTGCTAATCTTATTACTCCTGGAGGCTGGTGACATAGAAATGAACCCTGGACCTGATACTATTAATAGCTCTCTTTCTATTTTACACAGTAACTTATATTTTAAGATAGTGCTTATTTTTCTACTTCTGAAATCTGGAGACATAGAGATGAACCCAGGACCTAATAACATTAATAACTCTCTTTCCATTTTACACAGTAACATTAGAAGTATACGTAATAAATTTGACTATTTAACTGAAAACTTTTTAGATTTTGACATTTTGTGTTTCAGTGAATCTCATCTTGATGCTAACATACCTACAGAATCTCTGATTATGTCTAGCAAATATGATATTCCCTACAGAAAAGATAGAACAAATCATGGTGGCGGTTTATTAATGTATTTGTCCTGTGAGCTTGCACATACACGAATTATAGGTTTGGAGACATTCTGGAATGAGTCACTATGGGTAGAAATTAAGGTAAATAGAGATATATATCTTATCGGTTTGTTTTATAGTCCACGGACAGCAGATGCAATTTTCTTTGATTCTCTTAACAAAAATATAGAAAAGGCTTTAGATATTACTAATAATATAATAATTCTGGGAGATATGAATGAAGATTTACTTAATCCCAATATGCACAATTTGAAAGATGTTTTGCTTTTAAACTCTCTCCACAATATTATTTCGGAACCAACACGCCAACTTGCTTTGTTAGACCCTATAATAGTTCATGAAGACATGTCAACTCTGAGTCAAGGGATTATTCAAGTGCCAAATGAAATAAGTGACCACTGTGCTACTTATGTACATATACCATTTGAATACCCACTACATGATACTTTTATCAGAAATGTATGGATATATAAAGATGCAAATTATGAATTGTTCAATAAAAAAATATCTGATTTTGATTGGTCATGTCTTCATCAAGGTACTGTCAATGAAGCAAGTTCATTATTTACAAATATTTTTATTGAATTTGCTAAATTGTGCATACCTAGTAAAACTATTGTAGTTCGAGAAGACGACAAACCATGGTATGATTCTGAAATAAGGAGGAATTCAAGGAAAAGAGACAGACTAAAGAAAACTGCATTAAAAACAGGTAATCAAAATGATTGGAAAAAATACAAATATTACAGAAATAAGGTAAACAATCAAAAAAAACATGCTAAGGAATATTTTTATAACAATTTAGATATAATTGTTTCAGATTTTCAGAATAATGATAAACGCAAATTCTGGAAAGTAATTCGTCACTTTGTCAAAAATAATAATTCTACTTCTTCAATTCCTCCTTTATGTTCAGCACTTCCATCTGGTGACAACCAATGGCATTTTAATGATCAGGACAAAGCTAATTGTTTGAATGACTATTTTGCCTCTATCTCAACTGTCAATGACGAAAATACCCAGTTACCTCCTTTTACTAAACTTACTGATAACTCTCTATCTCAAATAATTTGCACTGAAGAAGAAATAGAAAAAACAGTTGAAGTTCTCAACCCTAACAAAGCAAGTGGCGATGATGGTATAAGCCATAAAATGCTCAGGGGTGTCTCCAAATCCGTTTCAAAACCCTTATGTATTCTAATGAATAGATCTTTTGAAGAGGGAATATTCCCTGATATTTGGAAAATTGCCAATGTTATTCCCATATTCAAAAAGGGAGATAAATCTCAGCCATCTAACTACCGTCCAGTTGCATTATTGAGCTGTATTGGTAAACTGCAAGAAAGGATTGTTTTTAAAAATATGTATAACTTTCTACTTGACAATAATCTTCTATACAAGTATCAATCTGGCTTCTTACCTCACCACTCAACAGTTTTTCAGTTAATTGATATCTTTCATAATATATGCCAGGCCTTTGATAATAATATGTTTTCTTGCATTGTGTTCTGTGATGTGTCAAAGGCATTTGATAGAGTCTGGCATAAGGGTCTTTTATTTAAGCTACGGCAAAATGGCATTGAAGGGAAACTTTTAGAATGGTTAAACAGTTATTTAAGTCAAAGAAAGCAGAAAGTTGGTTTAAAGTCTTGCTTTTCATGTTTAAAGTCTATCTTTGCAGGGGTGCCGCAGGGGTCGGTCCTTGGACCTCTTTTATTTTTGGTATACATAAATGATATAGCTGAACATCTTCTTAGTTTGACAAGGTTGTTTGCAGATGATAGCTCACTTTTTTATTCTGCAGCACACATTGATGACATAGCTGGTATAATTAACCATGATATGCAGTTGTTGTCAAACTGGGCTAGACAGTGGCTAGTAACATTTAATCCCCTGAAAACTGAAGCTGTTTTATTTACTCTTAAAAAGGTTAATATCTTACCACAACTTGTTTTTGATAATATTCCAATCAATTTCGTAGATAGCCACAAACATCTTGGTGTTACCTTCAGTAGTACAGGGCAGTGGCATTCTCATATTGAAAATATTGTCCTATCGGCGACTAAAATTTTGGGAATAATGCGTAAGCTAAAATACTCCATTAGTAGAAATGCTCTCAACCAAATGTATATGTCCTTTCTTTTACCAGTTGTAGAATATGCCTCAGTTGTATGGGATGGATGCTCTGAACAGGACTCACAAACCTTACAAAAAATCCAAAATGAAGCCGCCCGCCTTGTTACAGGTTTAACTAGATCTGTGTCATTAGAAAACTTGTTCAAAGAATGTGGATGGACAACTTTGTCAAAAAGAAGGCAACAACATAAACTCTCTTTCATGTATAAGGTAAATAATGGCATTGTACCTTCATATATACAAGATTTAATTCCTCCTTTAGTTAGTGAAATTTCAAATTACCCTCTGAGAAATAATAGAAATATATCGGTGCCCTTTAATAGAACTAGTATCTCACAAAAATCATGTATTCCTTCTTCCATTAGACTTTGGAACTCCCTTGAAGATGACTTAAAAAATCTATCAACATTACAAACCTTTAAAAAACATATTACTTCAAGTTTCAATAACTCATGTGTTCCTTCTCACTTTACTATAGGAAATAGATATATTTCTATATTGCATGCACGACTTCGAAATAATTGCAGTAACCTTAATAATGACCTTTTTAGAAATCATCTCCGTGATAATCCTTTATGTGATTTATGTGGCATGATAGAGGACGCCATCCACTACTTCTTTCATTGTAGAAAGTTTACACTGGAACGGCAGGTTTTTAATGACACAGTTAGAGTTTTCCAACCATTAAGTATTGATATGATTCTATGTGGTAATTTTAATCTGAATATGGAAAACAATATAGTCCTGTTCAGAGCTGTCCACAGATATATACATGCTACTAAGCGTTTTAAAACCAGTTGACTCTTTGCTTGAAGTTTTCTTTGAAACATATTTTGTATATTAATAAGTATACTTATGACCAATTTGTTCTATTCCCAAGTTGAAGGGGTTCCTGGCAGTCGTACTATTATTTTTTTTTTTGTATGTTTTTCTTTCAGTTATCCAATATTAATTACTTACTTATTTATTAATCTACTATTCTGATGTTCGAAGTTTTCTTTGAAACATATTTTGTATATTAATAAGTATACTTATGACCAATTTGTTCTATTCCCAAGTTGAAGGGGTTCCTGGCAGTCGTACTATTATTTTTTTTTTTGTATGTTTTTCTTTCAGTTATCCAATATTAATTACTTACTTATTTATTAATCTACTATTCTGATGTTCGATATTTTCTTCTTTCATATATATTAATCTTCAATTATTTATTTATTTCCTTATTTATTTATTTATTTATTTTATTTATTTATTTATTTATTTATTTATTTATTGATTATTTCTTTTATATTTATTTGCTTATTTATTTAATTATTTACTTATTTATTTATTCTGATATAATCTTGTTTATGTTACTATCTGTTTTGCTTTGATTACAACTTGTTAAGTTAACATATGCGTTTGTATATATAGCCATGTTTATAAGCTATTGTGTATATATAGAATGTAGGGGAAGGGTCGAAACTAATGTTGTGAGAACTTGTGACCCAACCCCATTGCTGTAAATATTTTGGCAATAAAATATGTTTAAACTAACTCCATAGACCCATGTTCGATCTTGCTGAATTTCAAACCCATCCAAGCTTTTATAGCTGTCCTTGTTACCTGCAACAATGAATAAGATCCAATCAAAAATGAAGGTGCTAGAATGCTCACAACATTATACATTCATTTTTCAATCGCTCATTGCAGCTTACACAGTAGTTGGTGATGGGATTTGGCAGATGTTCAAACTCATTCAAGCTTTTATGGTTGTCCTTGTTACCTGCAAGAAATTAAAAAATGAAAGCACTAGAGTGCTCACAAAGTTTCTCCCATTATAACTCTATAGAGATTTTTCAGACATTCAAGGGCAGTTAACTCCATAGACACGTGTCCAATCTTGCCGAATTTCGAACCCATCCCAAGCTTTTATAGCTGTCCTTGTTACATGCAAGAATGAATAAGATCCGATCAAAAATGAAGGTGCTAGAGTGCTCACATTATACATTCATTTTTCAATCGCTCAAGGGCAGCTAACTCAGTAGTTGGTGATGGGATTTAGCAGAAATACAAACTCATTCAAGCTTTTATAGTTGTCCTTGTTACCTGCAAGAATGAATAAGATACAATCAAAAATGAAAGCACTAGAGTGCTCACAACATTTCTCCCATTATAAGTCTATGGAGGGTTTTTAAGATGTTCAAGGGCAGCTAACTCCATAGACCAGGGTCAGATCTTGCTGAATTTCTAACCCATTTAAGCTTTTATAGCTGTCCTTGTTACATGCAAGATTGAATAAAATCCGAAGAAAAATGAAGCTGATAGAGTGCTCACAACATTATACATTATTTTTTCAAATGCTCAAGGGCAGCTAAATCAGTAGTTGGTAATGGAATTTGGCAGAAATTCAAACTCATTCAAGCTATTATAGTTGTCCTTGTTACCCGCAAGACTGATGAAGATCCATTAAAAATGAAAGCACTAGAGTGCTCACAACATTTTTCCCATTATAAGTCTATGGAGATTTTATCAGACGTTCAAGGGCAGCTAACTTCGTAGACCCGGGTCCAATCTTGCTGAATTTCGAACCCATCCAAGATTTTATAGCTGTCCTTGTTTCATGCAAGAATGAATAAGATCCGATCAAAAATGAAGGTGCTAGAGTGCTCACAACATTTTACAATACTTTTTCAAATGCTCAAGGGCAGCTAACTCAATAGCTTGTAATGGAATTTGGCAGGAATTTAAACTCATTCAAGCTTTTATGATTATCTAGTTACCTGCAAAAATGATGAAGATTCAATCAAAAATGAAAGCACAAGAATGCTCACAACATTTCTCCCATTATAAGTCTATGGAGATTTTTTCAGACGTTCAAGGGCAGCTAACTCCCTAGACACGGGTCCAATCTTGCTGAATTTCGAACCCATCCAAGCTTTTATTGCTGTCATTGTTACCTGCAAGAATAAAGAAGATCCAATGAAAAATGGAAGAGCTAGAGTGCTCACAAGATTTTCCCCATTATAGCCCTATGGGAGCTATCTGTTGCCATGGAAACCAGAGTTCTGATCCGATCTGGCCTTAAACCTAATGCAGCCAATCACCCACCCCAATGATGCTTTAGATGAAATTTGATTATGATCGGCCAGCTGGTCTCAGAGATATTCATGTCTGAAAGTGTGAACGGACACACCGACAGACGGACAAACGGACGCTGGCTCGAGTCCCATCCTATAAGCTCAACGAGAGCCTTCGGCTCAGGTGAGATAATAATTTGACAGAAACGGTCACAGGATGACCCTCTGCAGAAATAGCTAAACCAAAGAGGATTCTTGCATAGAAACCTATTCATAAAGCTGTTTTAACCCATTGTCAAATGAAGGAAAATCCATATTCAAATCAGGAGATTCATGTGCTGTTTGAACATGGATTTAAACTTGAAAATACTTAATATGAGCCCCCGAGTTATTTGCATGACGTTATATACAGAAAGAGTTGCAGATCAGACTGATCATTTCACCAATGCTTTTGTTCGCAAAAACGTTGCATACAGCTATGAAGTTGTGATGATGTTATGACATTACAGAGTTTACAGCTGACGCCATTTTGTTTGGAGAAATCCAAAGTAAGAAAGTTTAGCAGTGTTTCCAGTGCAAATTTAGTTGGAATAAGGTAAAATATTCAAGAATGATGATTGCACATGTTTGTTTCATAGCATTAACATTTGCTGGGTCTTATAATGTTCAGGAGATGTTTGAGCACTTGGTCTATCGACTTTGTGTTCAAACAGCTTCCTCAGGGCCCGGCAAATGTTAATGCATGAAAATAATTGTGATCCCTATATTGTTCAAGAGCATGGCCTCTAGGCGACATGGCCAGTTTCCCTGATGTGCCTTTATTTGAAATGTTAAACTTCTCTGAAACCAATAGTCAGAATTCAAAATAATATGAAAGAAATGGTTACTAGGTGATCTACATGTACATAGCTTCAAAGTGTTGCCAGGATGTGTGGCCAGTTTCCCATATATAAATATACATGTATAAGAAACTGTAAACAAAAAGTACATGATGATGATTTTTACACCTGACCCAGGGCCACTTGGATCTCTTTTTGAATGATGTGTTAGGGAAGATTTTTCAAGCAATAGCAGATGAACAGACAATGATAATGACTCAGTCTGATAAAGAAAACAATAATTTCATTTTCCAGCTTTAATCTGTTATCGTTTTTTTTTGTTTTTTTTTTCAAATACAAACTATAAATACAACAGAGATCTTTACATGTTCACATAATATCATATTGAATAAATTAATTGAGATTTTTTTCACCACATCAAGAGAAAACCTGCTTTTGTGAATCATTTTCAGATCTACAGTATGTAGCTGAGTAGTCTGGTAGGATTCCACCAAGTCTGATCAACAGTCAATTTGTTTGATGCTTTATGTCAAAGTCAAAAAAATCAGTCATGCTGGGACATAACCTGGGTTGAACCAGTACTATGCAGAGGATAAGGACACAATACAATGCCTCCATTTAGGTTCAAGTCGAGCACTCTGCCACTGGTTGACTTCATTCCCCAATCAACTGTCAAAGTTTTAATAGTTTTATGCAAAAAACAAAATGTTTAAACATACCTCAAGATGAGAGTGTGTAACTAAAAAATTATTTTCTTATTTCTCAACCAAAACATATGTTGTGGATACCCAAAACACATATTTCACGATTCTAAATAGTCTCTGTATAACTAGCTGAGTTGGCTGGTTATAATCTCAACTGATAACAGACTGTGATGGACGGATTTACTGCTGTGGTTCATTTATTTATCATGCATCATATGGCCAACTCCCATCTGTTCCATGTCAAGTGACCGATATACATGTATAGTATGGGCATCATCACGAGAAATCCTCTCTGGGGTTTTCAACCAAGTATGACACATTCCAGTTTGCTCAGTTACAGAGACTAGCTAGAGTATTGAAATTTTGAATGTAGTAAGCTAAGCTATTATACTTGCTAGACAGCCAATAACAAAGGTGCTGATCAGACTGTGTGGATGCGTAGGCTGGTCTATGCATTTGGTGTTTGCATGCGACAGTCAGGTTTTCTCTTGTCAAGGCTCGTATCATACACTTTAAATACATCATAATGTACATTTCTAGGTAGGATAAAATGAAAAGCTAACCAAACATGTCACACCTGCATCCCTGTAAACACTCAAAAAGGTTTTTCACAAGTTGCCTGAGAACAAGGTGGCAAGACATACTATGCAGACCCAGATTAGTTTGATGAGGGTCTTCACTGTAAGATATTGTGACTAGTATTTTATCAAAAACCTAGTAACAGTAACCCAAACAGTAAACTTTTAGAAAATTTACCATATTTCACTACAAAATCTAGCATATTTACACACATGGTTTATCGATTTAAAGCTTAAAATCTGGTGGGAAATAAATCAATTTTTAATTTTGTCTTAAATACTTCAACACTTTCAACTTCATTCCAAAATTATCCCACATTTGACAACCTGATGAGAACCGTTAAATGGATAAACAAAAATTTTCAGCATAAAGATGTAAATATTTTCTTACCCATCAGTCTTAACATATTATTTTGGGTGCTCAAAAGAACCGTCCATTGAGACGGTTCTTTTGAGTACCCACAACATATGTTTTGGTTACACACTCTTAACTTAAGTCCTGTGAAATTATGAAATTGCAACCATTAACAAGACAAATTCGACGAATTTATATCCCCCGACGAAGGGTTATTTGAGAGAAACATGTAAATCACAAAACATAAATCCCATTTATCTAAGTCTTAGTTCACCTTCAGTATCATTCAGATCATAACAAACACCTGTCAAGTATGCTTTAGTGCTTAGTTTAATAAAAAATATACTTACATCTGCACAATTTCAATATCTGACCTTTAAACCCAACCCCAGAGGTCAAGGGTGTGTGTAAATTCAAAGTGTTACCTTGCATGTAGGTCTACACTTCTTCCACTTTCATTTGATATGCAACATGACCACTTTTAGAAAAGAAAAAGAAAATGACCTTTTGACCCCACCCCACCGGGTCGTTGGTGTGTGTAATGACAGCATATTTGCTTTCATGGTGCTCTGTGATCAATTCCCTTTAATTTGATATGCAACATGACTACTTACAGAAAAAGATATAGTTTGACCTTTTGACCCTACCCCCTGGGTCGAGGGTGTGTCTGTGGGCAAAATATTTGCTACCATGTTGCTGCCAGCGTTGTCAGCTTTAATTTGGTATGCAACATGACTACTTTCAGAAAAAGATATAGTTTGACCTTTTGACCCCACCCCCTGGGGCGAGGGTGTGTCTGTGGGCAAAATATTTGCTACCATGTTGCTTCCAGCGTCGTCAGCTTTAATTTGATATGCAACATGACCATATTCTGAAAAAGTTTAATTTTGACCTCGGCCCCACCCCCTAAGTCCACCCAACAGGCTCGGACCCAGGCCTTCAAACTGAAATCCCGTTTGATATGTTTCATATCTATTGCTGCTCTGCCTGTATGCAAAATTTCAGCAAAAAATATTAACAATTGCCTTAGTTATTGCGAAATTTAAATATTTGACCTTTGACCCCTTAGGTGGGGTCAAAGGGGGTGGGGTAAAACTTTGACACTGCCATGCTTATCTACAGGCACTTGGCAATCATGGTCTAATAGTGAGAAGTTGTTAAATATAATAGCTTTGATAAAATGTGAAGATCATCACACAAAAAAGCTAATATAGTTTTTGCCTTATAATTGCCTATACTAAAACAAGGGCAATGAAAAAAGTCAATAAGCAATGCTTATTAGATACCCCCCGCACAGTAAGAGTCAGTGAAAAAACTTGGCAAGTTATAGTTCGAACAAGAAGACCTTAGTTTTGATAAGAAGATTTCAGTAGAATCTGTGCAAACAAAAATTATAAACTCCTTCATGCATATGTTCAATGTGTCTACATTGTATCTGCAAAGTATCAAATTGCTCCATCAAAAGCTGTAGTAGGAGTTGATCGGCCCATAAAGGCACTATCCATGCATATACAAAAGCCATATAAGAGAATAATTGTCTAAGTTCAACAAAACTTATAAACTCCTACATGCATATGTTTATTGTGTCTACATTGTATTGACAAAGTATCAAATTGCTTCATCAAAAGCTGTGGTAGGAGTTGATCGGCCCTTAAAGGCACTATCAATGCATATACAAAAGCCATATAAGGGAATAATTGTCTAAGTTCTCACAGCTGTCATTTTGTCAAAATTATTTTTGTGAACCAAACTCCTTCATGCATATGTTCAATGTGTCTACATTGTATCGGCAAAGTATCAAATTGTTCCATCAAAAGCTGTGGTAGGAGTTGATCGGCCCATGAAGGCACCATCTATGCATATACAAAAGCCTAATAAGGGAAAAATTGTCTAAATTCTCACAGCTGTCATTTCTTCAAAAATTATTTTTTGTGAACCAAACTCCTTCATGCATATGTTCAATGTGTTTAAATTGTATAGGCAAAGTCTCAAATTGTTGCATCAAAAGCTGTGGTAGGAGTTGATCGGCCCATGAAGGCACCATCTATGCATATACAAAAGCCTTATTAGGGAAAAATTGTTTAAGTTCTCACAGCTGTCATTTTGTCAAAAAATATTTTTTCTAAACCAAACTCCTTCATGCATATGTTAAATGTGTCTACATTGTATAGGCAAAGTATCAAATTGCTCCATACAAAGCTGTGGTAGGAGTTGATCGGCCCATAAAGGCACCGTCTATGCATATACAAACACCTTATAAGGGAAAAATTGTCTAAGTACTCACAGCTGTCATTTTGTCAAAAATTATTTTTTCCGAACTAAACTCCTTCATGCATATGTTCAATGTGTCTATATTGTATAGGAAAAGTATCAAATTGTTCCATCAAAAGCTGTGGTAGGAGTTGATTGGCCCGTGTATGGCCTATAATAGCATAAACATAAAGCACTATATTAAAAGCCATTTAGAACTACAAAGGGAAATAACTCTAAAAGAATTGGCCCCTAGCCCTTTACTTTTTTGTCTAAAGTATCTGTCTTGCATATATGAACATGTTTGCAAGGTTTGATGAAAATCAGTGTATGGCCTATAATAGCATAAGCATAAAGCACTATATTAAAAGCCATTTAGAACTACAAAGGGAAATAACTCTAAAAGAATTGGCCCCTAGCCCTTACTTTTTTGTCTTAAGTATTTGTCTTGCATATATGAACATGTTTGCAAGGTTTGATGAAAATCAGTGTATGGCCTATAATAGCATAAGCATAAAGCACTATATTAAAAGCCATTTAGAACTACAAAGGGAAATAACTCTAATAGAATTGGCCCCTAGCCCTTACTTTTTTGTCTAAAGTATTTGTCTTGCATATATGAACATGTTTGCAAGGTTTGATGAAAATCCAGCAATGACTCTTCGAGTTATTAAGGAAACAAAGCGTTACGGACGGACGCACGGACACACGGACGGACGGACAGACGGACGGACGGACAACGTGAAAACAGTATACCCCCTACAAACAAAGTTTGCGGGGGGTATAATAACTCAAGTGTTAAGGGGTTGATTTTAAAGCACTATATTAAAAGCCATTTAGAACTACAAAGGGAAATAACTCTAATAGAATTGGCCCCTAGCCCTTACTTTTTTGTCTAAAGTATTTGTCTTGCATATATGAACATGTTTGCAAGGTTTGATGAAAATCCAGCAATGACTCTTCGAGTTATTAAGGAAACAAAGCGTTACGGACGGACGCACGGACACACGGACGGACGGACAGACGGACGGACAACGTGAAAACAGTATACCCCCTACAAACAAAGTTTGCGGGGGGTATAATAACTCAAGTGTTAAGGGGTTGATTTTGACCAAACTTATTGGATGTTTGAGAGTCCATGGTACTTATCATTTGTACTAAGAATGAATCAAATCTGACCAATAGGTACTGAGATATGGTTCTGGACGGACGGAATGGACGGACGGACGCACGCACGGACGACGCCAAAACTATATCTCTCCGACTTCGTCGGGGGATAAAAACCCTGATGAGGCTCCTTAAAGAGCAGTCTGATCTGGGTTTACATTGCTTGATATGGTGGATTTATCCGGCTTGATCAGGCCTGCATGTTCAAGATAACTATGATAACCTTGCTTATTAGCCTGGGTCCAGTCGTCAATATTTTGGCAATAATTTTATAATGCTAATATCCTAAAAAAATAGAGAATAAAAGTATACCACATCAAAGGTATCGGTTGTCCGTTTTTAATTTTGATTAATATTGACGCCTGGGGACATCCGTAGTATTTCCCTTTGATAATTTGATAAGCGGATTAATCTAATTATAGCCTATTGCTTTAGTGTGACGCAATAAAGATGATAACGAGACACCGATCCGGTAATGAGGATGCCATTATCAGTCAGCTGATCATGGAAACTCCGCGTAAAAAACGTGAATAAAGATGGAATGTGTTTATTTGGTTCGAGACCAATTGACCCAAAACAAAGGATTATAATTTTCAAACACAGAGATGAAACTGAAGTGTCAAAAAATATTGCGAAAATTCAAAGGAGATGACATTTTTCTCGGATGTGTTGTGCGTATTTAAATGCGTGCCTCGCAAAGGCAAAAAAAACTAACTACTTAACAAATACACCAAAGTCGGAAAACGCTGTTTCAATGTAAATCGTGAAGCCAACTATCGTCCACAAAGTGCATTCGATGAAAGGACAGAGGAAGGAATATCTGTGGTAATGTTTGCCTTTCTATCTATCTTTCACTGGGATTCCTGTTACTATTTATAGCACAATAGAGTTATTGGATAGCGTTATCGTTCTTGGCTTTACCCCTCAAATTTTGAGGAAAAATCCAGGTGACGCTGTCGATAGAAATCAAAGTTCCCCAGGCTGTCATTTTTGACCAAGGAACAGAAAAATAAAAAAGAAGAAAAAATGATCAGACTGGAACCCAGGCTATTGCTTATGTGTATGGAGTAGTTATTATATCACACGGTATAGGCAGGCACACCCGCTCCCCAACTACATTCACATATTTTCAATCTTTGGAAATCAGCTATACATAGGTCAAGGTAAACAAAAAAATTCACCATAAAATTGTGAATATTTTCTTATCCATCAGTTTTAACATTTGTTTTGGGGGCCCAAAAGAACCATCTTTAAGTTATTGAGAAGCTTCTTTTAAGTACCAACAACATAAGTTTTGGGTGAAAAATAAGAAAATTATTTTTCCATTGCGCACTCTTTATCTTAAAAGGCATGTTATGTACATAATAATTTAATAAATAATTAAAACTTTTGCTTAGGACATTCACAAAGCAAGTTACTATCATGATTTGTACTACCCATAATGGTCCCCTGTGCTAGAAGAAATTCTCGTATTACTGTAAATTTGGAAATGTTTGCGAAAATTTTATTTTTGCGAATAGTGTGAAAAGACATACATGTATTTGCAACGTTAAATATTCCCGATTAGGGCATGATTTACCTATACCATTAAACAACAGAGTCATCTCGCCGTTTCGCGAGGATTTTATTTTCAGGAAAATTCGCATATGCGAAGTTCCGCGAAAATAAAACTCTCACAAAAATTTCCGAATTTACAATTGTTGGCATTTTAACATTTATTAGCATGATAAATACATCTGAGAGACTTAAAGCAAGAAACTTCTTTGTCGATATTTTTGTTTTTATGAGCACTCAGTTGAGTTGAGCATGAAGCGGTTTTATAACCTAGGGGCCAGCTGTCTTTTTAGCGGAGTCTGATCTGGTTCCTTACTCAAAATACAGGTTTTCTTGTGCTAATTTGTAGACCAATTAAACGTTCCATAAACTTTGATACAGTTAAGCCTGGTCCATGATAAATATTGAAGGTTCATAGGTTATAATTTCCAAATAATATTAAATTTCTTTCTCTGGAAATTGTGTTTGTCCAAGCAAACAGTGTATGCCCTGATGAAATGCCATATTTTGGGGTATTTCATCGGGATTTTTACTTAAGAATTGAAAGTTATTTTTTGCGTTTGACTGAGGTATGAAATGTTGGGAAAATTACATCTAATTTGTATGAAAACCTTTGTTTTCATGCTAAAATTACATGTAACATTTCATACCTCAGTGAAACGCAAAATTAAATTCTTATAATTACAACTTTTTTCTTTATTCTGTCTCTTTAGTATTATTTAATATTTTCTCTTTATTATAACATAAAAACTTTTTGCACATTTAGCCAATGGCATGCAAAGGAATACACTATAATGTCGGAAAAACAAGATGGCGGCGAGATTGCATTAGACAGCTGATCGACCAGAATACTGTTTATTTTGGCATGATAAATAAGTTTATTAGTGCTCTTATTTACCCTTAAAGTATTTGAAGTGTAAGTAGTCTCCAGCTGCCCATTTCTCTTCATAGAAGCATTCCAAAGTATCACAAGAATTCTGTCGTGAATTTCCCCGCCCCTCATGAATACAAACGGGATTTCATTGAAAAATAATATGCAGGTCAATATGATCAGATGGCATGCTTGACTAATCAGAATGGCAGATCTCGATAAATGTTATGACCATAGGTTTAGATTAACAACATTTTTCAGTTTAAAATTGCCAATATTTTCTTTCCCATAATTTTTAGCATATGTTTAGGGTGCTCAAAAGATCCGTCTCACTGAGACGGTTCTTTTGAGTACCCACAACATATGTTTTAGTTGAGGAATAAGAAAATTATTTTTCTGTTAGGCACTCTTAACTAAAGGCCTGGTTATGACACTTGTAATTATTGTTTGCCAAGGTACTCGGTTCACTGGTATCCATGCTACAAATACTTTCAAGTATATGCTGACAAAAAGTTTAAAAACCATATATTGTTTAAAATTCATGCATTCCTTCACATATCTCAATCTCAGGAAATGTACAAAGTTCAAAACTTCCAAAATCCTGAACTTTCGAAACTTAAATGTTAAAACTTGCAATATGCCCAATAAATATTCACAATTTCAAGTTTAAATGGTCAACTGTCTTAAGACAGACTGAAAATAAAAAAGAAAAGTTATTATAATCTCCCTTATTCAGCATTTTAAGGCTGACTTTCTGTGGAAAGTCAGCCTTAAAATCCTGAATTCAGGAATAATCCTGAAAACTTTCACCCATGAAAATATGAAACCTGTGCAAGATTGAACAGTTTTCAAAGTTTGTACATTACACATGGTTGTAGTTGTTCACACTTTCACTACCATACAGATACCATACTAATATTTAACATTGTGACAAAATGCTGCCTTTTTTAACTGTATGAGCCAGTGGATACCAAAGCCAACTTACTCATTGACCTGTAACCCCAGTGAATACTCCAATCGGGTGAAAGTTCAAAATTTCCAAAATCCTGAACTTTTGAAAATCAAATCTTAAAACTTGCAGTATGTCTATTTATAGATTTGATTTTCAAATAAAACTATAAATATCTACAATTACGAGGGTTGTCCCAGAAAGTCGTAGACTTTTGTTGTAACATGAGACTGTGTATCAGGAATTCTATGAAATTTGTATGATATTTTTATATACATCACATAAACATTTTGCACAAATATGGGTGGAATCACAGTTTAGATAACAATTTTATGAACCTTAACGTGACTGTGTGTCGGCGTGTGCGGAGCACGTCAAATTTTTTGTAATAAAATTCATCTAGTCCAAATATTAGTGTACATTCAATTAAATTTCGCAGTTGTATTACACGCAATGTATTACCTCCTCAACAAGGGACTACTCAAGGTATAGTGTTGAAAATTTGAAACATTTCCCACCGTCGGCATTGATTTTATAGAAGATTTATCATGCCTACTACATTCTTATTTTTCAGAAAATACAAACGTAATAAGAACGGTGCGGCGCAAAAAAAGACTTTCAATATAATTTGGCTAATTTAACTCACAAAATCACGTTCTTCTACTGTTTACTAATTGGCAGAGTAGTCACTAGTATCTTAAAATGGATTTCTTGCAAAAACTATTTTAGTAATACCGAAAAAACACGCTCCTTTTCGTCATTTTAACTGAACACATGTTATTTTGCTGTCAGTTATTTTGATAGTAAATATGTTTTCTCGGATGAACTCTAAAAGATCACGCTTGATTGTTTGCTAAACATACCTAAACTAAATATTAAGACATTGCATGAACTAGGAAGACTTACTTAACAAACAGATTGCAATGTTGATACAGTTAGAGCTTATATAAAAGGGGTATAGACAAAACATTTGACCACCCCTCTCTGAAAATAAAGCAAAATAATGTGCAACGTGCTCCGCACACGCTGACACACAGTCAAGCAAACGTTCATAACTTTGTTATTTAAACTGTGATTCCACCCATATTTGTACAAAATGTTTATGAAATGTATATACAAATATCATACACATTTCAGAGAATTCCTGATACACAGTCTCGAGTTATAACAAAAGTCTACGACTTTCTGGGACAACCCTCGTACAAGTTAAAATGGTCAATTGTCTTTAGATAAACTGACATTAAATCAAAAAAGCCATAGAAATCTGCCTAATTCAGGATTTTGTGGAAAGTCAGCCTCAAAATCCTGAATTCAGAATTAATCCTGGAAGCTTTCACCCATGTGAATATATGTTATCTGTCTTTGTTGTCGGATTGAAATATTAAATTATAAAGCCTTGCTGGTTTACTATTGGGCAAACAATAAAGACCCAGAATTTCATCAGTTTTCAAAACAACATTTCATCAGGGTCTACACTGTTTGCTTAGACAAAAACGACCTCCAGAGAAAAAAAATTAATATCATTTAGAAATTACCACCTGTAATGGGTTGAAATTACAACCCGTAATTACAACCTCTTAATGGGTTGATGCCCAGGCTGATCAAGGTCTGCGCTTGGCACAAAGTCATTTTGCTGGTTCTGTTATGCACTGGCTCATGTTCAACAAGCACTGTCTGATGAGTATGCTCTAATCATTTCTGATTTCAAGCCGATCAATTACAGGATTCAGGCTTTTTTCTCTTGCTGAACTAGCATCCCCTTCCCCAGTGGTTGATATTTCATTTGCTATGACGTTTTACGTCCCAATCAACAGCTATGATCATGTTGACTCAATTATTGAGATTGTCAGTTCACCTAACCATACTTTTTCCTGGGCAAGCTTGACTAAGCAAGGGGTTAACCAGTACTTTGTGCACATACTTTCGCTTGTAACTGACAACAGCCCTTCTTGAATCAGCGGAAGGAGGAGAATGATTGTAGAAATTATTTCCCAATCAATCTCAACGAAAGTATGGGACCGTGCAGTCGGACCTGCTAATGACTGCACTACGGGGCCCGGTCCCCAGTGGTTTGATGTCTGATTAAAAGTCTTCTAGGTTGTCACTATCGGCAGCCTGAGGAATCATTCCATGTCCTCATAGTAATCCTCTTCTTTGCCTGAAACAAAAAAACAAACACATGTCCAGTGCTGAAAAGAAAACACTTGTTTTTGTATTCCATTATCTCTTTTCATTACCGTAAACAAACTTTGACTATAAATTTTTTTCAAAGTGAGCTCTTTTGACTGTTAATACTTTGGTGACATTCTTTACATTAAACTTTCCTACCAATGAACTTAAAATGACTGGTCATAATTTTTTGGCAGTGACCTTTCTTGAAAGCCAACTTTCTAGACATGAGCTTTCAGTCATAAACTGTTTTGAATCTCCTTTTTAAATCAGTAAACCTCGTAAAATTATGAATTGTTTGTTTCTTTTGATGCTTTACATCCCAGTCGACAATTTTTCACTCATGTCCGGACGTTTTCCTGTCTTCCTGGGTTGAACCAGTTTAAGTAGTCTTGCTCAACACAGCATGACAGTGCCTCTGATGAGTATTGAACTAGCGACCCTTCGATCCCCTAGTCTAACCTTCTACCACTGAGCCACTGCCCTCCTCATAAATCCATGATACAACACCTTCAAATTTCTCGAAAAGTACATTCGAGCCATGACATGAGATTCCGAACAATGTGGTATGTGCCACCAGCAAAGCCTCAGATCAGCCTGCTCATACGCGCAGTCTGATCAGAGCCTTTGCTTGTCGCTTGAATATTCTATGAGTGTTAAGCTACTGACTGAAAACCATTTGGAGTGTCTAAGCTTAAAAGGAGGTTGCACATGCTCGTCTGAGTCTACACTTGTCAAAATGCAACATTGTTGGAAATAACACGTCACGGTTCACTTATTTTAGTTCTCATCGGCTGTGTTTCTCAAGACACTTCCAATGAGCACTATAACAAATGTTTCTTCTTAGAGAGAAAGAATTGTAGGTGGACAAATGAGTTAATATTTTCAATCAATTTCTACCCCCAAGTTATCCCTATTTTTACTTTAATTACATATCCCATTTAAGCTAAATGGACATGCCTGCCTTTATCAGTAGGATGAGCCCATTGCCAATTTTAGTGGTGTTGCATGTATTTTCAGGGCTTTTATATCTCAAAATATTAACAGAACATTCTGAACGCAAACATTGCAGATCCGTATCAGACATCACATTATGTGGTGTTTGATCTGGCCTGCACTTTTTTGCCTATGTCCCATAAAAAGGGCACTAGGCTTATATGGGTTAAGGTCTTCACTTGCTATTTGGGGTCACTTATGTACGCATGTATCCGAGATGTGTAGATGTTCAACCTACCTGTGTGCCCAAGTAACTGAGCAGCACTGAGATGTGTGAACCTACCTGTGTGCTCCAGTAACTGAGCAGCACTGAGATGTGTGAACCTACCTGTGTGCCCCAGTAACTGAGCAGCACTGAGATGTGTGAACCTACCTGTGTGCTCCAGTAACTGAGCAGCACTGAGATGTGTGAACCTACCTGTGTGCTCGAGTAACTGAGCTGCACTGAGATGTGTGAACCTACCTGTGTGCCCCAGTAACTGAGCAGCACTGAGATGTGTGAACCTACCTGTGTGCCCGAGTAACTGAGCAGCACTGAGATGTGTGAACCTACCTGTGTGCCCCAGTAACTGAGCAGCACTGAGATGTGTGAACCTACCTGTGTGCTCCAGTAACTGAGCAGCACTGAGATGTGTGAACCTATCTGTGTGCCCTAGTAATTGAGCAGCACTGAGATGTGTGAACCTACCTGTGTGCCCCAGTGACTGAGCAGCACTGAGATGTGTGAACCTACCTGTGTGCTCCAGTAACTGAGCAGCACTGAGATGTGTGAACCTACCTGTGTGCCCAAGTAATTGAGCAGCACTGAGATGTGTGAACCTACCTGTGTGCTCCAGTAACTGAGCAGCACTGAGATGTGTGAACCTACCTGTGTGCTCCAGTAACTGAGCAGCACTGAGATGTGTGAACCTACCTGTGTGCTCCAGTAACTGAGCAGCACTGAGATGTGTGACCTACCTGTGTGCTCCAGTAACTGAGCAGCACTGAGATGTGTGAACCTACCTGTGTGCCCTAGTAATTGAGCAGCACTGAGATGTGTGAACCTACCTGTGTGCTCCAGTAACTGAGCTGCACTGAGATGTGTGGACCTACCTGTGTGCTCCAGTAACTGAGCAGCACTGAGATGTGTGAACCTACCTGTGTGCTCCAGTAACTGAGCAGCACTGAGATGTGTGAACCTACCTGTGTGCTCCAGTAACTGAGCAGCACTGAGATGTGTGACCTACCTGTGTGCTCCAGTAACTGAGCAGCACTGAGATGTGTGAACCTACCTGTGTGCCCTAGTAATTGAGCAGCACTGAGATGTGTGAACCTACCTGTGTGCTCCAGTAACTGAGCTGCACTGAGATGTGTGAACCTACCTGTGTGCCCTAGTAATTGAGCAGCACTGAGATGTGTGAACCTACCTGTGTGCTCCAGTAACTGAGCAGCACTGAGATGTGTGAACCTACCTGTGTGCCCTAGTAATTGAGCAGCACTGAGATGTGTGAACCTACCTGTGTGCCCAAGTAACTGAGCAGCACTGAGATGTGTGAACCTACCTGTGTGCCCGAGTAACTGAGCAGCACTGAGATGTGTGAACCTACCTGTGTGCCCCAGTAACTGAGCAGCACTGAGATGTGTGAACCTACCTGTGTGTCCCAGTAACTGAGCGGCACTGAGATGTGTGACATCTTCCTCATCATAATCTTCTATCTCTTCTTCATCCTCATACCCTTCATCTGTAACAGAATCAAAGTAGCTCATAACTAGAACATGAGATTTCCAACAATGTGGTATTAGACTTCGAGCTAAAAAAGGTCCTGCTCCCCCCCCTAGGGAATTTTGCAGACATATCCTATCTTGAAGAGAATTTCAAGCCGCATCTTTTAATAGATAATTGCACTCTGTGCTCCGGGACGTTAGTCTCTGACAGCCTGTTACATATGTTACTGTAACAAACTAAATAAAAAATCAAAATGAAAGTTTGAGCTACAGAAAGAAGACATTAAACCATCTAATTATTCAAATTTCTTATGTAGTTTGCAAGCTGGATGCCTAAGCTACATAAAAGCAGCATTTTAAACAAAATTACAGCTTTCAATGATGTTATATGCGTTACATAGATTAAATTTCCCTTTGAAAGATGAAATTGTGACTAACATCATTTAATTTTACAGATGATTTGTGCATTTTTACAAGTGTTTTTAATCTTAGTTTGCTAAAATATTTATTCGACTAATTGAAAAAACAAAGTTTGCTTTTCTATCTCAAAAACATTGTTTTATATGAGCTATCAAACAACCCTACCCCCAATTTTAAGTATCCAATTTTGGTATCTATTATTGAAGAAAAATATACGAAAATATTTGACGCTCATGGATATCTTACATTTTTGGCACTGTCTTGCTAATGCAACATATAATGATACATTTGCAAGTTTGTTATCAGGATCAGAGCACTTATTAAAGTATGTAATGTATGTTACATGGCATAATGAATGAGCAAGGAAATGGTCTTGGAAGTAAGAGATGATATTTCAGAAAAAATACTATTTTTCACATGATTTCCTATTAATCTCTAGCCTCTGGTGCCTTAGTCTTAGTAATTATAGTCATTGCTGATAACAATCCCATGGAATTGTGCTTCAGATGTTATATATAATCTTTTTTATCACACATTTCCTAATGCCTATAATATTAAAATATATAGACATATAGATAGAAAATAAAAGTTCTCATTTAAAAGACACAATTTAAAAATATTCCTATTAGATATATTTATTCAAAATCAATCTTTATTCAAGTCACCCTCACAATGTCTATCATTGTGTCTGCTTCTATTGCAAAATAACCACCCATTTCATCACAACCAGTAGAATCATGGCATAGTATTAGGACTGCAAACTGAGTACAATCCTGTTCCTCTCCACCCCTTTGGGAATTGTGCAGACATATCCTACCTTAAAGAACAATTGAAGCTGCATCAAATAAGAGATGTTTGCATTCTATTAACCAGGGGGTTAGCCTGTAATGGTATGTTACGTATGTTACCATATCAATTTAAGAATAAATGAATTGAAAGTCTGAGAAACAGAAAGAAGACATAAAACAATCTATTTATTTGAATTATTCTTGTTGTTTGCATGCTGAATACCTTTGATGCATAAGAAAGTGTTTTAACAAATATACAGCTTCCTATGGTGTTATATGTGTTACATTAATTAAGATATCTTTTTAAAATTGGTAATTGTGACAAACATCACTTATAAGCATTTCATGTGATCCTTCTCTTTTGCCATCAAAAGACTTAATTTTCTTTGTATGTGTGGCCAGTGCCAGCGTCAAACAAATTGACTCAGCTATAACATGAATCCAATAGCATTGTTCAAAAGCAGAAACAGCATGTCAGTGTCATGGGATCAAACACCTGATTAAATATGGGTTTAATGCCATTTCACATATATGCATACAATGGAGTATGACTCTGGTATATGTCTCTTCCTGTGAAGTGGCAAGAGCAATCTTACTGCAGCTGCCTCTGCATCCTCGCTAGTCAAATGATAATGTTATGAAATTAGGACTGACACCCTTAATACAATGAATCAAATGCCATATCACATCATTTAGGTATCATGCATCCCCTTTGTGTGGAAGTGAATGCATGGAACTTGCATGTGGTGAATATTTCTCTTATTACATGTTCCTTTGGCTGTATAGAATGTGGGTGGGGTATCAGCTTTGCCTCGTATATTTCGCGCTTGGTAAGAACGGAGAACCAGTTTACCGTTGGTAATTCTACCATTTCTGGTCATGGCACTTACCGTTTCTACCGTTCTGGTAGAAACGGTAAATTCCAGCCAATCGCGTCACGTTAATTCTACCAAGATTACCGTTGACGTCACTTACCGGGACGTTCGAACCGAGCGTTCATTCCTGTCTTGTCTTGCTTCATGAGCGGCTGCATCTTTGTCGATCTCATCATCTTCTCTTGTTTATGAACTTATTCTCTCACTTCTCTCGATTACATCAATTCAAACTGAAAGTGAGTCTTACGATCTGTCATATTGCAGTCTGTTTTATTTGAGATCTTAGCATTTCGTCGAAATATTAGCAGTTTATCGTCTTCGCGGAGATTGTAAACAAAGTGATGATTCTGGCCATAGCGAGCTATCGATGTCCAGATTTATGATAATCCTTCCGAGTTTATTGGTCCGATAACAGTGACCTGTCGTTTGCGACATCAATGTTTTGATTAAGCACATGTTTGAACTATTGATTTACGCATATTGTGACGTATTAGGTATAAAAGCGAGGCAGGCTGAACTCCCCAGTACCACGTATTTTATGTTTACTTAAGCTATTATTCAGGGGTCTTGATAAGTGACTTTGTTAAAGGGCAGAGCATAAATAAATCTAACTTGTCAACCCTAAAATATCTTGCTTATCTCTCTTACTCAGTTGAGCCCATTTTAATATATTTATTGAGCAAGACTTGGAGTTCTGTCATTTTAGGATTGCACTGCACTAGTTGAGCACCTTCCTGAGACAATCATTATAGGTGCTAGCTCATGTTAGGTTTAATCTGACATCTATGACACAAGTCAAAGTCTTGCACTAGACCATATGGACCTTGCCTCAAACTGGCTGGTGCATGATTTCATATGAAATTCCCACACCGCTTCATATGCGCCTTGTGATATCTGGCACATATTTTATGAGCCTTGCATTTCTGGCCCATACTTTATGAACCTTGCACTTGCTGGTTCATATCCTTCACAAGTCACCTGTTGTCTGTAGCACTGAACGCATATCACCTTTGCACGTCAAATAGTGCTAGCAAGGTGAAAAGCGTAACAATGGTGGCAGCGGTTTAGGGATTTTATTTTTTTATCAGGGCTACAGATAACTATTTGACTTAATAGGAATAGAGGGGTATTTATTTTTTTTATATAAAAAAAGAGGCCAATTGTGTATTTTTATACTTTACTTTACATCTTTTGATAAATAATTTGTGATTGTTGTTTTGTTCTTATTAAACTATTCAAAGTGCAGTCTTAAGATGGCCTCCGATCAAGAGGAATCTTTTTCAAACTTGGAAGACAGGAATCAAATGGGCACAACGTGTACTGCCACAGCTCCCATTTATGTTGAGGGGACCCCAAGTAGGGAAATCATGTTCCGCCTGCCTCCTTTAGAAAATATGGGACCTTCAGTTACCACTGAACAAAGCTTTGGGGAAGGGGATATGCCAGTTTTACGGCATTCTGAATATGCAAAACAGCTCAGTCAACCTACTAGGAGCAATAACTTATCATATAGAACTCATACTGGGCAGGTCACCAGCAGTTCTAGAAATGATACTATAGGAATGGGAGTTAGGCCTGAATTTTGCAGTAATTTGAATTTTGATACCGTCCCTTCCATTAGCACTGCTACAAGATGCAGCAGTGGCAGTTTAGAGGCCAGCAGAAATCTGTCCTCTCATGAAAATGCATTTGGGCATTATGAGCCGTATCGGGACCACACTTCAGCAGGTCAAGTTCCAAGTACAAAGGGATTGAAACCAGGGACTTTTGATGGGTCAGGGAACTGGACCGATTACTTGATTCAATTCAACTTGATAGCAGACTATTACCGTTGGAGTAATTACGATAGGGCATTGCAGTTAGCGACTCATTTGAGGGGTACCGCGCAAGGGGTGTTAAGTGATTTGAGTCAAGAGCAGAGAACAAATTTTAATTCACTTGTATCTGCCCTTGCCGCAAGATTTGAGCCGGTGCAGCAGTCAGAATTGTATCGGGCCAAGATAAAATCGCGTATAAGGCGTAAAGGAGAGCCCATTGTTGAATTAGCACAGGATATAAGGAAGCTCATCAGGCTTGCTTACCCTTCAGCGACAACTGAAGTGCGAGAACAGTTGTCCAAGGACTGTTTCATTGATGCTTTAAACGATCATGACTTAGAATGGGCTGTTTTACAGGGAAAACCCTTCTCAGTAGAAGATGTGCTGAAACTCGCTTTAGAGTATGAAGCATTTCAACGAGGTAGACGCGGTCGATATAATGAGGTCCGGCCATTTAGCACTGCAACAGAAGTGCAAGAAATGGGACCTGAGACACATCGCGGGAACGCACAACAGGCTACGCAAAGCAACCACAATACCTATAGTAACAGGTCGGAGTATAAAAGGGGCGCGAAAAGAAATGGCCAGCGCAAGCAGTGCAATTTTTGTCGTCGTCTTGGCCATGATGAGGGTGATTGTTATCAAAAGAAAAATCTTAAGAACAATCGTGCCTGTTACTATTGTAATTCAGCTGGCCATTTCATAAGAGATTGTGAGATGAGACAGCGGGATTTTCAGAATTATGGGCATCAAGGGCAAGTAAACCATGTGACAGGAAATCGGGCGAATAATAACCAAAGCGTGCGAAATAGCAGCCAGTCGGGAAACGACTTGTAGCTGAATCAACGGACCGTGACTCGGCTGGACAATATGAAGGGTCCACCACATTTAAAAGAGGAAGCCGACTTCCTGTAAATGATTCACTATTTTTGGCCTGTAATGCATATGGGGTGGAGATTAAATGTTTGGTTGATACAGGTGCGACAATCTGTATTTTACACCCTGATAAATATTATGCCATTCCTAAGCAGAATAGACCTTCACTTGAGCCGTATACTTTAAAACTTCGCATGGGGGACGGAGCACTCATTCCCACGTTGGGTTGTGCAGTAATCCCTCTTCAATTTAAGGGGCAGATAACTCCACAAAAAATGGTCATTGCAGATATAGATATTTCAGGTGTTTTAGGTTATGATTTTTTGTATGAGAATGCAGTGAGCATAAACATCAGAGATGGCTCCTTAGCACTAAATGGAGACATGATACAGTGTGAGCTCGAAAGTGAACTCCCCTCAGTTTTTCGTGTTACGCTACGCGAAACAGTTACGATACCTCCAAATAGTGAGATAATTGTACAAGGTAAAATCAATGACAAATCAAATAATTTGACGCATGCGATTGTCGAACCTACAAGTTCGCAACTTTCAAATAGGGGTATCCTCATAGCTAAGACATTAGTAGATGTACACACCGGGGAGTTGCCGGTACGTCTCGCGAACACTTCAAATGACTCTCAGAAGATATATTCTGGTACGCTTGCAGCAAAATGCGAACCAGTTGAGGTTATCGCAAATGATTTTGAGGGTCCCTCCCAAAATTATGGACGGTTGATGCCAGCTCCAAATGAACAGGATTCAGTTCCCGTGCATCTTAAGGACCTTTTTGACTCGTCAAAAACACTATTATCCGAAACGGAAACTATAGCTCTTAACGAACTACTCGTGAAGCATGCCGATGCATTTTCTAAATATAAAGGGGATATCGGCCGTTGTACCCTGATTGAACACCGTATTCATACAGGCAACAACCCCCCTATCAAACAAGCACCGCGACGGCTGCCGCTTGTTAAACGGGAAGCTGCGACAGCTGAGATCAAAAAGATGCTAGAAAATGACATTATTGAACCTAGTAAGAGTCCATGGAGCGCCCCAATAACTTTAGTTAAAAAGAAAGACTCTTCATATCGCTTCTGCATAGATTACCGGAAATTAAATGAGGCAACAAGCAAAGATAGTTTCCCGTTGCCTAGGATCGACGACTCTCTAGACGCGCTAGGGGGAAACAAATATTTTAGCGTTATGGACCTGTCGTCAGGATATTGGCAAGTGGGTGTCCACCCATCTGATCAAGACAAAACAGCTTTCGTCACTGCGGATGGCTTATATAATTTCAAAGTTCTACCGTTTGGTCTTTGTAATTCGGGAGCAACTTTCGAGAGGTTAATGGAGCTTGTCCTGGCAGGCTTGCATTGGACTACATGTTTACTGTACATTGACGATATTGTAAAGCCACAGGTCTGAACCCCAGCATTAATCCATATCAATGTATATTATGCATGTTTTATGGCTTGAGCAATGATTTTGTACTGACCCAGTTAGCACTCTACAGGTCACCGGGATGACTCCGATGTTTGCAGATACTTTGAACTTCAATTTCTAAGCATAACACGCATGGATTTTAGTCAACCGAGCTCAATCAGTTGCAGCAACATAGGATTTAGTGAATGCTTCATTGCTTACTTGCTGTCACCTCGGTATGACGGAGAAATTTGGAATATAAAGGCTGCACATTTTTGTTCTGTAAACATCTGAGGCCATCTTGGCTGTTCCAATAAGTTTACGGACCGGTGTTAATCGTCAGTGTGTATAGTATTTTGATGCATGCTGGGAGGTCAACTGAGTGCGTTATAGTAAAATCCGCCTGCCACAGTTAAAACTGACCAAAACATTCACTTTCATCAAAGGTTACTAAATTATCCCAATATTTATTATAAAACCATTGCTACAGTCAGATAAATTAATCTTTTATCTTCAATTTGGTATATTTTACTAAATAACTTTCATTTAAGAAAATAATGATTTTGCAAGTCAAAGTGAAGTGGTAGTGATTTCCTTTAAGATTTCCCCCACTCCCTCACTGAAGGAAGTGTGGGAATCCTACAGGCAATCATCGAGGGAAGCTGTGGAGTATAAAAGACTCCCACATAAGTTGATCGGGGGCTTCATCATTTGATCTTAGACAGTAAACTTAGGTTTTTCTGAGTTAGTATTTTTTTTTATATCTTATTTTCAAAGTCAGATTTATTTTATTCATTTAAAGGGAAGGTTTTGCATTTGCTTAAGATAAATATAGCATTTTGGCTGAATCCTGGAAATTGCTTGATTAAATGCATTTTTCTTATTTAACAGTAAGGGGCTCTCTGGCTTGAGAGGTTTAGGTAGTCTAGTACATTTCTGAAGCTGAGACTGTTCAGAAATTCTTGAATTAAGCATTAGGATTTATTGTGCTGAACCTGTTATTGTGGTTTAATGAATATTTGAGGTTTTGCATACTTTAATGCTGGGGTATTAAGCTTAAAGTCACTGTCCCTTCTTGAGATTGTCCTACTGTGATATATGCTAGTTACTGTTGAAATATAGCCTAGTCTGACAATTGCAAAGTTTATTTACTATTTTTTTATTGGTTATTTCAAGATTAAAATCTTGAAATTGAACTTTGTCTTGAGTTTTCTTTAAATTTAATATAATCATTGAAGCCCCAGCCTACAGCTAAAATAGCTGCAGGTTTGACTGTTTTCACTTGTCGTACGTCTGTTCTGCTTAGAGGCATTCCTTGTGCTCTAGGTCATTGAAGTTGGTA
The DNA here is from genome assembly GCA_964019695.1 of Loripinus fragilis. NCBI lineage: Eukaryota > Metazoa > Mollusca > Bivalvia > Lucinida > Lucinidae > Loripinus > Loripinus fragilis. The sequence continues at coordinate 57,346,435 of OZ026514.1, forward strand.
CTCCATCTGCTGTAGTGCATGGATATTAACAGCATTTGTTGTATTGACTATTAATTCCACTGTTTACAGTCAGTCTGCTGGTGATTGTATAGTCCACGCTACCAAGTCCTATAATCATCAGTCAGACTGTCAGTCGACAGTCGACCCACCCAAATCCCAGTCAAAGATACCTAGTCAGCAGAAGATAGTCAGTCAGTCAGCAGCCGTAATAGTCGGTTAGTCAAGGCACGCTACCAAACCAAGTCCTTAGACCCTCGGCTCGCTACATAGTTTTTGGTGGCACAGCGGTGGGATCTTAGATTTTCTAAGGTCCAGCGAAACGACACTCATTGCTTCTCATAAGAGACCTACACATCAGAGATTTACTCTTTTGATCTACTCTTGAGACTACATGATGGGGAAGAAACGTCCCAGTAGAAGATTAAATGCTGGCCGTGCCACTTCTGACATCTCAGTTCTTGAGGGAGATGCATCCTCTGGGTCAGAATCAGAGACATCTGTCATCCAAGAGAGAATTTCGACTGACACTTTTCCACTTAGAGAGGATGAGAATCCTACGCAGGATGATTTACACGGTCCACCTTATTTAGAGCCAATTAATATGACCCCTCGGCCGCTAGCGGATGACTGTAATGCCCGAGCATCAGGGGATGATAGTTGCTCCATAAGCACTCAGATAACTAAGATGTCCTCAGCTTTGAATACATTCATTGATCAAGTTGACCACCACAACAGCACTATAAAAGAATGCATGGGAAGTATGGCGGGAATGATTAAGGATAATAACACAGCCACAACAAGATTGATGACGGAGAGTATGAAAAGTACAGGCGAGATGGTGAAAGAATGCATGATGGGTGTGGCAAATATAATAAAAGATAATAACCTTCAGATGCAGAGCAATTTTCAAATGGTGATGAAAGGAATAGTTAATTTGAGTGAGCGAGTTGAAAGAGAAAGTGGGGGGTCTCCAATCACTGCATCTTCTCAGACAAAAAGTACAACTCATTCCTCATCGCATGACCTTACTCAGAATACTTCCTCTGAGGGCTGCTCAATAAGTTCTGTGATTGGATCCAGACCACAGACTGCATCAATAATTACCCCTACTCGGACTCATACTCTTGCACCACCACAAGATCCTGTCATGACGACCACAAGTAGCATTCAGCAATTTAGATCTACCCCGTCCATGTCAGAACAAGCTACAACCCCAACTATCCTTACTTCAAATTCTAGTCTACAGACCCTGACCAGCATACCAAGCAAAGAGACTTTGACCTCTTCTACGAGCTATGATAGTAAGCCTGGACATGTGAAACTGCCCGCCTTCACTGGTAATTCCAATGACAACTGGAAAGTGTGGTTTTCACGGTTTACTACAGTTGCTAGCCTGAACAGGTGGAATGATACACGATGCCTAAGTGAGCTAGTGCAGAGACTGCAAGGTACTGCAGCTGAGTTCGTGTTCGATGAGATTGGTCCGGAGAGCTTAGCTGACTACAGAAGCCTCATCATAGAGCTGGATTCTCGCTTTAAGTCTGTGGAGACACATAAGACCTATAGAGCTCAATTCGCCAAGCGCATTCAATATTTCAATGAGTCCATTGAAGAATATGCCGCAGAACTGAAGCGTTTGTATGACAAATCTTACCCTGGCAAGAATTCCGAGATGAGACGTCAGCTGCTGTTACAACAGTTTATGAATGGACTGAAGGATAAGAAGGCAAAATTTGCGGTGGAATACTACAAAGAGCCCACTTCCATAGAGGATGCTGTTCATCATGTTGTTACTTATATGGAAACTCAGCAAGGGCCACATTTCGAAAATGGTAATAGTACCAGGCGGTCAAAGAAGAATGTAAGATTTCATGACACGGGTTACTATGCAGATGCTGACATTAGCAGTGAAGATGAAACCTACATGCCACACAGACCCTACTCTCCTGGTCAAAGAGACAGGCAAACTGTCAGGAAAATCCAGAACTCAACCCCAAGACATGCCAATAAGAAAAGATCTGACCCCGTAGCAGACTCTGCACCGCAACCATCTGAGCCTTTAGAGACAAAGCAGTTATTAGATAAGATCTTAACTATGGTTGAGACTGCATGTACCAGTACCCAGCCTACCTCCAGTGATTCACCTAGAGTACAGCACAGTACAGGTTCTGGTCGTTATTCAGATGTTAGATGCTATTTCTGCTCAAACATAGGTCATTTCAAAAGAGAGTGTCCCTTACTTCAAAATAGTCAACAGATGCAACCTAACAGGTCTCCAAGACAGTCAAGGGTACATCCTGCAGACGGCCTACAGAGTCACAGACAGCAGATGTATAGATCTACTGGACCATCTGAGCGCCGTCAGAATAATGAGATAGATTTAAACTAGAACGGACCAAACTGGATGGCCGCCAGGAGGTCCAAGACAACCAAGGCCAAAATCAAATTGTTGATAAATACCGATTACAGCATAAGAACATGATTACTCAGGTTTCTTCACTGATAGATGTTAAGAATGACCAACATACCTCGAAGGTAGCACCACTAGGTTCTACTCAGAATTTTAAAGAAGTTACCTGCAAAAAGGGCCCTTTTACTGTGTCAGCTGACCAAAAAGGACCGATAAGCACTAAAGACTCAACTCATCATGCCCAGGAGCTGGCTCTACAAAATTCTGATCAAAATTTCAGTAAATCTGAAGCAACTTCCCAACTCCCCCCCATTAATGCCAATTCTGAGATAGGAAAGAGTGCCGAGAAAACTTCCAGTCCCCCCTTATCTGAGAGCATCAAGCGTATCATACGTAGTGAGGGCTTTTATTTGGAAGCCTCAGTACAGGGTGTGAAAATGGCCTTCACTGTTGATACAGGAGCAACGAGAACCATAATTTCTCAGAGAGTTTACAATGCCATCCCCAAAGACCAACGGCCTTCACTGCAGAAGACTACTGGCTTAACTGACGCATCAGGCAAGACCCTCGGTCAATTTGGTACAGCAATCTTCTCCATTGAGCTTGCAAATGGCTTACATTTTGACAGCGAAATCATAGTTGCTAACATTGAGGATGAAGGTCTCTTAGGTCATGACCTTTTGAAGCATGGAAATGCTGAGATACTGTATAAAGAAGGCATTATACAGTTCATGGGCGTAAAGATTCCATGCATACAAGTAGGTAGTGCATCGAGCACCAGAAAGATACGAAGTTCCGACCACTTTATCATTCCTCGCCAATGTGAGAAAGTGATAGATGTCTTTGTTGAGCGGTGTGAGAGTGACAATGATAATGCAGACAACATCCCCATTATTTTAGAGCCCAATCAGAGCTTTCAGGACCGCTATGGTCTTATCATGGCTGCCAGCTTGAGTGAGCTAAGGCCAAGAGTTACTCATAAAGTTAGACTCATGAATCCTACAAATCGAGAAATCTCCATAAATCAAGATGTGGTTCTAGGAACAGCAGAAGCAATATCTGATATTGTCACCTTGATTCAGACTGAAAACCCACCTGAAGTTAAGAAATCCTCAACTGACACTTCACCCCCGCATAATATAGATGTAGAGTACCAGAATGCTCGGCATACCCTCGCAGCAGAGCCCCAAAATATCAGACGGGTGCAGGAAATTCAAGTCCCCAGTCATTTGGAGGATTTGTACCAGTCTGCTACTCAGAACTGCACCCAGAAGGAACAGGAAAGGGTAGCTGAAACCCTTGCCCGCTTTGCAGATACCTTTTCAAAGGACGAGTTCGATTTGGGTTTGACCTCACTTGTAGAGCACAGCATTGATGTTGGAGATCACAGGCCCATCAAACAGCCCCCTCGAAGAGTGCCACTTGCATTTGCCTCAGAGGAAGAAAATGTTATCAGGCAGCTTGAGAAACAGGGTATTATCAGGGAAAGCAATTCACCTTGGGCTAGTCCGATTTGTCTTGTGCGGAAAAAATCTGGCAAAATTAGGCCATGTGTAGACTACAGACGACTAAATGAGATCACCAAGAAAGATGCATTTCCTCTGCCCAGAATTCAAGACTGTCTAGATGCAGTGGCTGGTGCCAAATTTCTGTCTACATTTGACTTGACCTCCGGCTTTCACCAGATTAAAATCAAGGAGAGTGATATCCCCAAATCAGCCTTTTGCACAAAGTATGGTCTTTACGAGTACTTAACCATGCCAATGGGAATGACTAACAGTCCTGCTGCATTTGAACGCCTCATGGAGATTGTTTTAAGAGGTCTACAATGGCATACGTGTCTGATATATCTGGATGACATTTTGGTCTTTGGTGCCAGTTTTGAACAGCATATGGAACGGGTTGATGAAGTGCTCACTAGAATCAAGGATGCTGGTTTAAAACTCAAGCCCGAAAAATGCCAGCTGCTCCAGACTTCCGTTGATTTTCTGGGTCACACGATCAGTTCTAATGGCGTTTTGCCAATTCCAGCAAATCTGGCAAAGATCCAAGCATGGCCTGTCCCCACCACCCCTACTCATGTCAGACAGATTCTAGGCTTAGGCAGCTACTACCGCAGATTTGTCAAAGGTTATAGTGACCTGGTCCTACCCCTTACCCAGCTGACGCACAAAGGGAAAGATTTTGTGTGGACAGATAATTGTCAGAAGGCCTTTGATACACTAAAAGAGAAATTAATTAGTTCTGATGTGATGGCCTACCCCCAAGAGGAAGGACTATTTATTTTAGACACGGATGCCAGCGATACACAGATTGCAGGAGTCCTTAGTCAGATGCAAGGTGGAGTTGAGAGAGTCATCAGCTATGGGAGTCGCACATTAAACAAGGCAGAAAAGAATTACTGCATCACAGACAAGGAACTTTTGGCTATCCGCCATTTTGTTGAATATTATCGACAGTACATACTGGGTCGTCATTTTACGGTCCGCAGTGATCATCAAGCTCTGACCTTTCTATTCAAGCTAAAAGAGCCAAAAAGCCGCATCGCAAGATGGATCGAGATACTTTCTGCGTATGACTTTAGCATAGAATACAGAAAGGGCAGCAAACATGCAAATGCTGACACTTTATCTCGCTGCCCTGACCCATGGGATTGCCAGTGCTCGGACATTGATAACTTGGAATCACTTAAGTGTGGTCCCTGCTCCAAGTGTATCAAACGATTCAAAGAAATGAGAGGCCCTCAACCTGAACCCATCAGTGGAGACAGGGCAGTAGAACTTCATATTGACAGTAGTCCTAGTACCGAAGGTATATCAGAAAGTATCCGTGCTGTTACCACCAGATCGCAGAGGCTAGATTCACACGAACAGGCACCCCCATGTAGTGTGACACCAGAGCTCAATCTTTGGTCAACTCCACAAGATAGACAGAAAGTACAGCACCAACAAGAAACTGATTCTGATCTTTCTCCTATAATTCAAGCTTTGAAGCTGGGAGTAAGACCTGCACATGCCAATGTTGTTGCTTTGAGTCCTGCTTCCCGCTACTACTGGAGTATTTGGGATTCCTTATCACTGCACGATGGATGCATGTATAGAACTTTCCACAGGAGAGACGGTACGGGCTCTCACCTACAGTTTATGGTACCCAAATCCCTTCAAAATGATGTTTTATACCAGATGCATAACACGCTCATATCAGGGCATCTGGGGAGAAAGAAGACTTTAGAAAAACTGCTTCAGAGATTTTATTGGTTTAATGTGAGAGAGGATGTGAACATGTGGCTTCTGAAGTGTGATACATGTGCATCCATTAAATCACCTTATAAGAAACCTAGGGCACCACTCGGTACCATGCTTGTGGGGGCACCACTTGACCGCCTCGCAACAGATTTTCTAGGTCCTCTTCCGTTGACGCCCCGAAATAACCGCTATATTCTCCTTGTGACCGATCACTTCACTAAATGGGTTGAAATCCTAGCTGTGCCAGACCAGACTGCAACCACATGTGCAAGCATGATTTTGAATGAGGTCATTGCCAGATATGGGTGTCCGCTCACCATTCATTCCGATCAGGGTAGATGTTATGAGAGTGCAATATTTGCAGAGCTATGCAAGGTGCTCGAGATAAGAAAAACCCGCATATCGGCCAGAAACCCTCGCTGTAACGGACAAGCCGAAAGATTTAATCGTAGCTTGCTACCTATGGTTAAGTCTTACCTAAAAGGTGAGCAAGAAAACTGGGATTTAAACTTGGGATGCTTAGCTGCTGCATATCGTGCCACGCCACAGGAGTCCACAGGTCTCACTCCAAACCTTTTGATGTTGGGTCGTGAGGTTAGACTACCAGCGGAGCTCATGTACGGTGGACAGTGCAATGGTGACAACAGCATCCAGAGCTATGGTGACTATGTGGAACATCTAAAGGCAACCATGGAACATGCGCATAAGATTGCCAGAAAACATCTCCAGACCAGTGCCAAGAGACAGGCAGAGACCTATGATGCTAAGCTCTCTGTATACCACTATAAAGTCGGCGATGTTGTGTGGGTTGCTCAAGAAGGATGTAGACCAGGCTTGTCACCAAAGCTGCAAGCTTCCTATCGGGGTCCCTGTGTGATCATACATAAATACAGTGATTTAAACTTCAAGGTGCAGCTCTCCAGGTTCGGTTTACAGCGAGTCGTACATCATAACAAGCTAAAACCATATGAGGGAGACAACATTCCGGAGTGGATTGTGGAGCTCAAGCAGACCCTGGTGTAATTTAAGTCAGCACTGAATTTTTTTTATCAAGAGTTGAAGCACACTATTTTGAATCTACGAGATCAAGAGCCATGACTGTATATATGATTTTTTTTTCTTCTATCCATTTCTATGACCTTCACCCTGTTGATAGGATGTCAACTAATAAGAGATCATCAGTGTTGACATACATATGTATTTAGTTAGATTATCATATGACATGATGCGCATGCTGATCTGCAAGGCAGTGAATCTTCCATCCCCATACATAGTGACAGAGACCCAATTCCTATTTTTCATCTGAGATAAGACAATGCTTCCTCATCCTTCAGGAACCCCATTTTTTTTAAGATGTCATCCGATAGATGAGTACCAGATGACAGAGATGAAACCCATTTTTTTAGATGTCATCCAATAGAGGAGTACCAGATGACAGAGATGAACCCCATTTTTTTTTAGATGTCATCTGATAGATGAGTACCAGATGACACAGATGAACCCCATTTTTTTTTAGATGTAATCTGATGGATGAGTACCAGATGACAGATATGAACCCCATTTTTTTTAGATGTCATCCGATAGATGAGTACCAGATGACAAAGATATATCCCATTTCTTTATAGATGTCATCCCATAGATGAGTACCAGATGACAGAGATGAAACCCATTTTTTTTAGATGTCATCCGATAGAGGAGTACCAGATGACAGAGATGAACCCCATTTTTTTTTAGATGTCATCCGATAGATGAGTACCAGATGACAGAGATGAAACCCATTTTTTTTAGATGTCATCCGATAGAGGAGTACCAGATGACAGAGATGAACCCCATTTTTTTTAGATGTCATCCGATAGATGAGTACCAGATGACAGAGATGAACCTCATTTTTTTAGATGTCATCCGATAGATGAGTACCAGATGACAAAGATGAATCCCATTTCTTTTTAGATGTCATCCGATAGATGAGTACCAGATGACAGAGATGAAACCCATTTTTTTTTAGATGTCATCCGATAGAGGAGTACCAGATGACAGAGATGAACCCAGGCTTTCCAGCAGCATCTTTGAAAAAACTAGGAAAAAACTAGGAAAAATATTTACAAAATACTAGGAAAAAACTAGGAAAATCTAGGAAGGTTGAGGCAAAAACTAGGAGTTTTTTGGTTATCTGTTTTTACTTTTTCCTACCCGATTACCACAGTTATCGTACACATGTATACTACAAGACTATTAAGCTGACTAAGTTTTCTTCTGCAGTCAACAGTGCAGACTCTTATATGAAATTAAAGTTTTTTATAAAGGCTATTTTAGGCGCAATAAAGTTTGTTTCACTGAAATTCTTATAAAAACAAATCACAAATTAACATCGAATTTTGTAGCATTTTTACAGGATCTTTGTCTTCCCCGCCCCCCCCCCCCCCCCCCCCCCCCCCCCCCCCTGTATTTGACTGATAGAGGGTACAGCAAATCCTTAGCCAACAAATCACAAATTAATGAAGTAGGTCCCACTTGTGTGTGTGTGTTCACTCCTTGAGTTGTATACCTCACTTTTTCACCTAGTCTTGAGTTGAGTAGTGTTGGACTGTAAAATTACAACAGACTTCTGAAAGTGGGGTTCGGGGGTCCTCCCCCGGAAAATTTTGAAAACCAAGAAAGCAGAGGAAGCCATCTCTGGTCATTTTGCAGGGGCAATTTTACCTTCAGAAAATGAAGAATTTCTGAGGACATTGCTCCCATTTATTGTATGCTCTTTTTAAATATAAGATTTAGACAGATATAGGCATAAATCTGTATTAGACTTGGGTGTATTATGTTGTGTTTGTGTTTGACGTCCCACCAACAGCTTAGGTCATATGGAGACGGGGCCACATCTTAAAGTCTCATCCGACAGACTGTTGGAGCCGGGAATCGAACACGAGACCCCTGGTCTATAAGGCGAGCGGTTTATCTACTACACCACGGCGGCTCCTTTTTGGGTGTATTAGACTTGACTTGTTGACAACCTTATACAGTGACATTAGTAACTCAGGAAATTATTCAGAAGTCAGTAAACCCAATTGATGCAATCCATTAATATTTAACAGCCCAGTTTTTTGCAGCGTGTCCAGCCTATTGTTCGGGAGTTTTGCAGGTTCGATTCCAGGTCTGACACCTTTTTTCACTATAGTTGTCAGTTCCTGGTGAAAGGATGTGCACAGAGTACTCCTGTCTAAGAAAAAAGTGGTTAGGATCATCTAGTCCTTCCTTAGTAACATGAACTCAGATGTAAAGCAAAAAATCAACCATACCTCACTCATTTTTATGCTGCCTTATATGAAACCTCAGAAAAAAAATGAGCATCAGACCAAAATAGAGTCTGTTTCACACTGGTGCAAGAGTAAGGTAAACACTTACAATGGCTAAGGATGGATACAGCATTCTAAAACAGCAAGATGTCATGAATATTACATGTCAACATAATTATATATATGGTTTATTTCTTATGTTCAAACTGATCTTGCAAAAATCAAAGGTTCCACAAGGGGGTTTGAGTCAACTGTAGTCATAATAGAGTATAGTCCAACCTTCAGTTATCAGTTATCACCTGAGAAGGCTAGACTATGCATCAGTGACACCAGACCACATAAAGAACACCAAAACTGTCAGCCCAACACCCTAAAGGTCTTATTCTGAAACAAAATCTCACAACACTTATCAAAAAAAAGTGCCAAAATTTATGAAAAACTAGGAATACTAGGAGGTTTTTGACAAAACTAGGAAAAACTAGGAGCACATTTAAAATACTAGGAAAAAGTAGGAAAACTAGGAAAAACTAGGAACGCTGGAAAGCCTGTGAACCCCATTTTTTTTAGATGTCATCCGATAGATGAGTACCAGATGACACATATGAACCCCATTTTTTTTTTAGATGTAATCTGATGGATGAGTACCAGATGACAGTGATGTACCCCATTTTTTTTTAGATGTCATCTGATAGACGAGTACCAGATGACAGTGATGAACCCCATTTTTTTAGATGTCATCTGATTGACAAGCACCAGGGGACGGTGATGAATCCCATTTTTTTTTTAAAGATGTGTACTGTTATCTGATGGACAAGCACCAGGAGACAGTGATCCACCCCATTTTTTTATGATGTGACTGTCATCTGATGGACAAGCACCAGGCGACGGTGATCAACCCCATTTTTTTAAGATGTGTACTGTCAACTGATGGACTAGGACCAGGCGACAGGGATGAACCCCATTTTTTTTATGATGTGTTACCGTCATCTGATGGACAAGGACCAGGCGACAGGGATGAACCCCATTTTTTTTAAGATGTGTACTGTCAACTGATGGACAAGCACCAGGTGATGGTGAGGAACCCCATTATTTAGAGGAAGACTGTCATATGAGGGATGAATATCCGAAGATGGTGATTGACTCCATTTTTTTTTAGCTGAAAGCTCTTATCTCAGACGAGTAGTAGAAAACTGTCCCCCAGCTATGACGGAATCGGATGAGTAATGCTATTGTATGATGGATAAACCTGCAAGCATCAGAAGATAACTGTGACCTGAGCCGTACCCTGTTGTATAGAGATGTTATTCTGCAGATTTCTGATACATTGACTCTTTTGACTGCCAATTAGTTGAGACAAGCTAGCCCTGGTTATCAGAAACAATAGAAAAACAGATTTGACTTGTTGAAATACACTGTATTGCATTATGAATAAATAGATGAATAGAGAATGTCCATGATGGTTTTATAATTTCAACATTTAGAGTGGTACCCAACTATAACAGTGGCTCAAAACGGGGAATGACCTTTTCTATTTTCAGCTATTGCCACATTGCCTGAAGATGTCTGAGCCAATGCCTACTTTGACAGCTATGGAGAAGACGGCGAAGCACAAGGGTCGAGCTTACAGCTGTGTACGCTGTTCCCGGACGGGAAAATCTTATATTGATGTAAAGTCACGAGTTGAGAATCACATCTACAAGTACCACCTTGCGTTGGATCAGTGCCCATTCTATTGCACCCTCTGTCTGTTTCGGTCATCAGAGAAGGCATCTCTTCAACAGCATGTGCATACGTACAACCGGCATAGGCAGGAGGCCAAGAAGATGGGCATAACCGACTCCACACCATACTTACAAGAGAGTCCATCTCCGTACATAATTGGAGACTCCGATTATGTACCACACAGTCAGCAAGAGAGTTTGAAGCTATTCCTACAGAAGAGCAAACACTTCCAGAGTGAGCCTGACCTTCTGGCATCAGCAATTAACCAGACATTTGGTAGAGAGCTTATAAACGAAGGACCTGCCATACCTGCACAGACCATATCAGAACCATCAACTGCCACTGCTGACCCGACCGCCCAACTGATTACATCTCTGATTGCTACCCTTCAAAAGACAATCACACCAGCATCACACACACCAACGCCGACATTGACACCTGCATCCACTCCACTGATGATACAGACAAACAGAGAAGATCCACCACAGCCACAGCCACAGACACCCATCATTTTGAATCCAACCACGCCTAATTCAAACATCACCATGACATGCAACAGACCATCCGGACTCAACACACCTATCTTACACATAGAAGATCAACAGCCAGCACCGTCCAGCAGCTTCCTGTCAGACTTGATAGATGAAGACCTAACACCACAGCTGCTGGGCACAAACACAGAACAACTGAGCCCTGCATTACCCGCTACAATCGACGCCACTTCAACCACTTCCACCTGCACTCAGTCCAATAACCAACTTAACAAAGAGATTATGGATGTGCTGAGCCAAAACACCAGGGCTATCCGGTGTTTTGAAAAGACGGTCAGCAGCCAAAACCAGATTATGAAGGCCCTGAACGATTCGATCAGGGACCTCAACCAGACGATAATCAATTCGGCACGCGAGGAAAGAAGACGGGAAGAAGATCGTAAAAGGAGAGCCGCCAGCCCCTGCAAGGACCAATCCAATAAAAGAAGGAAAACTGACCATCACTCTGGACATAAGGAAAACAGAAGATAAACCAAGATCAGGAACACTCTTTTAATCCAGTGATTAGTGAAAATAAATTTAAATTATGGACTGTTCAAAAATAATTCAAGTGCTAAAAATAAGTCTATGGACTGTTCAATACCATAAATAAAATATGGACTGTTTAAGAATCTCTTGTTACACAGTTAGGAAACTTCTGCTAAAAGTTAATTTCTTATCAATTGTTTAAAAAAATTGAACAAATTTTAATTAATTGAGCTATTGATTACCAGTATGGTTATAGTAAAACTGTTTTGAGTAATGGAATGTATTTTCTCTGACTTTTGCTGTGATGTGGAAGCACAACACTCACTCATCAAGTGATGACTTATTTCATGCAAGCTTTCAGCATGCTTGATTCACTTACATCACTGGATGCGTGGTCTCTGTAAATTCAGAAGATCACATGTTTTGCTTCTTCTATTCATGGCTGGGTCATGGATTTTACATTCGGGCACTCAATACATTTTTGCTCATTTAAATCAATAGAGTTAATTTAAACAAAAGATGGCACTTTATGGGTCATTTACTGTTTTATCTCAGTATTCATAGATTTTGAAGTGAGACCCATTTTCTATTTTAACCCATATACAAGGGTTTGAATAAAAGAAGTTGTCTTTCTGTGTACACTTGAGTATATCAATAAGTAAATCAAGTTTCAAGCGCGAATACTCAGAACAGAACTCTCTTCAAACCGCGAAAAATAATAAATAATACTCAGTATAGAACACTCTACAATCTATGTGGACATGGAATATAAACTGTGATGATACCTCTCGGAAACTATCAGCTTATATATAAACTGTGGGTTAAAACGGAAAACCCTCGTGACTCGTGATGGAACATTCCCAGGATGAACTAAAACCAATGGATTGTGCTAGGAATCATTTCAGTACTTCATGATGTTGAGAAAAGGGCTCTCTCTAAATATCCAATATTCTGAACTTTTGAACTATCTTTATCAAAAATGGTTCAATAGTATGGAATATTAACCTTTTTTAGCTATAATTTCAATCTATTCTAAAATTTGATCCGAAGAGTGAGTCAATTTCAAAGCATTAGTTAAGTACAAAGGAACACTAACTCTGCAGACGGGAAAAAAATGATAAATAAGAGGTTGGCTTACAATGCTCCAATACAGTTGTCTGTGTGCTTGTATATTCAGGGTATGAAATATCAAGGTTAGACAAGTGACTGTGACATCTGAATTATCAGCTGATACAGACTCCTGTCTATCCTGGTAGCCCTGTTAAGGATACATTTACCTTTTATAATTTTTTTTAGAAAAAGAAAATTATATTCATTGCCAAATACTGGAATGACATAAGGAATACAAGCATAGGATAACTATAGCATTGAGGCTTTAAAAAAAAAAAAAAAAAATGAAATCAGGAACATAACTCAAAAGTTCAAGCCGGAAATGCTTGATAAATGTAGCTATTTGAATGTTTGCATAAACAGGGAGTGATTATTTACAAGGATCCAGGTTAAACCAGTGACTGTGTCATTTGACACAGACTCTGATCTACCCTGGTGGCCCTGTTTGATTCAAGTTTGACATAGTTTGAAGCCGGAATTAATTTAAAAATCTTTTTAAACAGAGATATCTGCAAACATTAAAGTAACTGCAGCATTCAGGCTTGTATAGGGTACAGTGAAACAAAGTTACATGATCTGAAATATTTCAAAAGGATTGTGTTTTCATGAGTGTTCCATTCTCAAAAACCAAATCTCATTTTTTTTAACCTTAGGTTTTGGGATTTACCAATCACTCAATCAGAGTGAGTTGTAAATACCCAAGGCTTAAGTAATGGAACATCCATGAATGCACTTCTCTCTGAGTACGCAGTGTAAAGAATATATTTATACTCCATATGAAATAAGACGGCTATGGTCTACTAAGTATCTTCAGTTATGGAGTTGAAAGATTTTGTGGAAATGAAAAACCATGAGACACTTTCAGAGAAGGTGTTTCAGGATTTTTCATTTCTTCCTTTTCAATAAATGACAAAGGGTATTAATTATATACTTGGAAATTTCCAGGGTGCATGCAGATGTCATATGAGGAGAATTCTCAGGACATATATAATGATTTACTTCAGTCACGGGCTTTAAGTTTGGGCATAGAAGATTTCATGACTGATCTGCATCTGATGTGAGTGTCTGACAGCCTGTTTACATTTTTTTATCAGCATTAGTGAAAGTTAAATGTCCTGAGAAATCGCCTGCAGCTGCAATCTGCTGATTAAATGGGTTGAAGTGTCATAGAGTATATACAGACACTGTTAACGCATAGAGACATCAGTTTCAATGTCTGTATTGAGTCTATGAGTTTTTTTTTAATAATTTTGTTTTGGAAAGCCACAGCTTGGTGGGTCATTAAAACCTAATGTGTTACACTGAACTCAGTGAAGCAGAGTAGGTTTCGACTGTACCTAACTGTTAAGCTTCTGATATCCAAGGATGAGTGATGGATGCATATACTCATATCATAGCATATACAAGATGTGTCATATCTGAACTTTCCAATTTTGAGTTGTATATGCAAAACAGCAGGTGCATTTAGAAAGATATATGTATATGACAAGTTTTGTCTCGGATCTGACTTCCACTTCCACCACATGGAGGCTGCAAGAGGTTGGCCTGATGTGTGGGACTGGAATTCTGATATTTTCTTAAGAGAAAAGAAGCAAACCTGAGGATTATGATCCAAGGATAGGATTGATCTTGGATCGGTGTAGGAAATAGAGTGGTTTGCTGTTTTATGATTTTTTTTTATTCAGAATTTCATGGATATTTCTGAGGCTGTGACTTGTCTGCATATGTCAAGCAATATTTTTTTTAGAATTTGAAGGTTGGTTCAGATATGACTACTTCTTGTTCATGGGTGAGAATAAATGCAATGCATTGTATTCTCCATTATAAGCAAGGACTGGACTGATTGTGAGAGCCAACTTTAAGTGAGTTGCCGATCAGGACAGACTGTGTGGCTAATGATCAGACTGCACCTGATTTGGAGCTATTCTTGAAGGTGAAATGGCTTATGGTATGCCAGATATATCTCAATTTTTTTTTTTATATAATTTGAAAATGTTTGCCATGGCTCAGTCCATAACTTAGTTTCCTGCTGAGAGTTCACATAAATTGTCACATCCGGATTGTAAATATTTTTGCACATTTCCATCTGTTGGATGCTGGATCAGTTCTGGATATAAACCTTACCAGTAGCCAACCATGAAAATGTCTGTATACCAAAGTTTGTTGATATCCGGATGGTTTCGGGCATGAAACTAATTGTTAATATGTTGAAAGATGCTTGCTTAATTGTTAAATGTTTAAAAGGGACAAACTTTGAGAAATTTAGATACATGTACTTTTCCATAGTTTCTCTGCAGGATCCGGCTCCTTTCTATCCCTTCTTGGGGTAGGAAGAAGTTTGTTCATGCTAAAGAGAATGTTGAGCTCAAGAATATTCAAATCTACTGCGCATTTATTTATCATCCACTTCTATGTGTTGGCTCACTAATCAGTATTACTATACTATTGCTACCTCAGATGTCTATGGTTGCTTGCCTCTGATTGAGGTGGTTATGTGTTGATGGGCCAGAAAATATTTTTTTTTTTTGTCTGTGGCTTTAGTCTTTTTTTTTTCCGTGTTAGTCGGAGCTTTAACACAAGAAGTGGGGGGTAAATGTAAAGCCACAGGTCTGAACCCCAGCATTAATCCATATCAATGTATATTATGCATGTTTTATGGCTTGAGCAATGATTTTGTACTGACCCAGTTAGCACTCTACAGGTCACCGGGATGACTCCGATGTTTGCAGATACTTTGAACTTCAATTTCTAAGCATAACACGCATGGATTTTAGTCAACCGAGCTCAATCAGTTGCAGCAACATAGGATTTAGTGAATGCTTCATTGCTTACTTGCTGTCACCTCGGTATGACGGAGAAATTTGGAATATAAAGGCTGCACATTTTTGTTCTGTAAACATCTGAGGCCATCTTGGCTGTTCCAATAAGTTTACGGACCGGTGTTAATCGTCAGTGTGTATAGTATTTTGATGCATGCTGGGAGGTCAACTGAGTGCGTTATAGTAAAATCCGCCTGCCACAGTTAAAACTGACCAAAACATTCACTTTCATCAAAGGTTACTAAATTATCCCAATATTTATTATAAAACCATTGCTACAGTCAGATAAATTAATCTTTTATCTTCAATTTGGTATATTTTACTAAATAACTTTCATTTAAGAAAATAATGATTTTGCAAGTCAAAGTGAAGTGGTAGTGATTTCCTTTAAGATTTCCCCCACTCCCTCACTGAAGGAAGTGTGGGAATCCTACAGGCAATCATCGAGGGAAGCTGTGGAGTATAAAAGACTCCCACATAAGTTGATCGGGGGCTTCATCATTTGATCTTAGACAGTAAACTTAGGTTTTTCTGAGTTAGTATTTTTTTTTATATCTTATTTTCAAAGTCAGATTTATTTTATTCATTTAAAGGGAAGGTTTTGCATTTGCTTAAGATAAATATAGCATTTTGGCTGAATCCTGGAAATTGCTTGATTAAATGCATTTTTCTTATTTAACAGTAAGGGGCTCTCTGGCTTGAGAGGTTTAGGTAGTCTAGTACATTTCTGAAGCTGAGACTGTTCAGAAATTCTTGAATTAAGCATTAGGATTTATTGTGCTGAACCTGTTATTGTGGTTTAATGAATATTTGAGGTTTTGCATACTTTAATGCTGGGGTATTAAGCTTAAAGTCACTGTCCCTTCTTGAGATTGTCCTACTGTGATATATGCTAGTTACTGTTGAAATATAGCCTAGTCTGACAATTGCAAAGTTTATTTACTATTTTTTTATTGGTTATTTCAAGATTAAAATCTTGAAATTGAACTTTGTCTTGAGTTTTCTTTAAATTTAATATAATCATTGAAGCCCCAGCCTACAGCTAAAATAGCTGCAGGTTTGACTGTTTTCACTTGTCGTACGTCTGTTCTGCTTAGAGGCATTCCTTGTGCTCTAGGTCATTGAAGTTGGTACTCCATCTGCTGTAGTGCATGGATATTAACAGCATTTGTTGTATTGACTATTAATTCCACTGTTTACAGTCAGTCTGCTGGTGATTGTATAGTCCACGCTACCAAGTCCTATAATCATCAGTCAGACTGTCAGTCGACAGTCGACCCACCCAAATCCCAGTCAAAGATACCTAGTCAGCAGAAGATAGTCAGTCAGTCAGCAGCCGTAATAGTCGGTTAGTCAAGGCACGCTACCAAACCAAGTCCTTAGACCCTCGGCTCGCTACAATATAATATGCTTCTCTAAAACCATTGATGAGCACATAGCTAGATTAGATGAGATATTGAATCGAATAAGGCAAGCCGGCTTAAAGTTGTCGCCAAATAAATGTAATCTATTTCAGAGAAGCGTCTCTTTTCTAGGCCATGTAGTGTCTGAAAACGGTGTCAGTACAGCACCAGAAAAACTTGCTGCGGTAAAAGAGTGGCCAACTCCGCGTAATATTCATGAAGTTCGAGCTTTCTTAGGCACGGCTTCATACTACAGGAAGTTTTGCAAGTCATTTTGCGATATAGCGAGGCCGTTACATAAGCTCACTGAAAAACAAAATGCTTTTAAATGGACAGAAGAATGTGAACATGCATTTAATGAGCTTAAACGTGTCCTGACAACTGCACCTGTCCTGGGTTATCCACGCAGCGATGCAGAATTTATTCTTGATTGTGACTGTAGTGGTTATGGAATGGGAGCCGTACTTTCCCAGAAACAAGACGGGGTTGAGCGCGTCATATCATATTACAGTAAGAGCTTAAGCAAAGCGGAAAGAAACTATTGTGTTACACGTCGAGAGCTTCTCGCCGTCGTGAGCTCAGTAAAACATTACCATCATTACTTATACAGCGCAAAGTTTACAATACGCACCGACCATAGCGCTCTCCGTTGGTTACTCAAGACATTTAAAAATCCTGAGGGTCAGGTTAGCAGATGGATCGAGGTACTGTCTGCATATAATTTCAGCATAGAGCATAGGGCTGGTAAGCTTCACGGAATTTGTGATGGCCTTTCCAGAATTCCTTGCAACGTCTGTCCAGGTTGCAAGCGCTTAGAAGAGAAGGAAATGCAGAATTCTTCCGAAAGTAACTGTGTTTGTAAAACTCAGGCTCAAAAGCCCGATTTGGTCAAAGTTAAGGAGGGTACCAGTGGAAGTTCTAAGCCAAATTCTTCACTGTCACCTTGCTTTATTGAGCAAACTCCAGCTCAAAGTCAGAGTGTACCATACCGTCGTGTCAGTACTCGGAGTCAGACAGACTCATGTACTGAAATGAGGTCATGGTTGGACACTAAAAGTGCTGACGATATAAAATTTGAGCAAAATAGGGACCCTAAAATATCCACAGTTATTACTTGGAAGAATGAAGCATCTGAGAGACCTGTATGGGAAAGGGTATCTCATCTTGACACAGATTATAAATCTTATTGGACTCAGTGGAATAGACTGGTTATCAAAGATGGTATTTTGTACCGCAAGTGGATTTGCGAAACAACTGGCCGTGACCATTTCGAGTTGGTCATGCCAGAACCATGGCGAAATGAAATAATGAGTATGTCACACTCCAATCCAGGGGGAGGTCATATGGGTATTAAACGTACAGTCGAGCGAATGCGGTCGCGAGCCTACTGGCCCCGTTTGACGGATTCTGTTAAGAAATTCTGTGAGCAGTGTATCGAATGCCAGATGAAGAAAAACCCAAAAAGAAGCCCGAAAGCTCCTATGAAAACTTACATTTCCGGGGCTCCAAATGAGCGCGTTCAAATAGACATTCTCGGACCACTGATCGAATCGCACAGGTCCAATAAGTACATCATTGTTTTAACCGACTGTTTCACAAAATGGGCCAGCACATACGCTGTCCCTAGGGCAACAGCTCCTGCTGTGGCTAATGCAGTCATAGACTGGATTGGTCAATTCGGGGTGATGAAAATCCTTCACAGCGATCAGGGTAGGCAGTTTGAGTCCGCCACCATTCAAGAAATATGCCAGCGGTTTAACATCCATAAAACGCGCACCACTAGCCTAAATCCTGCTAGTGACGGACAAGTTGAGAGGTTTAACCGTACACTAATAGACATGCTCAGTAAGTACGTCGGGCAAAATCAAAGGAGCTGGGATGACCATTTGCCATTGGTACTTTTGGCTTATCGGTCATCTGTTCATGATAGTACGTCACTATCTCCAGCTATGATGACATACGCGAGAGAACTGGACCTCCCTGTAGACTTAATATACGGCAGTCCACAAAGTGTTTCTGGTCAAGCCGTAGAGGTGCCAGCTTACGTCGCGAATTTAAGTGACCGCGTGGAAAAAGTCCATCAACTGGCTCGCAACAAGCTTGCGCAGGCAGCAGAAAAGCAAAAACGAATATACGACCTCAAACAATTTCATAACAGTTACAAAGTAGGCGACCAGGTCTGGTTATATTCTCCTGTAGTTAAAAAGGGGAATTGCAGAAAGCTGCACAGTAAATGGACTGGTCCCTACAGGATAATAGAGGTATTATCAGATGTTGTATTACGTATCAGACTAAGTGGTGGCACTAAAGATAAAGTGGTGCACCACAATCGGTTGAAACCTTATTTGAAATAACTTGAACGGGGGTTCAAAACAACAAGTCTATTCCCTGAGGTCATTTAAGGTTTATTTCTGCAAATCTTGCAGTTTCAAAATGTTTATAAAACATGTATTTTATTACAGCAATGGAAATGGTTCAACCAATACAACCCTCACAAATCCTGAGGTATTTCTGCAGAGTTTGTAGGAAAGGCTACAGAGGTATGGCAGCCCTCAGGCGCCATGAGAGGGACGCCCATGGTCCCAGAATGCGATGTTCCCAGTGCGATTTCACTTGCCCAGAAAGGAGGACCTTCGAAATGAAACGACATAAGGAGATGAAACATGGAGTTCTTTCAGCTACCACTCCTCACAAGATGCAAGATGAAACGCTTCATCCTCCAACTATCAGAGTGCCACCTTCTCCTCTTGCAGTTGACAGCTACACTCTTTCATCCAATTCATTTATTTCAGCACTGAATGACTTCGATTTAGGCCCTGAGCCTGATGTGTCTATCAATGAGCCGTTGTTGTATGTGCCTTCCTATGGTCCTCTACCTACTTCTGAACTGTCTGTTTCAATTGCTGTCTCTGTTCCTTCCTTTAATTCTATCTCTTCTCTATCTACTCCTACTTTAGCTTCTGTCTCTTCTCCTTCACTACCTTCTCCTGCGGTGTTGTCACCATCTCTTCCTTGCACTTTCTCTACTATTCAGCCTTACTCTCCTTCTGACACTTTGCAGGCGTCTCCTGCGTCTCCTCTTCCTTTGCTCTCTCCATCTCTCCCTGAACAGGCTGCAAATGAGTCTGTGCCACCACCTACCTTGGTGAGTGGGACACCTGTTCAGGGATCTGTATCTTACACTCCGACCCCACTTGTTCAACTTTGTAGTTTAGGTTCTCTATCTTCCTCAACTTCTATATCTTGCTCAGCCTCCCTGTCTTCTTCAGCTTCTATATCTACCTCAACCTCTCTTATCACTCAGTCTGCCCAGCCTAGCACTGTCCCAACGGCTACTGCAACAGTCTCAGAGCCATTGGTAAGTCCTAGAATATCTGCGCAGACTGAGCTGAGTTCTCAAACTTTAGCCTTATCTTTGCTATCATCTTCAACCTCTACAGATATTATAACTGCCATTACCAACTTATACAACATGGTCAGGCCTAGGGGTGTTGATATGGGGACACAAACTGATGAGAAGATCATGAAGGATCAGAGCACCGAACTGAAATGGGTTTTGAATTAATAACATATATAATTGTGGGGTTCATCAGTTTGTGTTTCACATATTTATATAGAGTAAGGGAGTTAACATATATAGTGCATACATATTATATCTGAATTTATTTTTGACATTGTCAATATCTTGTATTCATACTGAATCAAAAGAATGCGTAATACATTTTTATATCCCAATCTTGGCCTGACCATGTCTGTTTCTGCTTGTATAATATGGTTAATTGGGAATGCTTGTATAAAAATGTTGATTATATGTTTCACAGTGTGAACAGAATCTCAGTGTGAGTCATATTGTCATATACAACATCATGGTGCCCAAATTGCCATTGCTTCTCAAATATTGCCTTTTAGTATACGATAAGTCCTATATTAAAGTGAAGTCAAATTGCATAGTTTTTAAGAGTTAAAAAAAAAAAATAATAAGAGTAAAGGGTTGAACTTAATGGGCTTCTCAGAGATATTGTTCTTATGAACATTTTAAAGTTACATTTTAATTCCTATGGAAATTTAGTGTGTAATTAGTCTCCATACATACGATAATGGGATCATATGTATGAAGATTAATGGTTCGCACGGGTGAGTGACCTGCACTCATGTGATGTTCACTCACATGTGTGAACTTGACTAGCACATAAACGGAGAAAAATACTCAAAGTACTGACTTCAGTGGTTGTTTTTTTTTTTACATGTGTGTGGTATCAGTCACACCCATGTATTTAATTTACTTGTGAGTGTTCCTTAGCAGAAGGAAATAGTTCATAATCATTTAAATATTCAATATTAGATGTGAGTTGTTTATACACATGAGTTATGGATAACTCATGTGTAAAAATAGTTCACATGTGTGAAGCGTACACACATGATTCATAGGTTTTGGTACACTTATGAATAATTCAGTGCATAAAGTGATTGAGAATAATGAGGGAACACTTCCCTAAAATATTATAATGTGATTTGTGCTTAAAATGTTTTAATATGAGAATACTGTGGTTTTAGTCCATGTGTAAATGGGTCTTACACATGTGTTAAGTGGAATTTTGTGGTCATGTGCACATAGTTTGCACACATGATTGTACGTACAGTCAGTGTGGTGGGTGCATTGGGGAGACCGAAAAGGTTCCTTGATGGGGTGTGGCAAGCAGAGTGCTAGCGAGTATAAACGTTACTCAACTTTAGTACAGCCTCTGCTTGACACATTCGGACAAGGTCGATGTATCGACATTGGTTAACCCCAATCCTTGCTTACACCACACAGTCCAATGTAGAGGGAAACACACAAAGTTTCCAGGTAAGCCTGGTGGCAATTTAGTTGCCCGTGTTTCCCTGTACAGTGGCAACAGGGGTACTCTAACCTGTAAGTGTAGAGACTGGAGATTTTTCCGTGCACGTAAAATATAAAGAGTCAGGTGATATATCCGGATATGTTTTTTTATTGTGTTTGGTGAGGATATCCTGAATTTTGTCTGGCCGGCCAATGTCCTAATATGATGGTAATGCATATGAAAAATGTTTAATGGGAGTTGTCAAACACATTCAGAACGGGGCATGATAGGGTTAGATCAGGTGGTATCCCCATCTGTTCAAACCCCATCATTGGTTCAAAGTTGAATATCAATGTAGTTATTTATTTTTGACCTTATGTGTGGTGTCTAAAATGTAATATTAAATTGTGTGGTTGACAATCCCTATAAACAAGTTAGTATGACTTACAAGGTTTTCTATGAAAAATTAATTATCCCAGTATATAATGTACTTGTTAAGTTTGCAAATTTTATTGTTGTTATCTCCCTTGCAACATAATGACTGTTTTGAGGTTGTTTATAAATTGTTAAAGTTTCAAATTTTATGGCAGTTATCTTCATATGGCCAACCTGTTTAAATATTGTAATATGTGCAGTGCCCAGAAATATCCTGTGCACTATTTTTTTCTGAATTCAGATAAGATGTGTTTTCTGTCTCAGTAGCAGGACTTGGATTTCAACAGCAATAATTAAGATTTGAAATTGTTCATCTCATGCTTTAGTACTTCTAATTGTTCTCTGCTGGCGGGGCTACAATTTGAGGTTCTATAGTATGCTTATACTCTTGTCACATTATCGTTCCAAGCTTGAGATAATGTGTCAAGGGATATTATTTTAGGATGTTAAACTGAAACAGATTCCATGTCTTCAATTTGGCATGTAAAATGGGCCCTCATGACAAGTTGTGTTCTGATAAGGATTCAGAATTGAAATCGTATGTTCAAATTGTTCATAATTCCATAAATTGTATTTGTATGACTCTATATAGCCCAAGAAAATAGGTATGTTCAGTCCTTGTAAATCTTCAGATTTGTAAATTTAATGCATTAATGTGTATAATTCATCTTGAGTGAGTTCCTGTGCACACCGAAGTATAAATATTCTCATGAAATAAGGTATGCATGTTTTTGTTTAATTGAAATCAGAGTAAGGAATATAAGTTGTATGTGTTGGGGTCTCAACAGGAACTACTCATTACTGGTGTATGAACCATATGGCATGGCACTTTATGATCATGATCTATAGTCAGATATTTGGTAACGTCTGATTTATATATTGCCTCTTCTCTCTTTAAAATATATATTCTAATAAAATGTGATAAATGCATAGATCAGAAGATATTAGAAATTCTTGACAATTTTTTCTCTCATGAAATCAAATGGTTTCTTGAAGAATGATTTTCAAGGGTATATATCATTAAATTCCGTGTCAAATGGTACATCTCACCTGAGTCTTGTGGGGTAATTGAATTTATTATTACCTTGAAAGTAATAGCATATCTTTAAGAACATCTTCACATATTTGAGTTTTGCATACTTATAGTAAATTCAATTTGAATCTACTTTAATTAATGCATTTCCCTAAATATTGTTTGCCAGGAGACAAACTTTCAAGAAGGGGGGAGTAATGTTATGAAATTAGGACTGACACCCTTAATACAATGAATCAAATGCCATATCACATCATTTAGGTATCATGCATCCCCTTTGTGTGGAAGTGAATGCATGGAACTTGCATGTGGTGAATATTTCTCTTATTACATGTTCCTTTGGCTGTATAGAATGTGGGTGGGGTATCAGCTTTGCCTCGTATATTTCGCGCTTGGTAAGAACGGAGAACCAGTTTACCGTTGGTAATTCTACCATTTCTGGTCATGGCACTTACCGTTTCTACCGTTCTGGTAGAAACGGTAAATTCCAGCCAATCGCGTCACGTTAATTCTACCAAGATTACCGTTGACGTCACTTACCGGGACGTTCGAACCGAGCGTTCATTCCTGTCTTGTCTTGCTTCATGAGCGGCTGCATCTTTGTCGATCTCATCATCTTCTCTTGTTTATGAACTTATTCTCTCACTTCTCTCGATTACATCAATTCAAACTGAAAGTGAGTCTTACGATCTGTCATATTGCAGTCTGTTTTATTTGAGATCTTAGCATTTCGTCGAAATATTAGCAGTTTATCGTCTTCGCGGAGATTGTAAACAAAGTGATGATTCTGGCCATAGCGAGCTATCGATGTCCAGATTTATGATAATCCTTCCGAGTTTATTGGTCCGATAACAGTGACCTGTCGTTTGCGACATCAATGTTTTGATTAAGCACATGTTTGAACTATTGATTTACGCATATTGTGACGTATTAGGTATAAAAGCGAGGCAGGCTGAACTCCCCAGTACCACGTATTTTATGTTTACTTAAGCTATTATTCAGGGGTCTTGATAAGTGACTTTGTTAAAGGGCAGAGCATAAATAAATCTAACTTGTCAACCCTAAAATATCTTGCTTATCTCTCTTACTCAGTTGAGCCCATTTTAATATATTTATTGAGCAAGACTTGGAGTTCTGTCATTTTAGGATTGCACTGCACTAGTTGAGCACCTTCCTGAGACAATCATTATAGGTGCTAGCTCATGTTAGGTTTAATCTGACATCTATGACACTAGTCAAAGTCTTGCACTAGACCATATGGACCTTGCCTCAAACTGGCTGGTGCATGATTTCATATGAAATTCCCACACCGCTTCATATGCGCCTTGTGATATCTGGCACATATTTTATGAGCCTTGCATTTCTGGCCCATACTTTATGAACCTTGCACTTGCTGGTTCATATCCTTCACAAGTCACCTGTTGTCTGTAGCACTGAACGCATATCACCTTTGCACGTCAAATAGTGCTAGCAAGGTGAAAAGCGTAACAATAACTTTGTTCTGATTTTGCAAAAGCTATGTCTCTACCGTGTATCTCTAAGAATACTTTAAGATTCCTGACATTGGTCAAACAATAATTTGTTAGGCTGCTTTTTTGCATCATTTGCCATGGAACCTTTCCAGTCCTTTGGTGCTTAAGTTCTCAGGTCTTAGATCAGTAGTATTTTGCTGCGCCCAAAGAACTTAATAAGTTTTCTTTAGTTACAATGTTGACTCTTGATGGTTTTGGCAGACCATCTGAAACAATTTCTGTTGCACCTTGAAAGTTATCTGGTATATGAGAAAGAACATAAAGTTTGACATTGCCATCAATTATGTTTGCAGCTGGTTGTTTTTGATGCCAGTACATTGAAGCAGTCCTTAAAATAATGTAAAACCTTTGATTTCTCAGTTTTTGCAGCCATATCATTAGCTGTTGCATTCAAAAGAAGGAAAGTGGACTATGGGTAGAATAGGATAACCAGTAGTTCTATATTATGCTCTATGGAAGATTTATACAGAGGAAACAAGTTGATAAGGTTGCCCCATTTCATGATCCATTGAAAACACTGAAATTGAAAAATCTTGCCTCTGACTGTGTAATCAAAAAGGATGTCACGACAATGCCCTTGCCAGTTTATCATGACGAGTTATATATGTTACATCCTTTAATAAGCGCTCTTATCTTAGAAACTTAGTGAATCATTGAAGTGAAAGGGTCTTATTTGCGCTCTGTTCATCCTGCATTTCATTGCTTTACCTGCTGTGATACATCTAGTTTGTTTATCTGAAGGGAAAAAATACCTCTGTTTCAGCACTTCAGAAGTACTAAGACTTAAATAAGTTTTTGAATGCTTGAGGAAAGAAAATAAGTGCAGAGACATTAATAGATGAAAATGTGTTTGTTGCATGTATGGAAAGGCTACATTTATAAAAGTTAACCAGCTAAGATATGATTCTTTATCACAGAAATATCAAGGTACATCAGTCCAGGTACTCATTGCTTTTAATGGCATAGTTTTCCTCCTTGAAAAGCTTTAGTCTTTCTCCTTCTTGCAGAGTGTCACTTGAAACACATACTCAAAGAGCCAACTATTAGGAATTCATATCAGTTTCCGAATGTTCCAAGCCATGAATGGCAAAATTGGGAAGTTGATAATGGCTCATCAATTTTGAGTGGACTGGTGGTAAAATTGTTTAACAGTAAATGATTGAAATATTGCATGATGATTCTACTAGTTGCAAGGAGGCGTGTGATAATAATGATAACCACAGAAGCAGACAACGACAAACGTTTAACATGAGTGTTAAATCGATAAGAATTAGTTTTTACCATTTCATTTATTGTATTGTCTTGTATAAATGAAAAACTATCTTTTCTATTTGTGGCTCTATATTAATCATTATACGCACAGTATTAGGAAATGTGTCCAAAAGGTCATTGATAACATCTGTAACAACAGTCCATGGGCTTGATAATCAGAAATGAATATAATTTCTAGTGTTTTCGCACCAAAGACTTATAAGTACACATTAAGTGTCCTGATCTTAAACTTAATAACATCTTGCAGATTTATGAGCAAGACAGACTAAGAAAATGTAAAATATCCACATGCTGCAATCGCTTTCATGTGTTTTACTTAAACGGTAATCACAAAATTTGCTTCTCTGTAAAACTGGGAGTAGTGCTGTGTATTAGCTCCTATAAGACAATATATTTAAGATACAAAAGCAAACTTGGTTTTTCCTATTCATCAGTTGAGTATATGTTTGTAAAATCTAATAAAACAGTTTGAAACCAAGTCATAGTAGTTGTTTAACTAAATGAAGATAGCCACAACTATGGCTTTTAAATTATAATACGGTTCATGTAACGCATAAAACACCGCAGTTAGCCGTATTTATGTTAAACAGCTTCCATACGTAGTAAAGACATCCAGTATGCAGACTATAAGAATGTCAATTTATTAGATAATTTTAATGTCTTCTTTCTGTAGCTCAAACATTCAAATTTCTTATTCTCAAATTGATATGGTAACATATGTAACCAGCTGTTACAGGCTAACGCCCCGACTTACAGAGTGCAAACATTTCTTATTAAATGCACCTTGAATGGTTACATAAGATGTAATATGTCTGCAGAATTCCAAAAGGGATTAGGATGGAACAGGCCCTTACTCAGCTTGATGTCAAAATACTGTTTGATGATTTTACTTATCACGCTAACATATGTAACAATCTCTGATCTTAAAACTTGGTGACAACTAGCAGATCTATAAGTCTTTATCATACGAGCCAGCTTAAAATCCCTAAACAATGTAAGATATCCAGCAGCTGCGAGTTTTTTTCACAATTTTAGCTCACACTTTCAAACTACATTTTCTTTATTTGATATAGTAACGCATGTAACATGCTGTTTCAGACTAATGCCCCAACTTAGAGAGTGCAAACATCCCTTATTTGATGCAGCTTGAATTGTACTTTCAGAAGGAATATGTCTGCAAAATTCCCTCGAGGAGATTAAAACATTTTAGGCATATCTTACGCAAAGACAATGAGCTTGCCCATTTATTACATCAGGTAACATATGTTACAGCCTCTGATATTAAAAATTTTGCAACAAACTTGCAGATTTATGAGTCTTTTCATATAAGCAAATAAATCCCAAACAATGAAACATATTCATCAACTGCAAATATTTTTTAACTATTTTTACTTTATTTTTAATACCAAACTTTTCACCTTAAAACTGGGTAGGGGTAGGGTTGTTTAATTGCTTATTCCAGAAAAAGTATTTAAGATAGGGAAACAAACTTTAATTTTTCTGTTAGCCAATTGCATAAGCTAGTCAGACATGGTAAAAAACATTGTGCATAACACACAGAGAGATTGTGAATGTAAATGATGTTAGCCACACTTGCAAATTTTAATGGGTTATCTGATTTCTGTAATGCATATGACACCTTAGGAAGCCGCAATTTTGTTCAAATGGCTGTCATAAGTAGCTAAGATATCCAGTATGCAGACTATTTGAATAAATTTTAAAAATAAATATTTCAATGTCTTTAATTTTTAGCCCAAACTTTCAATTTAATTTTTCTTAATTTGATAAAGTAACGTATGTTACAGGCTCTTACAGACTAACGCCCCGCAGCACAGAGTGCAAACATGTCTTAAAAGACTCGGCTTTCAATTCTCGATCTACAAGATGGGATATGTCTGCAAAATTCCCTAAGGGGAGGGGGGGAGCAAGCCCATTCTCAGCCATCCGTCTATATGTGCGACCAGCAAAGGCTCAGCTCAGCCTGCGCATACGCGCAGTCTGATCAGATCCTTTCCAAGTCGCTTGAATATTACATGACTGTTAAGCTACTGACTGAACATAATTTGGAGTTTCTAAGCTTAACATAACAGGAGGCTGCACAGGCTGGTCTGAGTCTAATCTTGTCAAAATGCCACATTGTTGTAAATCACATTTCACACCTCAAATAGTGTTTGTGAAACACTGTGCACACTGCCATATGCTTGTCCATGAGGACCATCCTATATTAATCAATTGGGCAATAACTCTGTAATTAACTGATGTAAAGTTATGCCACCTTCACCAAAATATTCTGTACATCAAATACTCCCAAAATTCAGCATAACAGCCCTTTTTTAGGGAATGTTTTTTTTTGATTTGATTCTTTAAATCACACTCAACAATTTTTCAATTATGTTGGGACGGGTCTTCCTGGGTTGAGCCAGTATTAAGCAATGATTAATGTGTCTTGCTCAAGGACACAACGCAGTGACGCAGATGAGGCTGAAATATCCTCAAACTTTCCACTTTAGAAAATTACCCTGATCAATTAAGAAATCCACCAAAATGAAGAAAACTTAACTCCATGAAGATGGTGCATTTCTGAACAATTCATCTTACTTAAGCTTCTCAGTGCCCCAAAAAACAGAGGTTGTGACTACTCAAAAAGAGCAGTCTCGGTGAATACCTACAGAATATGTTTGGGAATGAATAAAACAGAGCAGTCCCTTTAAAACACACCTCATTATAACATAGATTTGAATATAACACTATCATGTTGTGGCTCCCATAATTTTGTACCATGGAATTTTACAAAAGAATACCATTAGGATGGTCATTTTCCTATGATATTCCTTTGTAAAATTGTCCCTTTATGTGATTTCCCTTATAACAGGGTCTGTTCCTATTGAAATCCAAATATAGCATTATAAAGGAACTGCAATGTATTTTATTGCAAAATATGAAAATTATCTTGAGACCTGTATAAAAGCTGATATTTTTCACATTACTATTTAAGGGGTGGCACTGTACAGACGGAATTGTCATGTCGATCCCTACAAGATTGATGCCTGCTTTAGAACATTATCAAAATTCAAACTAACCCTTAATGCGCCAATCGCAACAAAACCCGTCTGCTTTTTATTATCTGCTAAAATGTTTAAGAAGCCTCTTTGGCAAACAGTGTGGACCCAGATCAGACTGCTCCTATAGCAGCAGTCTGTTCTGGGTCCATGCTGTTTGCTTCTCTACTTGATTCGTCGGTAATGTTAGGCAATTATTTGCAGCAGACGACTTCAGCAGACGTCATTTTCAGATGCATTTTTTCTTGGCACTTTAAGGGTTAATAATGTCCCACACTTTTACCAAATATGGACAGGTGTAGGATAATGGCGGGCTACAGCCAGAACTCCTTTTTCAAAGCCTTAGTGGGTGCATAAAACTAGGCATTTTGTGCGCGCTCTATATGCCAGAGGGGGCCGCACCACGCCAACATTACAACTGAAAAATCATCATTATTGCTACCTTACCTTTCTGCAGATATTGCACTGGCCCCGATTCCACCACAATCTCCTGTTTGGCTGCTTGGACCTCAGGTAGGAATGATGGAGACAATTTCTGTTGCTTCTTAGCTGGTTCCTGTAAGAGAAGATTTTGTTTGTTTTGATTCTTTACGTCCCATCAATAATCTTTCAGTTACGTCGGGACGGGTCTTTCTGGGTTGAATCAGTACTAAGCTAGGATTAATGTGTCTTGCTCAAGGCCACAACGCAGTGACAGCGGTGAGGCTCGAACCTGCAGCCCTTCAGTGTCGAGTCCAGCACCCTACCACTGAGCCATTGCGCTCCTGTTTATAGTCATTCAATATTGTTTTAACCAGTAGCCAGCTGATCTGGATCATCACTGTCTTAACCCATATAACTAAGCCTAGCGTCCTTCTTGTGGGACATAGGCAAACACTGCAAACCCAGATCAGACATTACAGAATGTGACGTTTGATCTGGGTCTCCATTGTTTGCTTACAGAATGTTCTATCAAAATTTGAATAAAAATGAAAAATACCATCCATCAACCCTTACAACTGAAATGGACTGGTCCAGTTGATAAGAGTGGGAAATTTCAATCGACTTAATTGGGTTTAAAAAAAAAAGAGGGTAAAAAATTTGGTAAAGATAATGTGCACAGTTCACTTATTAGATTGAATACAGTAGACAGGAAGCTAATATACCTTTGATAGAAAAACTGTATCTGCCATGACATAAAAAGGCATATTAAACTACCCTCACCAACTTTAGTAAAACAAAATCTCGTAATGTGCAAGGCGGTATACTCTGATGTAGGTGGTACAGGTTCACTTTTTGTATTCATTTAAAACTAATAAACTTTCCCAACTCTAACCAAAGTAGAGAATGGTTATGTATACAAAGTTTTGAGAAAATCTGGCTGTACAATTTGCCACAAGTGAGGGTTGATGCTAGTTCAAGCTTAATCCACCTTTAACTTTGACAACCATTACATTTTAAATATAAGGCTAACCTTAACTTTGTGACAGTTTTATCTCATGGCAGGTAGAAATAGTTTTAAAAAAGAACATATATTCTTAAATTACTGACTCTCACAATTCTTTTAGAATGGCAGTTGTATAATGGCATGTACTCATCATGTATGTTTTATATGTAAGATATGTTTTACTGTATACACTGGTGAGACAAAAATAAACAATACTTACTTACAAAGTAGGATTTTAGGCCAACTAAAGAAATTAAACAAGTTCCTTTGTTTAACAATTAAGAAGAGTACTGATCAAGATTTTAATCAGAACAATAAACAGGCCTTCTGATAAGAGTGGGTAATCAAAATTTAATTTTCTTATTTCTCAATCAAACCACATGTTGTGGGTGCTCAAAAGAATTGTCTCAATGAGATGGTTCTTTTTTGAGCACCCCAAAACAAATATTAAAACTGATGGATAAGAAAATATTGACAATTCCAAAATGCAAAAGAATATTACAATAACATTCAATATATAGTGCATTATATGAATTTTCAGAAAAATGGTCATTAGATGTAATAGCCCTTGGGTGAAATGGCATTTAGCCAAACTGGCAGTTAGCCAAGATGGCTTTTAGATAAGATGGCTTTTAGATGAAATTATATTTAAGACAAAATAATTGGAGATGAAACATCATAATGATCCCTTTAAACTGCTTAGCTCTTTGCATGTTGGATATTTTATCTCTTTTTTTCTTTTGCTGTTGTAGTCTGCTGTTTTCTTTTCAAAATTAACTTTTTCAACAAAATTTTCAGGAATTTGCCAGCAAAGTTGCAAACAGTTTGGGTCCAGATCAGACCCGCCATTTTAAATGGCCTTATCTCCAAGGTCCAAATTGTTTGGATCCAGATC
Source organism: Loripinus fragilis (assembly GCA_964019695.1). NCBI lineage: Eukaryota > Metazoa > Mollusca > Bivalvia > Lucinida > Lucinidae > Loripinus > Loripinus fragilis. The sequence continues at coordinate 57,377,922 of OZ026514.1, forward strand.
AGGCCCAGAATTTTGTAAGGCCTTATCTTGGTCCAAACTGTTTGCAACAGTAAATTTTATTTTATCTTATCTTCGTTAAAATACATTTTCTTCAAAGGTAAATGCTGTTTTCAACAACTGCATTTTACTCTTTGTATACTAGTAAATCCTAAAATTAGTACTTTGGCAAACAGCGAAGATCTTGATGAAATGCCACAATGTGGCATTTCATCAAGGTCTGCACTGTTTGCTTAAACAAAATCTATCTTCAGAGAAAGAAATTAAATTATTTATGAAAATTGTATGTCAAACCAGACTGAAAAATCGGCAGGCATAATTTATCAACAAGAGAATATAATTTATCAACAAGAGAAAAGTTGAAACATTGGTCAAGAATAAGGACTCAGAACAGAGCAGACCCAGATCAGATTGCACATAAGGACTTCCACTGTTTGCTGTCATGGCCAAAAGTACAAGAAAAAAAATCTGACCTCCATTATTTACCTGCCACTGTGACAGTTATTGTTGTCTACTGAAAACCTTTGCAAACAGTTTGGACAAAATGTCAGACCTGACCTGGATCCAAACTGTTTGACACTTTGATGGCAATCCTGAAAGAATTTTTCATAAAAGCTATGTAATTTTAATAACAACAGCAGCAGGCAACAACAAATCACATGAAAATTTTTCCAAAGATGTGAAGAATTCAGGGGAAAAGGCTAACCATTTGTATAAATGGGAACCTTTACAAAGAGACAAGACCCATGTGAAATGCCGCACAATGAGGCTTTTCATCAGGGTCTACACTGTTTGTTAAGGTACAAAAGATATTCAGACAAATTGAAAAACATATAATTTAAAAAAAAATAACCTGACACCCCTAGATATATATAATTGACCATCCCAAGAGTATTGTATCAAACCAGTAGGAAGAATCCATTAGGATACAAAGGGTTAAACTTAAAGAGTATTTACTGTATGTACCTTTAATTCTTCCAATGTTGTGCATTAATTGTCCAATTATTGATTCAATGATAAAAAGAAAGAATTTCATAAAACCCACCTTGTTGACTAATCACCCAAGCTTACAAACAATTATTTTCTTGCATAATTACATACTTCACCAATCACAACCAATCAATTAACAAAAGGTGTGAAATGTTTCACACATCAAAGATACATGATTATTAAAGCATGTTGTTAATTAAAGACATCAAAAGGTATCAATTATGAAACTATGCATTCCTTAAAAGTATTTAAATAGGTGCATCTGTGGATCCGGTCATTCAGTCTTGTAAAATCATTGAGATAAGTTAGATTACATTCTTGGATTTCTCATTTTGTTTTTTGTTATTATGGATTTACCAGAGATGTTCCAGTTATATGAAGCAGCCTCACACCAGGTGACATTATTAGGTAAGTTCTCATCTACATAATCTTATGTCCATTGCCTACTGAGTGTTGTCTGCTGATAACCTATGCAAACAGTTTAGACCCAGATCTGAGGCCCGTCATAATGTCAGGCATGATCTGGATCAAATCTGTTTGACACTCTGATGGTTTCCTGAAAGAATTTTTTCCAAAAAGTTGAATTAAAAAATCAGCAGACGACAAAATAGCATGAAAAATTTCCCAGGGGGCAAAGATTAACTCTTTTTGCCTACTGGGTAATTTTGCATACCTTTTTTATTGTCTTTTATTTTTTCAAAATCAGTTTTTTCGAAATATTCATTCAGAAATACCATCAGCGAGTTGAACAGTTTGGATCCAGATCAGGTCCAACTTCTGACATTGTGTCAGACCTGGTCTGGGTCCAAACTGCTTACAAAAGTTATCAGCAGACAACACTAGTAGCTAAGTAAGGCAAAGAGTTGAATGTTAAATTGTGAATATTTCCATCCCATCCCATTGAGACGGTTCTTTTGAGTACCCACAATATATTTGAGACAAAAGAGAATAATTTTTCATTAAGTATTTTTAACTGGAGGCCTGTAATTAACCATAAGATGAGGGTCTCCCTTTCCATTCATAAGAATGGCAAAAGAACTCTTCGGGCAAAAGAAAACACAAACAGTTATCTAAAGCGCCACCTAGCCCAGTAATTTGGAGGTACTTGCTTTGGTCTTTATCGTTGAACGGAGCTAACTTTCAGCTTAAATATTTCCACAATAAAGAATTTCTCATGTAAACCAAATTAAGGACTATCAGATAAAGTTGTTTTCTTCAACATAAGTCCATAGTTTGTGATTTTTCTCTTCTGGGTCAATCAAAATTTTCGGAAAGTTGTTAAAAATCATTAAGTTGTGGCGATAGAAAGCAAGCAGATCTGATTTTTTGTACCTCGCATTTGAAACAATATAACGGCTGTGACACCAGCCTGACCTTATCAATAAGTATTACAGTCTTTTGTAAATCAGTTATATGGTTTTATTTACTTTTAAAAAAAAGGATTTAGCATTTTGGGGTTAGTTTTGGAATGTGAAATAAGGTATTCTATATATATAACCTTTGTCCTACAGAATGAACAACATATAACATGAGTGTAAATTTTCAAATTTAAAACTATGACTGTCATTGCAAAAAGTTTGGACCTAGATCAGGCCTGACAAACTGCTGGACCATGTTGATATTCCTGAATATTTTTCTTATGAACAACAAAAAAAGTATGCAAATAAATCCTGGCCATGTGAGTTGAACCAAGATATTGTTAGATAATATATTTTTAAAAAAAATAAAGCCCCCCCCCCCCACCCACCCACTTGCCAGTTCTGCCTAAATGAATAAGTTCTACAACCATACTTTATCTTAGTTTCATCTCATATGAGTGCCCCCATTATAATATCAATATAAACAATTCCATACGTCCCATATTGTTTGTTTCATCATATTCAGTAAATATTCTAAAATTTCGAACGCTAGTTGTCTGTCCAAAAAGGCCTAGACATACATGACAGACACAGACCAGACTGCTTTTGAAGAAGCAGTCTGGTCAGGGTCTTCCATGTTTGCTATTCCGACAAGCTTTTTACAAATTCCAGCCCGGATAACCACCATTCTAACTGAGAATAGAAAGAGGAGTGTTCGAAATTTGATAACATTTACTGTAATGCTTGATTATTTGTTTCAGAGAGAAGTCTAGCAGAGCTTCAGCAGCGGTCGGAGTGTGTACAAGAACAGGAGTTCAACTATATTGCTTTATTATTTGTTTCAGAGAGAAGTCTAGTAGAGCTTCAGCAAAGATCAGAGTGTGTACAAGATCAGGAGTTCAACTATATTGCTTTATTATTTGTTTCAGAGAGAAGTCTAGCAGAGATCAGAGTGTGTACAAGAACAGGAGTTCAACTATATTGCTTTATTATTTGTTTCAGAGAGAAGTCTAGCAGAGATCAGAGTGTGTACAAGAACAGGAGTTCAACTATATTGCTTTATTATTTGTTTCAGAGAGAAGTCTAGTAGAGCTTCAGCAAAGATCAGAGTGTGTACAAGATCAGGAGTTCAACTATATTGCTTTATTATTTGTTTCAGAGAGAAGTCTAGCAGAGATCAGAGTGTGTACAAGAACAGGAGTTCAACTATATTGCTTTATTATTTGTTTCAGAGAGAAGTCTAGTAGAGCTTCAGCAAAGATCAGAGTGTGTACAAGATCACAAGTTCAACTATATTGCTTTATTATTTGTTTCAGAGAGAAGTCTAGCAGAGATCAGAGTGTGTACAAGAACAGGAGTTCAACTATATTGCTTTATTATTTGTTTCAGAGAGAAGTCTAGTAGAGCTGCAGCAGCGATCAGAGTGTGTACAAGAACAGGAGTTCAACTATATTGTCTTCAAGATCACAGTGGCAGAGGGCATTAAGAAGATGTATGAGGCATACAGAGACCAGCAGTGGACTAAACTGCAAGAAGAAAGCACTAACATGCTACAGGTACTAAAATTGATTTTTTTTCAGTTCAAATGACGGCCCTGCGGGGCACATAGACCAAATGCATATTTAGCCCTTCAGCTGCGCCCACTAAGGCTTTAACCCTTAAAGCGCCAATCACGACTGCAGCAGACGACAAATTTTGCAACAATTTTTCTAATTTTCAGAAAAAATCAGGAATGATATTTCATGAGAATGGTCTGTCAGCAGACCATTCTCATGAAACATCATGTCTTATTTGTTATTTTTGAAAAAGCGGCCAAATTTGAAATTTTCGTCTACTGCAAATTATAGGTGGCGCTTTACGGATTAATAATGTACATGTAGATCTGGCTGTTGCCCACCATCATCCATGCTACATGTATTAAACCTCACAATAGTTTTGGCCCTTCCTATAGGTCTGACAAAATGGATTATTATATAACTTAGTAAAAAGACCGATTTTCATTGGCTTAGAGTGCTCACGTGGCAAGTCTACATATTGTCATATTCACTGGCTGGCGCGCGCTTGCCGGTGAATATTAGTTACTAAAATTAGACTCCTTGTGTTTTTTTTTCGTTCTGTTTTTCTTAAAACGTCGCTAATAATCCTATCGTAGATGCCGAGAACGCAACAAATCACGCACTGGAATTGATCTATTTCGATTTTATTGCACAATAAACAACGAAAACAAATTTGAAGTATTTCAAGCGTAAAGAAGACGTTACACCGTTTAACGCCATGAATGACGTCATTTTTATAACAAATGACGTCAGCTATCACACAATTTCCCTGCGCTTTCAAAGCTGTAAATTATTGTTTGATATATCACACTATTTAACATTGGCTCTACAGGCGATGCGTGTTAGAATTCTTGTTAGTAAATGTTGAATGATGACACTCATGCACAATATATACTCAGAAAAACAATTGAAGGATATTTACATTCAGTCCCATCTCTAACGTTCAATACAATAAAAACTTTACTAATTATGCATTCATTTCATAGTTCCAGACATCTGCAAACAAAATGCTTTATTTTAGTCACGCTTCAATGGTTTAAATACAGTGTAAATCCAAATGGTTCAACCCGCTGTACTGAAAAGTCACAAACTTTCAAAAATTATTGAAGCCCATTTTTATCGTTTGTATTTCGTAATGACTGACTCCAAAATCATTGCTGGTTCTCCCTCTGAAATATGGTTCCTAATTTTGAAGCTGTTATTAGTGTTTTATTGCAATTTTGTGGTCAAATTTGCCGGGGTATCCCATATCCGTGTATTTTTGTTGAAGAAATTGTCCCATTATTAGGGGAAATGACTGATAAATTGGTGTTCACTTTTGTCTGTGGTCAGAATTAGAACATAAGCAATGACCTGGTAAAGGTTTCAGCGAAAATTGCGAGCGCTAAATTTTTGCTTGTGAACTTTGGGTAGAGAGGGTCGGTACATTTGGTGTAGTACTGTATCGTAACCAATGACCCATGCATTTCAATTTGCATTTTGGTGAATTGCATAGTGATAATTCTATCAATGACAAAAATAATTTGTTTGAAAATTATATTCCCAAATGTTATAAAGTCAAAAGAATTTTAATATCCTTCAATTGTTTTTCTGAGTATATATAAAAAAAATAACGGGTGGTCTTATCTTGGTCTGCACTGTTTCTGCTAAATGTTTGACTGTCCCAAAACTTGTGTATAAGTTCTGTATTTTTCCCTGTACATTTTTCTCTAAATATTATATAATAAAACAGTTATTGACTAATGAGGCATTGAATATGATGTGATATCGACCAGAGAATACAAATATTGACCTCGGCTTCGCCTCAGTCAATATTGGTATTCTCTGGTCGATATCACATCATATCCAATGCCTCATTAGTCAATAATTGTATATGGTTGCATATTCTTTTTAGGGATACCTAACATCATTACATTTAATCTTTATTCTTTTTTCATGTACTATGATAATTTTATTGCACTAAAATTTCAAACACTTTTCTCTTTTCATCTTTTCAAATAAAATGCTGGTTATGAGGGCTGGTATGAAAATTGTGAAGGAGTATACAGTAGATGTTCTAAAAACTTTTATAAACCATAATGCTTTTTTTTCAATCCGCTTAGTTTGAAAATGTCCCAATTTAGGCAATTAGGAAAGGTTCTGATCACTAAGATCATTGTATGGAAATGGTTATTTGTTGTATACCCCCATTTCGCCCCTCAAGCCCCAAAAAATTAATTTGGATATTGGTTTTTGCAGACCGATTTTCGTGGCAAAGTATTTGATTAAATATTCCATAGTTTACCAGTTTTTTTTATTTTATGTCCATAAAAAAGTATATCAGTGCCTTATATGAAATTGTTTTCCTGTTAGTTTAATAATAATTCATTAAATTACATATACGTAATTTAATGAATTATTATCAAACTAACACTCAACAGGAAAACAATTTTATTGCGGAACAAACTTTCTTAACACCCTTTTCTGGGTAGAAGATTCCACAGTGAAGAGAGGTTATGGGAAACTAAATAAGCTCTTAAACGCTTCAGTCTTTTAATAAATGAACTACAGGAAATGAATTTTGGTAAGAAGCCCCTTTGTCAAGCAGTGGGAAAGAAACTTAAAATATATCATATCAGCATGTGAAAATGACTCAAGATCATCCTCTATATAAAATCTATGCAATCTACGCAAATGACTTTGATTTGGCCAAAACTAAAAAAGAGACTATAAGTATAGTTAAGGCTTATCTTGCAATTTTCCTTATGTATCAATTTAAACATGTGTTAAATAAAAAAGTGCTCAAAAGAATTGTCTCAGTCATACCCACAATCTATGTTTTGGTTTAGAATTACGATAAATAATTTTCAATAATTTTCACACTTGTATCTGGAGGCCTAGAGAATACAAATTCAAAATATGTTGTACCAACTCGGAACTATAATGGAAAATTTCTTTTTATTCTTTCAGGAAATTCTTGATATCGAGTGTGAACCAAACCAACCACCAGAAGACATACTAACTCCACCTGGGAGTCCACCAATCAGCCCACTAAGACCAACAACAGAAGATCTCAGCTTTCTCAATATTCCAGCCCCTCTCAGCCCCATCAGAGATCTGACCCCTCCAGCCAGCCCAGAGAGCTCCTGGACCAGCAGTAATACAGAGAGACATCATTATTCCAGAAATCTGTTGTCAGTATTCAATGAGTATTCTAGAGATTTGTGATAAATGCTAGTGTGAGACATAAAAACTTCTAAACTTTTGAACAATTTCCCCATAAATACAATGTACATCAACCATTAAAGCACAAAGAAAAAATGCATCTTAAAATGTCGTCTGCTGAAGTCGTCTGCTGCAAATAATTGCCTAACATTACTGACAAATTAAGCACAGAAGCAAACAGCATGGACCCAGAAACAGACTGCTCCTATAGGAGCAGTCTGATCTGGGTCCACTCTGTTTACCATAGAGGCTTCTTAAACATTTCAGCAGACGAGAAAAGCAGATGACTTTTGTTGCGATTGGCACATTAAGAGTTAAACCTTGATTAGACACTACCAACAGTACCCTACCTGAGGACATAACCCAATACTGATCAATAAATTGAGCTGTGACACATGATTTCCAACAATGTGACATTTTGACCAGTGTAGACTCAGAGGAGCCTGTGCAGCCTCCTTTTAAGCTTAGAAACTCTAAATTATGTTCGGTCAGTAGTTAAACACTCATAGAATATTCAAGGGACTAGCAAAGGCTCTGATCAGACTGCGCACATGAGCAGGCTGGTCTGAGCCTTTGCTGGTCGCACATACCACATTATTGGAAGTATCATGTCGCGGCTCATATTTATTTGTCCTGTAAAAGTTGTTAGATTTTTATGTCTACTGCATGATATATTCAAAATGCACTCTAGAATACTTTACAATATGAACCCTGATCAGACTGGAGCAGCCCCTTTGGAGCAGTCTGATCTGTGTTCATATTGTTTGCAAAAAAGGCTACCAAAGTACAATGTATATAAGCAGATGAGAGAGCAGACAAAAAAAGCTTTGAATGATGGGGCTTAAAGTGCCATCTAATTTGCAGCAGACAACAATTTAAATTTTTGCTGCTTTTTCAAAAATAACAAATAAGGTATGATATCTCATGAGAATCTCTGCCGGAAGACGATTCTCACGAAATATCATACCTTATTTTTTAGAAAAATAAGAAAGGTGTCGCAAAAATTGTCATCTGCTGCAGCGGTGATTGGCGCTTTAAGGGTTAATGCAGAACTTCTTATTTACCCTCAACCGAAGGGCCGCGGGTTCGAGCCTCACCCGCGTTACTGTCCATGAGCAAGACACATTTATCCTAGCTAAGTACTGGTTCAACCCAGGAAGACCCATCCCTGTTTGATTGAAAGATTGTTAATGGGACATTAAGAATCAAATCAAACAAACAAACTTATATACCCTTATCCTAGTCTATATGGTCTTTACAAGGGTAGTGTATGCCAGGCATGCAAAAGTATCAGTGTTATTTGTTAGATACTTAAAAGGCTGATGTGTTGTAGAGGCACACAGTGGCTCAGTGGAAGAGTGCTCAACTTGAAATCAAGAGGTCTATGGTTCCAACCTCAACAAGACGCCTTATCCTCATTGCTAAGTACTGGTTGAACCCAGGTGAATGTCCCAAATTGTTGACTGGGACGTAAAGCATCAACTCATACAAATAACCCTTAAAGCGTCAATCACGACTGCAGCAGATGACACATTTTGCGACGTCTTTCTAAATTTTCAACAAAAATAAGGTAACATATTTCACAAGAATCGTCTGCCAGCAGACGCTTCTCATGATATATCATGCCTTATTGGTTATATTTGAAAAAGGGTCAAAATTTGAGATTGTCGTCTGCTGCAAATTATAGGTGGCGCTTTAAGGGTGAAGTTTTTTCTTATTTCACAAGTATGTGCTATGTTCAGTTGTGCTATGTTCCATCATATCTTTTTCACTCCTTACACCTGAATAAGAGTCTAATCAAAAAATATTTTCTTACTTCTCTATTGTTGTGGGTACTTAACCCTTAAAACCTCACCTATAATTTGCAGCAGACAACAATTTCGAATTTTGCCGCTTTAACAAAAATAACAAATAAGGAATTATATTTCATGAAAATCGTCTGCTGGCAGACGATTCTCATGAAGCATCATCCCTTATTTTTTTCGAAAATTGGGAAAAATGTCACAAAATTTGTCGTCTGCTGCAGTTGTGAGTGGCACTTTAAGGGTTAAAAGAACAGTTCTTCTGAGCACCAAATGCATGGGTGAAAGTTTTCAGGATAAATCCTGAATTCTTAGGCTGACTTTCCATTGAAAGTCACCCTCATAATGCTGAATTACGAATATTATAATAGCTTCTCTTGACTTGTTTTCAGATTATTTAAACACACATTCATTTAAACTCGAAAATATTCCTTTTTGTAGTTCCAAAATTTGAATCAAAGTTCAAGATTTTGGAAAATTTGAACTTTCACCCATGCAAACACTGTTTAATGTGATGGATAAGAAATTAATGAGAATTTTACTCTTCGTTATTTGTACATGAGTGAAAGTTTTCAGGATTATCCTTAAATCAGGATTTTGAGGCTGACTTTCTATGGAAAGTCAGCCTCAAAATGCTGAATTAGGGAGATTAAAATACCTTCTGATTAATTTTCAGATTATCTAAACACAATTGACCATTCAAACATGAAGTTATTAATATTTGTAGGCATCTTGCAAGTTTAAAATTTTGAATTTCTAAAGTTCAGGATTTTAGAAATTTTGAACTTTCACCCATGTTTGTATAACCTGGTTGCATTCTATAATGTTGTATCTTTTGTCTTACTATCTTTCTAATCCCTTAACCGATTCTATTCAGGAAACTCCTTCACAGGTAATGATGCAAATAGTGAAGAGCCAGATGAAATGCAATGCAGTGTAGAGGCTCATTAGAATGGGAATAACCATATTCACAATTTTCATTTGGGAAGGTATATGGTCGGATATTCATTCCGATATCATGTATAACCAGGGCCGTCGCCGCGTATTTAAAAGTGGTCCAGCGGAGGTAATCATCGAGTGCCGAAGGCACGAGAGGAGGGATAGCACGAGAAGGGGACTCCCCCTCTCGTTAAGGGGTTAGGGGGTCTCCCCCAAGAAAATTTTGAATTTTTAGCACTTCTATGTGCGTTTTTAATGGGTTTTATGAGTTTGGGACCAGATTTCAGTCACGATTTCTAGCAGAAAAGATATTTCTTGGCGTGTGAGAAAACCGAATGCTAAACAAAATCGTTTTCAGATAGTCACGATTTTTTTGTACTTTTTTCTTCAGCACATTTCTTAGACATTATGACACCTTTGTTCCAGCAGGTTTTGGCAAAGTACTTTTAGCACTGATCCTTGGTTGTTATGGGCAAATACAGAGGGGGGGGGGGGGGGGGGCAGAGAATCCGGACCCCCCCCCCCCTGAAAAATCACAAAAATAGGGTTTCTAAGCAATACTGGTCTAGATCTCCTGAAAAATCACAAAGCTACCAAGCCAGCATTCTATGTTGGGCCATAACCGGCCCGCCAGCCTCTGACATAACTTTCTGGATCCGCGCATGGTTGTACTTCAAAGAGTTGTATTTTCGAAGCGTCTTTTCAATTAGTACATCCGCTACTTTAAGGGTGCAGAAGGCTTCGTCTAGATTTTGCTGTACAAATTTCCTTGATGAGTTCCCTTGTCGATAGGCATATCGTGAGATCTTTGGCTTCATCGTAATGAAGCCAGGGCCTACTGTCGAACTACGACGGCTAAACCCTTCTCTGTTCATGCTTCTTAAAGTCGAATGAACGTTGGGGGAACCGATTAGTCTTGGACTGAATTGGAACAGGCAGAACTTGTATATCCGTAACGGAATGAATTGTAACAACACATGCCCACGATGCTCGTAACTTTTAAACGTACTTAGTCGCTCGACATGTTATTTAGAAGAAAAAAAATGTCAATTTGAGGGAAATGAAATTGGCGCATAGAAATTATTTGGACCTCAGTGCGAGAAGACCTGTCTTCTGGGTTTACGACAATGCAAGACTGAAACCAACCTGCTCAGTTACAGAGAGTGCATGTGGCTAGTAAGCTGAAATTTTGCGTGTAGCAAGTTTATCAATTATACTTTCAAGAGGGCGAACATTAAAGGCACTGATCAGACTGCGCGGATGTGTAGGCTGGTCTGCGCCTTCAATTTTCGAATGCAACTACGTCGGGTTTTCTCTCGACATGGCCCATAAATATCATAACTGTCATTATAGTAACTGCATTGTTTTTCAATGTTTTCACACCTTGGCTTGGTCGGTCTATGGATGACACACGCAACGAGCGTTATTGATGATTGCGTCAATAAATTGAAAATCAGAGGCAAGCACAAAGAAAAATGAGCCAAAACGAGAAAAAAGGGACACGGCGGAAAGCATACTCTTCCAAAAAAGTGGTCCGGCGCTCGCCGTCCTGCCGGACCAGCGATGACAGCCTTGATAACTCAATTTCCGACCCTATATCCTACCATATACCTCTCCAAATGAAAATTTTGAATACAGTTATCCCTTAAGTATGCGCAGGGTTGAGATACTGACTCACAGCATCATTCCTCTTTAAAAAAAAACTAAGCTTGATATTTCATATGAATAAACTGCTGGCAGATTGTTTGCAAGCCTTGTTTTCCCCTGCAGTCAAAAAGTTATAGCAAATTTTGTTGTCTGGGCACTTTAAGTGTAAACATTGAATTTTTGTCGATGCTTGCAAGCTAAAGAAATATTTAGAGTACGGTAAAACCTGTGTAAAAAAAAATAGAAAAAACATAGGCCTTAATGACAAGTGGTAGCTTGATGAAGGTCGAAAGTATTGCAGAATGCTCCCTTTGGAGCATTCTGCAATACTTTGACCTGCATTAAGCGTGGTCGGTCTTGAAAACCAATATTTGGTCTTTTTGAGAGTGGCCGTTTTACAAAGGCTTTACTGTATATATCTGTGATGAAACAAAGTTAAAGCTTAAAATAAAATATATAAGGCTCCTATATTAGGGCAATGAAACACTTTAAAAAAAGATAACCTATAGAACCAATTTTATGCATTTAACCCTGAAGCAAATGAAATACAGTGTAGGAATGTACAGTGAAAAAATAATAATTACTAATTTAATTGTGAATGCTTGTTTTTGTGCTGACTTGTGTATAGCATGTATATAAGATTTATTTAAAGAGAATTATATTTATACATTCATACTTTATCTATGTTCATTTCTTTTCCCAATAACCCACATAATTTCAGGCAGAGCATAGGCTGCATTTCCATTCCATGCCTTTATAAAGCAGATATGATATTGGCATAGGAATGGAGCTTTTGTTTGCTTGTTTGATTTTATTCCTTCCATTCCATCAACAATCTTTCAGTTATATAGGGACAGGTTTTCCTGGGTTGAACCAGTACTAAGCTAGAATAAATGTGTCTTACTCAAGGACCACAATGAAGTGACACCAGTGAGGCTCGAACCTGCGGCCCTCGGTCTCGAGTCAAGCACTCTACCACTGAGCCACTGCACTTCCTTGGAAATGAAAACTTTTTTGTTTTGTTTGTTTGTTTTGTTGCTTTACGTCCCAAGTCAACAGCTATGGTCATTGCGGGACGGTCAGTTCACCTAGCCACACTTTTTTCCTGGGCAAGCTTGAACAAGCAGTTAACCAGTTATTGTGCGCATACTTTCGCTTGTAACTGACAACAACCCTTCATGAATGATTCAGCGGAAGGGAGGAGAATGACCGTAGAAATTAAGGTTATTCAACATTTAACCCTCATCCTGCCAATATTTATATTTAATATTGTCCTGTACCTGTCTGCTTATCACATCTGCTGCATATTCAGATGCACCAAATAAAACTTTTACAATGAAAGTAAACACTATGAAATCTGATCTGGGTCCATTTTTTTTGCAATATTGGTTATCCAAGTTTTTAAGCAGATAAAATAGCCTACGGCATTGTCGTAAAAGGGTTTAACCGCTGCAAAAATTGGAATTTCTCTCTTTAAATATGGTAAGTAGAAACCCCAAAGCATTTGAATCATAAGGCAGCCTCACACAAAAAAATATGAGACATATCCCTATTTCATAACTGTGCATACACAATTAAAGAATAAAAATATCATAAAGTAAAACCTGTCTTAAGTCGCCACTCAAAAATAGACAAAACAAAGGTCTGAAAGACAAATGGTAGCTTAATGAAGGTCAAAAGTACTGCAGAATGCTCTTTTGGAGCATTCTGCAATACTTTTGACCTGCATTTAGCGATAATCAGTCTTGAAAAACAATTGTTGGTATTTTTAAGTGGCCGCTTAAGACAGGTTTTACTGTATGGGTCATTTCACCTTCCTATACCATGCTGAACCTGAATATATCCTGTTTTGAAAACAGTGTAGATTCAGATTAGCAAGCTTCTCAGAAGCCAGCTGATTAGGAGCTAACCTGCTTTCAACTACACAAAGGCGTAGCCAGAATGCTGAAAAAATTACCCACATCAAAGGAAGACTACTGGATCAAGCAGTGGTTCTCTTTAATTGCGTCCATTTTCAAAATGAGAACTTCTCTTAAAGGAAAGAATTTGCTCCCAGAGGGAGCAAATTCATTCCTTTAAGAGCAGTTCTTAATGGTATGGAAAATCACTTTTACCACAGTTGGTGACCTCCCTTGAATGTTACTATTTTTAATACGCACATGCGTAACTGAGTAATGGGAGCTACGCCTATGCTACACAGTAAAATATACAAATAACTGGAACCATGCATTTTAATTAGACAAAATGGGGAGGAGTTTTGTTTGTTTGATTTGATTCTTAATGTCCCATTACCAATCTTTCAGTTAAACAGGGACAGGTCTTCCTGGGTTGAACCAGTACTAAGCTAGGATAAATGTGTCTTGCTCAAGGACCACATTGCAGTGAAGCCAGTGAGGCTCAAACCCACAGCCCCTCGGTCTCGAGTCAAGCACTCTTTCACTGAGCCACTGTGCTCCCATGGGGAGGAGTGTATTAGATTTAAATATCCAGCATGATTAACACTTACCTCTAAATGAGCCCCACTGTTGACCTTCTTCAACCGTAACAAGGTAGAAGCTCTATTTTCAAGAATAGGTCCCACTGTGTGAATAGCTGCTGCAGCAGAAACTGCAGCCACTTCACCTGGATTATCTCCCTTGATACTAGAACTCTTCACGGTCGAGGCATTAAAAGTCAAATCATTTAAAACATCATAGTTTATTTTACTGGATATTTTCTTCTCCTGAATAATCTTCTGTATGGCTTCTTGCGCAGTCTGAGCTTCCTGGTATGGAACCTTGGGCTTCTTCTTGTGTGTCCGTTTCTGGAAAAAATTTAGTGCAGTCCCTTATAACACCACTGTCCCTTTATACATGGGTGAAAGTTTTCAGGATTACTTCTGAATTCAGAATTTTGACTTTCAGCCTCAAAATGCTGGATTAGGCAGATTTTAATAGCTACTCTGATTTAATTCAGTTAATCTTGCGACAATTGACCATCTAAATTGAAATTTTTAATAATTTGTTAGCATACAAGTTTTAAGATTGGGATTTCAAAAGTTCACGATTTAGAACTTTCACGCAGGTTCGATTCCTGGCTTCTCCAGAACCACTTTCTGTTGAGCCCTGGTGTGCTCCCGTTATAAAATAAACACAGAAATCATAAACCCTCACGGCCCTGTACTGATTATTACCTAGGGAAAGCCACAAAAAGTGTTTTTTGTTTGTTTCCAACACATCTCATTAATTCACAGATTGAAAATAAAATAATAGTCCTTTCATGGCTCCCAATACAATGGAATTTTACAAAGGGATTATAGTTTCCTATAATTTCTTTGTAAAATTGCCCCTTTATAACAGGATACACTTATAACAAGGTCATTTCCTAAATTCCATTGAACCCTAACATAGCGTTATAAAGGAACTGCTCTGTACATTTTTAATATTTACTCCTGATGATAATTGAAATGTCATCTAATTATATCCAGTTTGATTCTTTAAACTCAGGTGTGGCCATTTGAGCCAGCTTGAGATTTAAGTACTTATCACATCATAAAACAGAAAAGACTCAGACAAGTCACACAACAGGCCAGACTTGCCAGAGCATTGGCTCCTCAAACACACAAAGACGGGATGCAGATGAAGACTAAAGAAAAAATTGTCTTCTAGCCCCACTAGATAGCAAGAATCTTTAAAGAATGACTTCATAGTTCCTACAGAAATAAGAAAACAGAATTCCAGGACTTTTCTAGGATTTTTTTTCAATTTCAAGGATTCATTGGCTGATCACTCACCCAACAGCATCTCTTCTTGGTAGGACGCATTGGAAAGGTGTTTGTTCCCTTTAACATTGGAATTTAAAACCAACACTGATTTGGATATAATGCGTCATTTGTGGCTCCCAAATGTTTTACCAAGGAATTTTACAAATAAATTACAATAAAACCTGCTTAAAACGGGCACTCAAAAAAAGACAAAACAGAGATCTTAATGACAAATGGTAGCTTAATGAAGGTCAAAAATATTGCAGAATGCTCCCCTTGGACCCGCATTAAGCGAAAATTTGACTTGAAAACCAATTTTTGTTCCTATGGAGAGTGACTGTTTTACACAGGTTATACTGTATAGGAAAATGGCCAAGAAATTGTCAGTTTCCTATCATTGTCCTATACTTACAACACAGTCCGTTCTCCAAATACAGTCTTACAAAGGGGCTGCACTGTATCTATACTGACCCAAGGTTTCCCATGTTTTTGATACATTTAACCCTTTACTCCATGATAACACCTTTGAAATACCATGTATTTGAAAATATTACTGATAATGGAGCATTTGCTCCATTTTCAGCAACATTTTCAAAAGTATTCAGAACTTAACTTAATTTTTTCTTGAATTTTTTCAATGTTGTCTAAAAATAGAAAATTATGTCATGATCTAAAAATAGCCTATGGAGTAAAGGGTTAAGGGACAAAGTTGGAGTCACGAAAATGTTTTGTGACTAAGTACCTTTTTATCAGGATTTTTCTTGGCCTCTTCTTCTGCTTCTCTTGCTTTTCTCTCTTCTTTCTCTACAACACAAACATTGCGACCAATAATGCCATTATAAGGGTAAGGCCAGAATTTTTATTAGTTGATTTTCAAACTTTTCTTCATATTTTCCGGAAAGAAGAAAACAAATAAAATCTAGGGTAAAGTCGGCTATATTCAGACAGACAGCTAAATTCGGACAGGACCTTGTTTGTTTCATATTTCAAATATTGGAATAAAAAATAACTTAACTAAGCAAACAGTGAAAATCCTGATGAGACGGCTCATATGGAGCCGTCTCATCAGGATTTACACTGTTTGCAAATGTGTGTCCGGATTGGCCTGATGTCCGAATTTACCCGACTTTACCCTCATTTCTAAAATTATTTTTTTTATTTTATCAGCCAACTCTAAATATTATTTGTTTCATTGAAAAAAAAAATATATTTTTGAGGTTCTGTCTGTGTATTTTTGAGAGTGACACCGTTAAAAGTGATTTTCCTATGCAGACTTTATAGGAAAATTTTGAAATATTTAAAGATTTAATACAGACTGTTGGTTTACTTTGCTAGTTTTACTGTTTGTTCTGGAGATATTTATAAAAAAAAAGCTGTGAAAATGACCAGTCAACTGGTCATTTTCAGAGCTTTTTTTCGTCTCCACGAACCTAAATCTGAAAAAAAATCAGTAAATCAACTATTAAAAGATTTCTGGCCTAAACAAGCACATACATATACTGTATTTGTGCCTCGCCTCTTGAAAGTAAACATGTCTTTGAGTTTTGCCACCATGTAACATTCAAACCAACCTACTCACTTGAATTAGTTTTATTCCACCAATATCTAGGTGACATACAGCTGGGGCAAACTGTCCTATATATAAAACAGGACAGGCCCCTTTTTTCATGCTCAACTCAACTGAGCACGAAATTGAACTGATCATAAAAACTAAAATACCGACAAACGAAGAAGTATTCTGCTTTACTTCTCTCAGATGTTGTATTTATCATGCTTATAAATGTTAAAATGCCAACAATTGTTGGCATTTTAACATTTATGAGCATAATGAATTTTATGCTCAGTTGAGTTGAGTGCAAAAAAAGTTTCATAACCTCTGGGCCAGGTCTTAACATTGCTAATTTTTTTCTACTTCTCTGAGAACACAAATGCTGTGGGTACTCTTTCGAAGTGTATCATCAAATGATCAAGGAAAAACAAATAGGGCAGCACATGAGACATTTGAACTTATTCCATTGTTGAGCATTTATGTCCCCTATGAGTAGTCTTGCCAGGTACAGTGCTGTCTCTATATGGAGTCCATAAGAATGGACCATGTTATTAGTGAATTGTGTTTTAAAGGGAATTCTACAAAGAAATTATAGGAAAATGACTATGAAATGGACATTTTCCTATCACTTCTTTGTAAACATGCGCGGATCCATGAATTTTCTTCTGGGGGTGTCCAGGACCATCTGTCCTGACAGGGTTTTTTGGGGGGCTTTTTTAGTCTTTAACTTATTTTACAGAATCCAATGGTTTATTTCAAAGAAAACTATAATTTTCCAAGGGGGTCCAGCATTTTCCAGGGGGGTCCAACTTTTTCCAGTGAGGTCCAATTGCTTATTCCCTATAGAAACCCATATAACTTATGATTTTCCAGGGGGGGTTGGGACCCCATGTCCCCCCCCCCCTCTGGATCCAGGCAAGGTAAAATTACATGGTTAGAAAAATTTGGGAGCCAAAACATGATAATATTATATCCAATTACAGGTTATAACGAGGTGTGTTATTAAGGGACTGCACTGTATATATGTAGAGGTAGGCTTAGACTATAATGATAAATTAGACCCAGGGATTTTTTCAACCTTTTTGGGAAGGGGCCCTAGGGCCTTTTGCTTTGGGAAATTTTCGGCATTTTAACCTAAATTGGGAAAATTTCTTCATCCATTTTTATATCATTTTCTTAAACAGGGACCCTAAAACTGCATTAAATCACTCTTATTCCTGATTTAATGCTTTATTTTGATTTAAATCCATTGAAAATGAAGGCAATTTGTTAACGTATATTGATTTACATAAAAACGACCTTCTGATTGGGATTTTTTTGTGCAAATTGGGAAAAAATGTTGACATTTGCCATTGGGACAGGGGCCTTATAAGGGCCCCTTAGACACCTGAAAAAAATCCCTGAGACCTCTAACCCCTCTGGATATATCAGAATGGGTGTTAGCAAGAGGACTTTGCACATATGCAGTAAAACCTGTGTAAAATGGCCACTCTCAAAAAGACCAAAAATTGGGTTTCAAGACCGATTATCACTTATTGCAGGTCAAATGTATTGCAGAATGCTCCAAGGGGAGCATTCTGCAATGCGTTTGACCTTCATTAAGCTACCATTTGTCATTAAGACCTGTCTTGTCTATTTTTGAGAGGCCGTTTTACACAGGTTTTACTCTATGCAATTAGTACCAAACTCTTGCGTATTGGCTCACCTTTCTGAGCTTTGAGGTAGTCAGCATTTTCTGCCATCCAGATCCGTGTTTTCACTTTCACCTCTTTCTCGCTTAGAATAAACTGAAAAGATTATGTAACCATAGATTAATCAAAAGATTAACCATAGATTAGCCAATTAATCATTTAACCCTTTTCATTCTGATGGATTATCCCATATTATTCAACTATCAGGTCACAGTATCGCCCAAGTGATATGCAATGTCTCTTGAAAAGCAAACAGAGATAGGAACCAGTTGGCGGTGTGGCTAGATAGTAACCTAATAGTTGACTAATACCATAGGTTTAGCTAAACAAAATATATGAGGGTAAAATTGTAAATATTTTCTTACCCATCAGTTTTCACATATATTTTGGGTGCTCAAAAGAACCGTCTCATTGAGACGGTTCTTTTGAGTACCCACAACATATGTTTTGGTTGAGAGATAAGAAAATTAATTTTTTGGTACACACTCTTAACTGAAGGCCTGAACACATATTGATACAATAAGTATGGAATTATCCATTTTGTATTTTAGGGGTTGCCGATAAAAAATTTCTATAAAATTATGTATCTATTCACATAGCAAGTTATTTTGTACAATTGTTAGGATCCTGAGAAAATTGTATTCTCAGCCAGTATCTGCCAATGTCACAGTCTGAAGATAGACTTGTCTGCTATGATGCACCACTATCCTGCACAGGCTGATATTAATATGCAATGTGCAATAGCCAAACATTTGCCTATAAAGCAAGCAGAAAAAAGATTTATCAAAGCCAAATATAGGAATCAATTCTCAAATGTTATAGCTGTGCACAATATTATAGTTTGTTATATGACTGGAGAGAATCCTATTTCCTGATTGGCCCAATTTGTCTTAATAAATCTCTATATCTACCTCAAAACTGGTCTAAACTGGCTCAGAAGGTGATATAGGATGAAATCCAGCTCTAACTAGTTTCCAGAAGTTAATATTTTTGACACTTCTGCAATATCACCCTCTAGAGAGCTAAAAATAGCATGATGAGTATAAAACTAGCATGTGCTGCATGAAATTGACATGATTTGCTGTTTCACATCCCAACAGGTAAACTAAAGACTTTCATGAATTTTAACAACTGTTTTGTTATGTTTTGTTTGTTCATTTATCTTTGTTTGAATGAACAAAATGTAAAAAAAGTTTTATGATTAAATATTACATTCTACATTTAGAGAATTAATATTCATTACAAATTGCAAAATACTACATTAAAATATTTTAATAACAGTTGATAAAACTTGTAAGAAAGTCCTTAGATTGAAGGTTGACTTCAGCAACAAAAGTGAAAGTAGAACATTCTAAGTTGAAAGTCATATAACAAAACAGTTATTGACTTCAATTTCGGTAGACATGAGGATTTATCTACCCTTAAAAGTGATATTCACTTTTTCAGGTAGATAAATCCTTATGTCTACCTCATTGAAGTCAATAATTGTATAGTATTACAGGACTGAGTGATAGAAAAATAATATTTTCTACATTAAAATGTTTTTGAAAAGTTTGACATACTGTCAGGTCAGTGATATGTGTTGATGTCGATTGATGTAAGTTTAAATGAATCAATCCAGCAAATCACATGAATTTGTGACACATTTGATAAACAAGTATGCCACATGTACCCATAATCCTTGTATCAGATAGGTCTTTCATTACAACTGTCATAACATTTAATGAGATATTCTATGAAATACCTCCCCTAAATTTGAATACAAAACTTTATCCCCTAACTTTGAAAAAGTCCACTTTCAATTGTCAGTTCCTACCTTGTCAAGTTCACCATCATCAAGACCCTCTAAGTCAAGCTCTTGTTCCTCATTTTCCTCAGTATTTTTTACACCATCTGCAATGTATGCATCAATATGGAAACCTCCAAGATCAAATTTGGCAACTTTCATAAAACATGATGTTATGTCATTTCATCAAGAAAACAAATGAGGGCTTATTGATGAAGATATGTCATTTCATCAAGAAAACAAATGAGGGCTTATTGATGAAGATATGTCATTTCATCAAGAAAACAAATGAGGGCTTATTGATGAAGATATGTCATTTCATCAAGAAAACAAATGAGGGCTTATTGATGAAGATATGTCATTTCATCAAGAAAACAAATGAGGGCTTATTGATGAAGATATGCCATTTCATCAAGAAAACAAATGAGGGCTTATTGATGAAGATATGCCATTCCATCAAGAAAACAAATGAGCGCTTATCGATGAAGATAATGCCATTTCATCAAGAAAACATATATGGGCTGAATGATAAGTAGGAGTTGACTTTTGGGGGACATATTGCCTTATATTTTAGCATAATCCCCTTCTGTATCTATACACTTTTGACAGCAATGTTTAAGAGTCTTGACACCACAATTAAAGCACCCTTGCTTTAATTGTGGTGTCAAGACTCTTAAACACCAGGTAACAGTCCAAGATTCTCAATCAGGAAAATCTTTCAGCTCAATCCTGAACTTGGCCAACAATGTTCAGAAATCACCAATAAAAAGTTTAAAAGAACAAAACATCCACAGAAAGCAATCAGTTTATACTTATCTTATAGTAAATATCTGATTAAAAGATCATGATAGGTTCTGATAACAAATTACAGCAATAATAAATATGATCTATTATGCAAAATGCACGAGTGCTCAATCAGGAAATCCTGATTAATCCTGAACTTTATCACCCCTGTAATAAAGAAGCCCTTTTCTTGACCAAGTAGAAAGTCCTCAACTGCATGCATAATGCATCATCTGACCAAAAATTGGTACTGGAAAAGGTTTTAATTTTGGAAATTGGTGAATGTCTGATAGATCGCGATAAGGCAAATAAGGCGGATGCTCAATCAAATAAAAGCCATTATCATTAATGGCCACCATGGCTATGACAGACTTGTGAACAGGGCATTGTTCTGGTGGGTAAACAAGAACAACACAAATAAAAAATTTACTGAGTTTTCCATTCAATATTTTCTCTTAACTGCCTAGGAAGTGCAGGGGACAGAAATTCTACTTGTCCGCTCGTAATTACGAGTGAAATCTAGAAAGGACTAGTAATTCTTCCCACAGCACTTGTCCTGTAGGATGAGTGCTTTGGGAAGAAGTACTGTAGGAAGTCATATTACATATTACTCCCTTATTGTCTTTATTGCATACAATTTTAAAGGACAAGTGCACATGTTTTCAGGACAAGTGAAAATTGTAAGTCACTCGTCCTGCAGGACAAGTGCAATATTGAAATATTTTTGTCCCCTGAAGTGATGCATAATAAGTGCCATTGATTGTTTATCCCTTTTTAAGGTAATCTAAGGGTTAAGCTAAACTTACCATTTGAGTTGTCACTTCCTTCTTTAAGAATATCACTCACAATATCATCCACACCAATATCTACCGACTGAACAGATAACCCTTCTTTCACAGGAAGTTTGAGACTACTATCTCCTGAAGCAACCAGGTCTTTCGAACCAACAATCATTTCTGTTGTTATTGCACTAATATTGTTAGACTCATCAGGTTCACCACCTATTGCACTGGTTTCCGTAGAATGTCCTGTCAATGAATCTTCAGAGAAAGCTACACTGATACCCGAATCCAGATTATCTCGATCTGCTTTGTTTGTGGTATTTGACAACCCACCAGGTTCTACTATTATTTCTACATTTATTTCACCACTGATATCAAGTTTCGAATTATTAACACTAGTCACGTTTAAATTTGTTTCTATATTGGAATCTATTTTTAGATTACTGTCGGTGGATCCAGTTGCTGAGATTGCCTTCCCTGAATCACATGATGCTTCTGGGTCGATTACATCACTAAAGCGAGATGTATCTGAATCAACTGACATGGAATCATCTGGCATTTCTGTAAAAAAAATGATACCAGGCCTCAAGGTTATAAAACTTTAGTTTATTCTCAGACTCAAAATAAAGCGCAATGATTGGATGCTTGTGGACATGTGTCCGCAAGCAGCCAATAAATGTGCTTTATTTTGAGCCTGAGACTGTACTCAAGTTTTATAACCTCGAGGCCAGGGTACCTACAGGCAAGCTTGAGTAAAATTCAAGGACTTTTCAAGGACTTCTAAAGACCAACTGCTGATTTAAGTGCTAAAATTCTACTTCGGAAATGATAGACGGCCTTACTAAAGATATTAGCTTTAGAAAATTAGTATAAAATTGTGGTGCCTTTATTTGGTGCAGCATATGCTGCACCAAATAAAGGCACCACAATTTTATAGTTATTTAGGGCTCTAAAAACAGTGCTGAATCCTCTTGCAAATGGTAAAATTCAATGACTTTGAAGGCCTTTGACTATTTTTCAAGTACTATTCAAGGCAAATTTTATTTTCAAGGACTTTCAAGACAGTCCTGTATATTCAAGTACTTTTCAAGCCTGTGCGAACCCTTGATACTATATTAGGTGCCCATGGGTGAAAAAATTACTTTAGCAACTCAAATCTTAAAACTTGCAGTATGCCTAAAAATATCAACAGTTACAAGTTTGATTCAACAATATTCTTAGGTAAACTAAAAAATAAATCAGACGAGATATTATTATAATCTTCCTGAATTCAGTATTTTGAGGCTGACTTTCTATGGAAAGTAAGCCTCAAACTACTGAATTCAGGAATAATCATGAAAATTTTCACCCATGTGAGCCTAGACACTTGAAAACCTGTCTTCGTGGATTTCTAAAAGGTGTGATTCAAAACAGCCCGCTCAGCTACAGAGATTATCTAGGAGGGTCTGGATGGGGGGTCTGGTATTCACTATTCATTAAAAATTTAGTCTATTATCATCTCATTTAAATTTTGGGTTATTCATTAAAATAAGACCCATAGTAAAATCTGATTATTCACTATTCATTATTTTTTCTTCTATTTATTAAAAAATTTGGAATATTCATTATTATTTGGCACTCATTATTCACTATTCATTATTTTTAGCTTATTATCTACTATTCATTATTAAAAAGGGCCATTATTCACTAATCATTATACCCCATCTAGACCCTTATCACTCGTGAACTTTTGAGATAGGCAAGTATAGTAATTGTCCCTTCAAGATACTACAAAACCATGGTACTGATCAGACCTTGCTGGTGACATTGTTGTAAGCATACAACAAACTCATTTATTCTTACTTATAGTCCATTAGGCTTATTCTTACTCTAGTAGGCTGCCCATATCCCCCTAGTTTTATTCTTACTTATTCTAACTGGAGATAGCTGCCTCTTATTCCTTTTAATTTATTCCTACTCGTATAATACTTATTGCTCACATTCCATCAGATTTATTCTTACTTGAGTAAGCAGCTCTTACTCTCCTATGTTTATCCTTACTTTTGTAAGCTGTCCATATTTCCCTGGGGCTTGTTTTTACTTGAGTAAGCTGACTGTTTTACCTTTATATAGATGTACTCCCAGTGTAGTAGGTTGTCATTAAGCCCATAGTGTTATTCTTACTTGAGCATGATGCCCATATTTTCCTAGGTGTATTCTTACCTGAGCATGATGCCCATATTTTCCTAGGTTTATTCTTACCTGAGCATAATGCCCATATTCACCTAGATGTATTCTTACCTGAGCATGATGCCCATAATCCCCTAGGTGTATTCTTACTTGAGCATGATGCCCATAATCCCCTAGGTGTATTCATACTTGAGTATGCTGCCCATATTCCCCTACCTAGATGTTTTCTTACTTAAGTAAGTTGCCCATATTCCCTTAGATGTATTCTGGAGTAAGCTGCCCAATTCCCCTAGGTGTATTCTTACTTGAGTAAGCTGCCCATATTCCCCTAGATGTATTCTTACTTGAGTAAGCTGCACATATTCCCCTAGATGTATTCCTACCTGAGTAAGCTGCCCATACTCCCTAGGTGTATTCTTACTTGAGTAAGCTGTCCATATTCCCCTAGGTGTATTCTTACAATACTCAAGTAAGCTGTCCATATTCCCCTAGGTGTATTCTTACTTGAGTAAGCTGCACATATTCCCTAGATGTATTCTTACTTGAGTAAGCTGCCCATATTTCCCTAGGTGTATTCTTACTTGGAGTAAGCTGCCAATATACCGATAGGTGTATTCTTACTTGAGTAAGCTGCACATATTCCCTAGCTAGATGTATTCTTACTCGAGTAAGCTGTCCATTTTCCCCTCGGTGTATTCTAACTTGAGTAAGCTGCCCATATTCCCCTAGATATATTCTTAATTGAGTAAGTTGCCCATATTCCCCTAGTTATATTCTTATTTGAGTAAGCTGCCCATATTCCCCTAGTTATATTCTTACTTGAGTAAGCTTCACATATTCCCCTAGATATATTCTTACTTGAGTAAGCTGCCCATATTCCCCTAGGTTTATATTTTTTCAATGTTTCCTCTATCTCATCCTGTATCCGTGAGACTTCATCTAGCTGTTCTGGAGTCTGTTCTTGAAGCTGCAAGACAAATGAGAGCCAGTCGTTATAGGCACAATTAACCTTACAAAACAAATCAGAGATTTAACCATTGCAGCAAACCCAGCATTTATTGTGATTTAGTTAATAAATTCAAAAAAGTTGTGGGGAAGCCCTCTCTTTCTCATATATCCAGATTTATATACATGTATGTAGACTGTTTAACGTAAATGTATGATTATTAAGTTATCCATAGGTTTAGAAAAACACATTTTTTTAGCAAAAATTGTAAATATCTTCTTACTTGTCAGTTTTAACATATTTTTAGGTGCTCAAAATAATCGTCTCAATGAGACAATTCTTTTGAGTACCCACAAACTATGTTTTGGTTAAGAAATAAGAAAATGAGTATGACCTAGAAATGCCACAATCACTAAATCACAGACAAACCCATGACACTGTGAGGAAGAGACACAGAAAACTGACAGTCACATGACAGTAAGAACACAATTAAAGCAGAGCAACCAGCTCTGAGTATGCTCTCCAATTCCAAAAATTGGGATCCTGTGAGTTAAACGGATAAAACTTGAGGAGTGTAGACCACAATATCCAGCATGTTAAGGGTTAAAGACTGGCTATAATATGAATCCTCATCAACTTCATTGTTTTTTTGTTTAGCATGTAGCTGCAGGGGCATCATCTACATCATTAGGTCCTCTTTCCAGGTAGCTGGCTAGCTGTTCGCATGGCAGATCTCACACCTGATCTCCAGGTGTTACTTTCTCTGGGGTTGACTCGACCCAGAGACAGGAACACTTGGAGATCAGGTGTAGGATCTGCTATGTATGCAGGACTCAACTGTTGTGAGCTTCCACTCACGGCAGTCATTCTCTGTCAATTTCTTCCACCTCTTGGGCCACCTGGCCTCTTCCTGCCATCAACCTATATTTCTTGCCTAGATACATATTTGCATAGCTGTTTTAACGCATTGTCAAATGAATGAAAATCAGGAGATTCACATGCTGTTTGAACATGGGTTTAAACTTGAAAATACTTAAAATTAGGCCACAGGTATTTACATGGAAAGTGTTGCGGACCAGACTGATCTTTTTCCCAATGCTTTTGTTCATAAAAACTTTGTGTACGGCTATGACGTCGTGACGACATTATGATGTTTGAAAGTTTACAGCTGACGCCATTTTGTTAAGAGAAATTCAGTGTAAGGAAATGATGTTATAATGTTTAAGCAGCGGTTTCAGTTTGAATTTGGTTGTAATAAGGTAAATTATGAAAGAATAATGATCACACATGTGTGTTTCATTGAATTAACACTTGCCGGGTCCCTCAGGAAATATTTGAACAATCAGCCTATTGGCCTCATATTCAAACAACTACCTCGGAAACAGGCAAATGTTATTGCATGAAAAAACATGTGTGGTCCCTATTATCACATGCAGTTCTGACTTCACCACTAGAATGCTCCACATGTCTGAACCTGCAAAGCCTCCTTTCTCTCAAAATAACGTCAAGGTCATGGAGCTCAAGCTTTGCCAGTAGCTCTCTTGACTCTTGATGAATAATGAAAAACACCATTATCTCATAGGCTGTGTCCAATATCTGTGTAATTGCTATATGAGTCCCATATGCGTAAAGTAACTTTTAACTCTTTATCTCCTAGTACCGTCTGCTGATAACTTTTACAAACAGTTTGAACCCAGATCTGGATCTGGATCCAAACTGTTTGACACTGTGATCATATTCCTGAAAGAATTTTTTGAAAAAGTCAATTATGAAAATATCAGTAGATGACAAAAAGAGGGGGAAAAAATTCCCAGGGGGCAAAGAATTAAATATGCATGCCCTGCTATCTAATGGAGCTAGGTGTCTAAGTTTTGTCAGTTTTGGTTTGAGCCTTCATTTATTTCAAAACTTTAGGTTCAATGTATGCTAGCAACAAAGGTTCAGGAGAGACTGTGCAGGCTTGTCTGTGCGTTGTCTGCTAGCCTATGTAAAAAAAAAATCATATTGGCCTTGACGCGAGAAAACCTGTCTTCGGTGTTTGCGAACAACAAAGGCGCAGACCAGCCTGCACATTCGCAGAGTCTGATCAGTGCCTTTGTTATTCGCTTATTAGAAAGTTTTGTTTGTTTGTTTGATTTGATTCTTTACGTCCCATCAACAATCTTTCAGTTATAAAGGGACGGGTCTTCCTGGGTTGAACCAGTACTAAGCTAGGATTAATGTTCTTGCTCAAGGACACAACGCAGTGACTCCGGTGAGGCTCGAACCCATGGCCCTTCGGTCTTGAGTCAAGCACTCTACCACTCAGCCACTGCGCTCCCATTTATTAGAAAGTATCACATCTAGACTTGCTACGAGCAAAATAAGCTAGTCTCTGTAGCTAAGGAGACTAGTTTGAGTCTCGTTTTGTTGGAAACCCCGAAGCCAGGCTTTCTCACGACGAGGTCCATATCATATTGCACCAACATTTCTGACAGACCTTTTTAGCCATAGCTAACTTTCTCTTTCCCTCAGTGAAACAAGGGGGGTCATGCTCTTCCTCGAGATCAATGGTATGAAACTCTTCTATTGTCAGCTGACTAGAGGGGGTCTCTTCAAATTCATTCAATCTGAAAAAGATAATAAAAATATTTACCTACAGAAAATTTACCAGAGAAGAGTTAACTACTTGCGAGATAATATGGCCATCATCATCATCAACATCAACATCGGGTTTTGATTAACATGCAGGTGTAGGAGC
This sequence comes from Loripinus fragilis, assembly GCA_964019695.1. Classification (NCBI taxonomy): domain Eukaryota; kingdom Metazoa; phylum Mollusca; class Bivalvia; order Lucinida; family Lucinidae; genus Loripinus; species Loripinus fragilis. The sequence goes on from OZ026514.1 coordinate 57,405,603, forward strand.
ATCTTCCACATCAGTGGGCCCCTCTCCAGGTAACTGGCTAGCTGCACAGAGCAGATCTTACTTTGGGTAAGACTGCCGTTTGTACATTTGTAGCAATGTTCAATTACCCTTAGTAATGTAACTTCCTGCATCTAACAATGTCACATGACTATAGGTTCATAAAATTGATAATTCATTAAGTGATTTGATATACATTTTATCATACATAAACTTATCTGATTATTTTACCTCAAATTCTATTGCAATTCCACTTTTCAAGTGATATTCCACTTATTTTGGAATTTAATTCCCATCGGTATCCTGGGTCAGGTGTGGTACTTGATTATATTGATTCCTGATCTTTGCACCCTTACTTACTTTAAAACTTGTATTTCATTGGAATACTAGCAAAGTCCACTAGTATTCCATTGAAATTCTAAATTTCACTTGATTACCAGTTGAATATCACTAGGATGCCATTTTTCTTTACCAATAATGTATGTTGATGCTAATTATGAATTTTTTCCACCCTAGTAGCTTTGTTGATATCCATGGATGCATAAATAATCTATACCAGTGCAAATCCAGAGGGGGTTCAGGGGGTTCACTCGAACCTCTCCCTCCCTGCCCTCCATTTTTAAATATCCTATGAAATAATTTGGTCCCAAATTATTTCATTTTCATGGGATATTTAATAAAATGAGATAAAATCAGCAAAGTGAACCACCACCGCTTTATACATATGAGCCCCATTTCCAGAAATCCTGGATCCGCTGCTGCTATACTGATGCAGGTGTAATAAAATGCCTACTATTCCCTTGCAAAAAAAGATAATTACCGTTTTTTGAGTGTAGTTTGACAGACTTTCACCACTCTAATGACCTCTTTGACTGATCGAGAGAAGTCATGGATTCTTGCTGCTACCAATAGAGCTGTAAAAGAGAAATATACAATATTAGAAATGCATGTAATATGAATAGTTTAATATAATTTTGTATTTTTAGCAATTATCTGTTTTTAACAGAGAATAAGCTTTCTGCTTAAAATAATTGTTTGCTGTAGACAAACTAAATAGGCCAAGTTTTTAACCAATTAAATTCATGTTACTGTTCTATGAAAATATTTCGAATTCTGAACAGAATCACCTTTTCGACATAGAGGCAAATAGACCTCTTACCATTGATAGCCCTGTCTTTAAATGCTTTGGTACACTCCTATTCTTATTTTGAATTCTGAATGGTTGTTTGTTTGTATGGTTTGTTTCTTTACATCTCAGTCAACAGCTACATGTATGATCATGTTCACCTAACCACACTTTTTCCTGTGCAAGCTTGACTAAGCGGTTAACCAGTACATCGTGCATATACTTTCGCTTGTAACTGACAACAACCCTTCTTGAATCAGAGGAAGGGAGGGGAATGACCGTAGAAATTATTTCATGATCAATCTCCATGAAAGTATGGGACCGGGCCGAGATCAAACTCCAAATCCCTGGATCTGCAGCCAGACACGTATCTGCAGTCAGACACGTTACCAACTGAGCTACGTGGCCCGGTATTCTGAATGATTGGTTTAAGAGATTTTGACTTAAATCTTGTCCCACAGCAGGAGGTTTTATTCCATTCCAAATCAGACTGTGTAATTTCCCATTTACATGCAGATCATGATTCTGATTTGCATATGCATAAGTCAAATTATAACCAAGCTATTCTGTGGCCCTGAATTATTCTGAAGGCAGCCCCCAAGCCAGCATACAGTCTGTATACACTATCTGCCCACCAGCGAAAAGCCATTTGAATGGTGTACATTGGCGTAGCTCCCATTACCCAGTTATGCACGTGCGTAATGAAAATAGTAACATTCATGAGGCCCGGGATACAGGGATATTGGCCGAAAACTTAAAGGGATACAGGATATTTTTGTAAATATTTAAAGGGATATGGGATACTTGGATCAATTTTAGGGATATGTGGATACAATGCTTTCTGAATTTTGGGGATATTTGCCATATTTGTTTTAGGGATATGGGATATCTTTCAAAATAATTAAAGGGATATGGGATACTGGGACCCCCCTTCCAGGGCCTAATTCAAGGGAGGTCACCTAATGTACGTGGTAAAAGTGATTTTCAATTTAATAAGGAATTGTTCTTAAAGGAAAGAATTTGCTCCCTCTGGATGCAAATTCTTTCCTTTAAGAGAAGTTCCCACTTTGAAAAGGGGCACAATTTGAAAAGAAGCACTTGATCCAGTAGTCTCCCTTTGATGTGCGTAGCTTTTTTTAGCATTCTGGCTACGCCATTGGTGTTTCACTGAGTGACTCATAGTGACCTCAGCAGTGCTTCTCTATACTACTTGCCCCTGGGCCAGCAGTCTGTCCTACCTGCACCACAGAGTCCACTGGGCCTTCTTCCTGTGTGCATCCAGTCACGCTTCATTCTCTGCACCAGTCTCATAGCTGTCATTGATACATCATGTGTCTTCTCACCAAACTCCAGGGCATGGGCAAATCTTGGAATATACAGGCAAGGATCTGAAGACAGAGAATGTAAGGCATGTAAACTACAGAGTACCGCAAAATACTTTTTTAAATATCATGAAATCCACCCTCAAACATTTTCCCGCCACTATTTTTGTTCCTGAAAATGTTGACTGACTTTTATGTCTGCTGCATACATTCAAGTGCACTTCAGACAGGATTTTTTATGGAAGCAGAAGACTGCTTTAAAGGGAGCAGTCTGATCTTGGTCCATATTGTTTGCAATATAGGCCACCTAAGAACTTAAGCAGGTGAGGGAGCAGCAGACAGAATTGGTAACTGGCCGGCAAAGGGTTAACCCTTTTCCCACCATTCATGACAATTGTGGGCTGCTCACTTATCTTCTCATTAAAAGCCTATATAGCAAAAAATATGGACCCAGATTAGACTGCTCAGCAGTCTGACCAAGGTACATAGTTTTTGCTGTCATGATTTTCAGGACAAAAACCAATTTGATCGGTAGGATAAGGGTTAAATATGGAATTTGATTTACCCTTAAATATTTAAATAGAATATAAATATACAAGTGCGGATCCAGAGGGGGGGGGGGGACAGGGGGTCCGGACCTCCCCTGGAAAATCACAAGTTATGTGGGTTTCTATAGGGAATAAGCAATTGGACCCCCCCCCCCCCTGGAAAAAGTTGGACCCCCCTGGAAACTGGAAAATGTTGGACCCCCTCTGGAACCTAAAAAATGATATATTACTTTGAAATTGACCATTTGACTTCTGTAAAATAAGCTGAGGACTAAAAAAAAAAAAAACGTCAGAGATTTTTTTGTCAGACTGACCTGGACCCCCCCCCCCCCCCCCCCCCCCCCCCCTGACGAAAATTCCTGGACCTGCACATGATATATTTTCCTTTTTTTTTTTTACTTTTTTCAACTGGGGCAGAAATGAAGAAATTACTGTAGAATATAACAAGAAGCATCTAATGTTTTCAAAAAAAGGATAAATACAGCTTCAGCAGGACAATGGTTAATATTCTTGGTTTTAAATACTAATCTATCTAAACCAAACCCTGCCATAGCTTAAACCCACCTCCCATGGTGTAGGTGGTTAGCCTTACAAAGGAGGAAAAAATAGAAAGAGCAGATTGATTGTCTCCCTTGACTAATATTGCATTCTGGGATACCACTCATCAAAACAAAGATATGCAGGCAGGAAAAAAGCAATTTCTTGCAAATTTTAATCAAATTTAAGCTCAAATGACTCTCTGATTGCCATAAATGTGACCTTAATTTGTAAGTGAACTGTTTGCCTTTGTTAGAAAATTTGTCAATGCGCCGTTGAGGGACTTTTTTCTTCCACAAATTGCGGTGGAAAATGACAATTTATTCTTTCTTTTTTTCTGTATCTGAGAAACAGAAAAAAAAGAAATTCTGTACCGTAGAATTCGGTGTAGGGCATATTCAACATCAGCACACCGGGAGAGAGAGCATGTAGTGCTATAAGTAGCACTTATGAAGGGCTGCTTTGAACCCCTCAACTGTCTCTGCATGCACGACCGAATTTTCCAAATGGTTCCACTGAATGGCTGTTCTAACAAGGACTGAGCACTGCTCTGTCTTACACTGATCGACTTTATAACTTCTATTGTTATTAGTGACTTGACTGTCTATAATGTTAGATGTAACAAAGTTTGTATATGTTTTGGCTCTAATTTGGCTTTCTGTGTGGGTTGGAGAAATTCCTCTGGCGGTAGAGGCGGTACCAGCCCCTTGACCACTTTTTAGAAGAAAACAAGACAATTGAGACTGCGTCGTTCCTGTAGAGATTCAAGCCCAAATCGTGCATCATTTTGATTACACATCCTTCCTCCCGTGACTTTATATAGTCGCCAGTAATAAATCGTGCCGCCTGTTTTTGAATTCTTTCTAGTTTGTTAATGTCTTGAATATAATAAGAGTCCCAATTAATAGCACTGTAATCTAGAATTTTTTTCCTTTTGTGTTTTGATACAGAATAGTTGTGCTTTTCTTGAGTCGGATTCAAGATCGAGATATAAATAGGGTAGTCTCTGGTTTACTTGGATAAATTTATTTTATTTCATCAACCAGCCAACAATAGTTTGCTTGACAGCACAAATAAGACTAAAGAGCCGCATCCCCTCCAACACTTCAACTGATCAGGGACTGTTTGCTTTCTTCAGCTAATAAAATAAATTATTGATAACAATATGGGCACGATGCGAGAAAGCTGTCTTTGGGGTTTCTGACAAGGTCATACAGTGTTTTCATTTTCCTGTGTGTTGACCGAGAATCTCCAGGGATTCTCCTAGGCCAAATTGTATGTTGTAGTGTACCGCCGTTGGCGTTAATTTGTTGGCGCACCCCTTCAAGCCACAAGATAGGAAGGGTAGCTTCATGACACGCCCCACAGGCAATGTGCCTGGTTCTAAAAAATGCGATAAAAAGGGCTTACTAATTACAACAACCAGGTGCTGTGCCCTGTTTGGGTGGTGGGGAAAGCTGGGGTGCCCGGAGGAAAACAGCCGCAAGCATGTACCTAACAGGCATAACCGTGTAGACATAACCAAGCACAAGTGCAGAGACATAGGTCTACCTGATTGGATGGGAGTCCCAAACAGACAAGCTTCCCAAAGGGGATGGGTCAACGGGAACTACCCTTTCGGGTACACTACATCATTGCTAGAGCATTCTCTTAAACAGTGCTACGTCATATCCCGCTCTGGATCATCCAGGCGCTTTACGCACTCGGTGAATACACAGGCGATTCTCCGTTATCCCTACGTATTTTGGTGAATTTATAACTTGCAATATTTTTAATACTACTCAAAATTTTGCATTGAAATTTTCAGGATCGATTTAAAATATGATTTTCTTTTGATAAAGAAAGTGTTTATAAAATAATCGGGCATATTTATTGACATATTATTGATTAAAATTTCATGATTTTGAACGCTTTTTAATAAGCGTCTGGCACTATTTTAACCGAGTATCTCAGCGGAGCTCTTCAGCAGGAAGTTACATAAAGCCTAAAATACCCGAATGACTTAACAATAGAATATTTGGAGCTGAATAACCCTGAATACAGGCCCCTTCCCAATATCTGCATTAATTGGACAGGTGGTCAGTAATGGATAAAAAGGTAAGTTGAGGTAACCAGTAACCCCCAATACCTGGAAATGGGAGGGGGGGGGGGTTCTGGTGACCTGTATTTATATTACTGCATGACCACCTGTAGACTGGAAACTAGCAATTAATGTAGATATGGTCATTTTTAAAAAATAGGCTAAATTTGTTCCAAAATTGTGAATAATTTTCCCAATTTCTTGCAATAATAATACAAATCCAAACTTGAAAATTTTGGATTTGGCCACACTGGTAAATGTATACATCGATTTGGTGGTATTTACGCGTATTGCCGGTACTTCATAGACCGGAAGTGGTAGATATTGGTGTTAATATTATATAGAAAAACATGTCATATGCCAAAGGGACTATAAACTTCAATCATTTTTAAGTATTCAGTATGTGCATGGCGATTTATGTAAGCATTTAGGAGTAGATTCGAGCACCGATCTGGATGATCGGTGCTCGAATCTATTCCTAAATGCTTACATAAATCGCCATGCACATACTGAATACTTAAAAATGATCTAATTCTATAGTCCTTTAGGCATATGGCATGTTTTTCTATATAGTATTAACACCAATATCTACCACTTCCTATGAAGTACCGGCAATACGTGTAAATACCACCAAATCGACGTATACATTTACCAGTGTGTTGGCAAGCCATTGTATCTGCTCCCACCAAAACCAGCTGGGAAGATCATGATCAAAATCTCGAGCCAAATATACCCAGTCAATACAAAAATATGTTGTTCTGTTAATTTTAGCGCCATCTCAAAGTATTGCGGCCAATAAAATTGGTTTTGAATGATAGCTGAGATTATAATAAGTTATTTCAGATATGTGAAGTTGAAATATTACAAGCAATAGTAAATTTATATAATTGACGTTTTATTATCATTTTCGATTTCTGAAGATTTTCGGCTAAAAGTGCCAAAAAATAGCTGAAATGGGTACCTTCGTTTCTTGCTGAAGATCATAAAAACTGATAGACTTTCAATAAATATAACGATACAATATAAATATACTGGACTATTGCTTTTTTGAGAAAAAGATCACACACGAGTCTGTCATACCATAGCCTGCTCAGCTACAGAGACTAGCTAGAAAATTGAAATTTCACTGTAACAAGTTTAGCTATGATACTTTTCAATAAGCTAAAAACCCAGGCACTGATCAGACTACGCGGATGCAAAGGCCGGTCTGTACCTTTGTTGTTCTCAAACTCCGAAGACAGATTTATGTGTCAAGGATCATATGGTTCAGAAGAGTTTGATTTTTTATATTCTAAGTGTTTTTAATGGAAACCAGCTAGAGATGTTATGTGTAAGCCAATTCTTATCTAGGAAGGATATTATGTTCATAATTTCATGAAATGATATCATGGACTTCTTGCCACATAGGTCATCATAATGTCGTTAAGTGTTTCGGAAGGGAGCGCAGTGGCTGCTTGACTCGAGACAGAAGGGCCGCGGGTTCGAGCCTCACCGGCGTCACTGCGGTGTGGTCCTTGAGCAAGACGCATTTATCCTAGCTTAGTACTGGTTCAACCCAGGAAGACCCGTCCCGCATAGCTAAAAGATTGTTGAGTGGACGTAAAGAATCAAATCAAACAAAAAACAAACAAAAGTGTTTCGGACATGCAGTTTTAGTGCCTGTCTTTTATTGTATTTTAATGTTTTGTGTTTTATTTGTGCATTCAATCAAGTTACCTTTTTGTTATACTTATTGTAAAAGAAGCTGATTCACTATGTCTTGGTGCCTAATTTTGATAATAATTTGTTTTTCAGACTTTTTAATGAGTGGGGTTTTTTCTGACCATGTTTTAAGTAAGGAGTACTTGAGAACAGTGCTGTTCTATGACGCAATGCTGAGGCTCATAAGTAGAGCTTATGATGCAGTGTACCCCTCTAACTCCTCGAAGGCACCTTGTATGTCCGGACCTGCAAAAGCTAGTTCATGACAGCAGACATATATGGTACGTAAAGAATCAAACCAAACAAAATTCAGACCTTTAGATAAGAGTGCCCAATCAAAAACTAATTTTCTTATTTCTCAACCAGTGGGTGCTCAAATGAACGGTCTCAACGAGACGGTCCTTTTGAGCACCCAAAACAAACGTTTAAAACAGATGGATAATTTAATGCTCGTAAATGATGTTTATATGCCATGGAGACTTGTATATTACATGTATTTTTGTCTACTATTACAGTTGACAGAGAATGTAACCAGAGATGCAGAATGCTATTAAAATGGCTACCAAAAGTTGTGTGCCTCAAAAGTTCCGGGGAGACAATTCTGATGAAGAAGTGAATCAGGAAGTTGTGCAGCAGAATTACGTCACTGTTGCCAACAAACAGCCAATTCACAGATCCCCAAGGTCCGTCACTGATCCATCATGGAAGCTTCATCGTAGTCCAACACCAAAAGCTAAGCTTCCAACAGCTAAAGTTAGTCAGGAGTATAACTGGCAAGCTAGTCAGAGTTCGGTTAGGGAGAGGAATGCAGTGATGTACAATAACCCGCTGATGGCTGACGTTCACTTCACTGTTGGAGTAGCTCCCAATATACAGAAGGTTCCAGCTCATAAGTACGTGCTGGCAATAGGGAGCTCCGTATTCCATGCCATGTTCTATGGGGGCCTTGCTGATCGTCAAGATTCTGTTGAGCTTCCTGATGTAGAACCTGCCGCATTTCAAAACTTACTCAGGTATTTTAGCTGTTTATTGGGAATAACTTATGTTCTTATACATTTAGCTATAGCAAATTTTTGGTATAGTAATATCTCAAATTATTTCAAATTACTGAACCTAGACATCGTTATGCATGGTAATTAGGTAAATAGAGCCAGGACATGAGATTCTCGTACCTTTCCCATACTTAAATAGTGAATGATGAAGGTTCAGATGAACCTGTACAAACAGGCAATCTTGGAAGAGTTTTCTCATATATATATAATATATAGAAGGGATATAGATGTAGGCTTGAGCCAAATTTTAGGCATCCAGCCCCACTAGATAGCTGTGCATGCATGTTTAAGAATGACTACACATATATGGGAGAAGTAACAAAATCTTGTCTGCCGGACGAAATCTATCTGAAGACAAGACAAATCATTTCTGGATATGCCACTGTAGGTCCAGATTAGTTGCTGTAACTTGAAAAAAGTGAAATTAAGCCAACTTGCAGGATTCTGATTCTTATATCATTATATACAAATTATGCACAATGCCACTATTTAAACATGCACATACACAACTACCTAGTGGGGCTAGATGCCTTCTGTTTAGTCTGAGCCTTCATCTACTTCCAAACTTTTATGTATGCAAGTAGTAAAGATTGTGGCAAGACTGTGCATATGCAGAGGCTTGTCTCAGTCTTGGCTGCTCGCATTAAAAATCTTGAACTGGCTCTATTTTTTTATCGATTAACCAAACAGTGAAAATGATCCTCCAGGTCAGACTTGTAATTGTTTTCTTATCCACCAGTTTAACCTTTTACTCTATAATAACGCCTTTTGACGCCTTTGAAATATCATGTATTTGAAAATATTTTAGAAAATGGAGCATATGCTCTTTTGGAGCAAATGCTCCATTTTCTATAATATTTTCAGCAAGGTTGGGCGGTCGAAACCACCCCCGGTTTTAACCGGCGGTTTTAACCGGTTAAAACCGCCCTGGTCAATATGCCAAAAAGTGGTCAATACTGGTCAATATGAATCTGAGTGGTCGATTGAAAATTTTAAGGGGCGGTTTTAGAGGTAGATTGAGATATAAGGTCAGAATTTATGTTCTATTTATTGAAAAAAGGTACTGTTTCGTCCCTGCCAAGTGCACTTTTCACCTTAGCACTGACTTGTGTATTACAATCCAGGCACCTAACACTTTATATTCTTTTTTAATCATTAAGGGCAGAATAGAATAACCATACAGCCTAACAGGTTTTTTTCCATCATTTTGAGACAATAACAATTTAATTTATGACACTGGTGAAATTATTAACTTAACTGATAACAGCAGATAAGAGAATGACCACAGTTTCACACCTCTATATCAACACAGATGCCAGTTAATTAGCCAATGCATTTTAAGCTCAGTGATTGGATAGGTCTTATAAACTGAAACACCTTCTTCAATCTGAGAGACATGTCCAGTATTTTTGAAAGTTTTGTTTGTTCTGGGGTAATTAAAGTTAAAATTAACTCCTTGATATATTGCTCAACAGTCAGTGTTTTTTTTACCATTTTCACACCTTTGTCTTTTCAGGTGAGAAGTAACTTCAATTTGCATTTTAACTAAAAGAGCAATGACTAATTCCTACATAATGGCCTCTTTGCTGATCAATTTGAAGTATTGGTTGATTTTTTGTGCTTTCTTTCATTTATTTAGTCACTGATTTAAATATTTTTTATGACTGAAAAGCTAGAACTTTTTTAAATTTAGTTAATTTCATTACTTGCATTTGCTCTACTTTTATTAATGGTAAGTCTAAACTGAAAGTTGTAGTAATGATTCAGTTTGATTGAGACTGAAGATCTAAAACTATTGACATTTCATTTTTTTGTTTTACAGCCTATTTTAAATAATTATTTATACATTTTTTAAAGCAATAGCAAGGATTGAAACACATTTTCAATTATTTAAAGCCTGTATTATCTTATAGTGAAACAATTTTGAGTCTGTTTATAGAGTCCAGTAAAGTGGGATAACTAATGTTAAGTATCTTCACATCGACCATGTTTTTTTTTCAATCGACCAATTGACCACCAATCGACCAGTAATGACCGGTTAAAACCAGTATTGACCACTGGTCTGGTCAATATGCTTATTGACCGGTCGATTGCCAACCTTGATTTTCAGAAGTATTCCAAAACTGAACTTAAATTTTTCTTGAATTTTTTCAATGTTGTCTAAAAATAGAAAATGATGTCATGAATGATCTAAAAATAGCCTATGGAGTAAAGTGTTAAACATGCTTCTTTGGGTGCTCAAAAGAACCGTCTCATTACTAGACAGTTTTCTAAAGTAAAAACACCATGTTACGGTTGAGAAGTTACTAAGTAAGAAAACAAATTTCCAATTACACACATATATGCTTTCTTATCTGAGGTCTGTCCAGGAACCCACTTGTGTTTCAAGTATCATCATCAGTCCACATATCATCCTTCTCCGAGAGAAGCAGTGAAATCAGGGACCATGCGTTTGTTTTTCTTTGACAAATTTTGTTTGTTTGTTTTGTTGCTTTACGTCCCAAGTCAACAGCTATGGTCATGGCGGGACGGTCAGTTCACCTAACCACACTTTTTCCTGGGCAAGCTTGAACAAGCAGTTAACCAGTAATTTGTGCACATACTTTCGCTTGTAACTGACAACAACCCTTCTTGAATGATTCAGCGGAAGGGAGGAGAATGACCGTAGAAATTATTTCATGATCAATCTCCACGAAAGTATGGGACCAGGCCGGGATCGAACTCGCGACCCCTGGATCTGCAGTCAGACTCGCATCTGTTGCCAGACACCTTACCGACTGCGCTACGTGGCCCGGTCTTTGACAAATTATTTATCAACAACTAGGATGGATTAGTCCAGGTCAACTGGAAGATTCCATTTTAGAAATTTAGCACTAAAAAAGAGTTAAAGAAACTAGAGAGATGCATGTAGTAAAGTTCACCTACTAGTGTTGTCTGCTAGTAAATTTTGCAAACACTTACGACACAGATCAGGCCTGACAAAATGTTAGGTCTGATCTGTAACCAAACCGTTTGAAACTGATGGTGATACAAAAGATTTTTTTGAAAATGTTTATTCTTAAAAAATATATTTAAAAAAGTGTGCAAAATTACCCAACATGCAAAGAGTTAGGTTGTTGATGTTGTCTTACTGCAACTCCTGCATTGTAACTACATGTACAATAGATGCTCTCAGCTCTAAAATTTTAAACACTAGTTGTCTGCAAAAACAGCCTAGACAACAGTGCAGATGCAGATCAGACTAGGGTCTTCCCTGTTTGTTATTCTGACACGCATTTTGTGAACTCCAGCTTTGATAACCCATTTTATTTGAGAACAGAAAGAGAAAAGTGTTCAAAATTTTAGAATATTCACCATATGGGCATCGTCGCGAGAAAACCTGTCTTCGGGGGTTTGCGAACAACACAGGTGCAGACCAGCCTGCCCATCCGCGCAGTCTGATCAGCGCCTTTGTTATTCGCATTTTGGAAAGTACCATATCTGAGCTTGCTAGAAGCGAAATCTCAATTTTCTAGCTAGTTCTTGTAGCTGAGCAGGCTGGTTTGAATATCACTGTCGGAACCCCTGAAGACAGGTTTTCTCGCAACACAGCCCATATTGTTTCATCTCTTTCAGATATCTATACTGTGATGAGATCCAGCTAGCTGCTGACAATGTGCTCGCAACCTTGTATGCTGCTAAGAAGTATATTGTACCATTTTTGGCCAGAGCCTGTGTTCAATACCTAGAGACTAGCTTGAGCGCAAGAAATGCATGTATTCTACTGAGCCAGAGTCGCTTATTTGAGGAACATGACTTAATGCAGCAGTGTTGGGAGGTTATTGATGCTCAGGCAGAGGAAGCTCTTGCTTCAGAATGTTTCACTGACATTGATTACAGTACTCTTGAAAGTGTTTTGTTGCGCGACACACTAAATGCAAGAGAGGTATCTGTTTTCAGTGCTGCCTGCAGGTGGGCAGAAGCAGAATGCATGCGGCGAGAGCTGGAACCCTTGGCTCAGAACAAACGTGAAGTGCTTGGTGATGCATTTTATTTGATCCGAATACCTTCAATGCTTCTAGAGGAGTTTGCTAATGGACCTGCTCAATCTGGTGTTCTCACGTCTCATGAAACTAATGATGTGTTTCTTTTCTTCACAGCCAGAAATAAACCAGATCTGCCATTCAAACGAAAACGCAGGTCTGGATTAATGCCACAAAAATGTCATCGTTTTCAATCCTCAGCCTACAGAAGCAATCAGTGGCGATACAGAGGCCGTTGTGATAGCATACAGTTTGCTGTTGATAGGAGAATCTTTGTAGCTGGTTTCGGGTTATATGGTTCCAGTAGTGGTGCAACTGAGTACCAGGTGAGAATTGAGCTGAAGAAAAATGGTCTCATACTAGGTCAGACTTACACACGGTTCTTCTCGGATGGTTCCAGCAATACATTCCCGGTGCTCTTTGACAATCCCATTCAAGTGGAACCAGACACTTTTTACACAGCTAGTGCAGTGTTAGATGGCCCAGAACTAAGCTATTTTGGGCAAGAAGGCATGGCTGAACTTCAATGTGGAAAAGTTACCTTTCAGTTTCAATGTTCATCTGACAGTACAAATGGCACTGGTGTACAGGGTGGTCAAATACCAGAAGTTATTTTCTATTGTTAACTCTTTCCCTGCCATAGGTCCAGATAAGCAACCTTTTGTGCACAAATTATTGCATATTTTGTTTTCCATCAGTTAAACATATATAATTATGTTTTGGGTGCTTAAATGAACCATCTCATTGATGATGATTCAATTGAGCACCCACAACATGTTTTGGTTGAGAAATAAGACAATAAATTTATGATTACACGCTTTTTATCTGAAGACCTGCACTGTTCCTTTACATAAAGGCAAGATATAAAGAGGATATATAAGACGCTGCATGAGTTTCCAACAATGTGGTATGTGTAACTAGCAAAGGCTCAGACCAGCCTGTGCATATATGTGCAGTCTGATCAGAGCCTTTGCTAGTCGCTTGAATATTCTATGACTGCTACATGTAAGATACCGACCAACATCATTTGGAGTTTCTAAGCTTAAAAGGGGGCTGCACAGGCTCGTCTGAGTCTATTCGTGTCAAAATGCCACATTGTTGGAAATCACATGTCACAGCTCATATGTGAAAACCTTCTGTTAACCCTTTCTTGACCATACAGTTTGAAACAACATCTGTCTAAGTATAAGCCAAGCATTTCCCCTAAAAGTCTAGAATAAAGGGGTCAAATTTCAAAATGTGTAAATTAAGCAAATTTCTATCTCTATGATTGGACAGATATATAAATCATATGAAAACTCTTCCTGCACTGTTTACATATGCCAACAGGCAGAGATAACTCTGGCTTTTGTACCTACCTCAATATTTACATTTACTTACACCACTGATATTCAGTGAGCTTAAAATATAGTTTCAAATTGTTTTGCTATACATCCAAGCAAAATAGATGTTGAAATAAACTAGCTTTAAGGCAAAAAAGTGAGTGAATATGATCAGGAAATACCACAATCACACACTGCAGACCAACCCACAGCACTGTGAGGAAGAGCTACAAAACACTAACAGTCACAAGACATCAGGTAGACAGTTAAAAAACAACAACCTATTTCAGCTCAAAAATGATAAAAAAAAATGAGGGTTAAAATGTTAGGATGTTTGAATTGAGTGTATACAACTTACACCATGATTATGATCCCTTAAATATGGATGTGTTTGTTTGTTTGTTTTGTTGCTTTACGTCCCAAGTCAACAGCTATGGTCATGGCGGGACGGTCAGTTCACCTAACCACACTTTTTCCTGTGCAAGGTTGAACAAACAGTTAACCAGTCACTTCGTGCACATACTTTCACTTGTACCTGACAACAACCCTTCTTGAATGATTCAGCCGAAGGGAGGAGAATGACCGTAGAAATTATTTCACAATCAATCTCCACGCAAGTATGGGACCAGGCCAGGATCAAACTCGCGACCCCCTGGATCTGCAGTCAGACTCGCATCTGTTGCCAGACACATTACCGACTGTGCTATGTGGCCCGGTAATATGGATGTGTTGATAGTTACCATGTTAATTAACACATATTGAGGAAGATACTTTTAAAATAATCACAATTTGCAAACAAAGGTTTTTCATACTTTGTATTTCTTTCATTCCCTTCTCAGATATACTTAATGTATAGGGCATATGAGTTGACAAATGAGTGTATTACCTAATATATATTAATACAGCTTTTGTTTTGTTATTTTGTTGTAAACAGGGGTGTGGAAATAGTAAAATGTTCTACTATAGCCGTAATGTACTTGTCCAAAGAGAATATTACTTGTCCCAAAGAACAGATTAGCTTATACCTTTCTGTGCTTAAACAATTTACAATTTACTGGTATGATTACAGATATCACTTTCTTGTAAACAGTGTAGATCCAGATCAGCTGGCTTCTCAAGAAGCCAGCTGATCAGGATCCACACTGTTTTCAATGCAACATGTGAACTTGTAATAATTAATCAAAATACATGTATGAAATACAAAATTGTATTAACTTAATACATTTGTACAAGTGTAACAAGTGAAAAAATGCTAAACACCTTTGTAAATAGAAACACAAGTAAATAGAAATTTTCACCTTGTCCTGAATGAAATGGGACCCAGTTGGACTGGTTGGGCATGGTATTTCCATAGCCTGGTTGTAAAGCATTAAATGTAGAGCAAAATTATGCTTCAAATCTGTATTCAGATATGTTTATATCAATAAATCAGATGTTGCAATGTTGTTGTCATTTCATCTGAACATGCTCTCCATAGCTCCAGATAAGAGTACGGTAAATGTTCTAAAATTTCTAACACTTTCCCAGTCCTTTAATTAAGAGTGTGTATCAAAAAAATATTTTACTTATTTCTCAACCAAAACATATGTTGTGGACACTCAAAAGAACCCTCTCGGTGAGACGGTTCTTTTGAGCACCAAAAACATATGTTAAAATTGATGGGTAAGAAAATATTTACGATTGTACACTGTATTCTGAAAATTTTTGTTTTAATGCTTTCAATCCTCTTTAACATGTGGTTGTTGTCAGGGCTCATTTCATATGTCAGAATACCAAACAGGCAAAACCTTTATCAGATTGGCATTGCTTCTTCTTCAGAAGGCTAATCTGGGTCTGCATTGTTTGTCTAGGCCCTTTTGACAGGCAACTTGTGTTTGAACTTTTAGAATATTTACCATATAGTGACCTTCTGCATTATCATGAGTATTGAGGCCACCAGTTGATAGGGTAAACTACCTTTTGCCATTTCAGATTTTGAACTATGATATATACAAGGTAAAAGTCCAAATCAACCTAACGAGGACCTCAGACTGAGCAGAGGCTAAGACATTGAATAATGAAATAATACTTTTTGATTTCATTCTCTATTAAAATAGGCTATGGCTTATACAATTTAAATAAATTACCAATGCCTATTTTTGACAAAAAGGGTAGAAAACACACACACAGAAATATACATGTTGCTCATGCACAGAGAGGAGCTAAAATCTTGAAAATTTGGATGTAGCAATTTAGTCTGCTACAGTAGTATCTAGATCTACTAATCTGTGCAAGCAGTGAATAAAAAATGTGCTGATCAGGCTGATAAGGCATTTTTTTAAAGTTTTATTTTTACATGGAAAAAGCATGAAAATCATTCAAAATAACCTAAAAAAAAGAAGAAAATCTTAGATGTCTCAAAAAAATTAGAGTAGGCCCCTAAAAAGTAGGATCATAGGGTTTCTGGAAACAGGACATTTTTTTTTGGCCTCAGACTACGGTAAATGTTCTAAAATTTCAAACACTCTAAAATTACGAACACCTAAAATTATCGCCGAAAATATTTTTTAAAACACCCTAAAGAATCGAACATTGCCCTTATTTGGAAAAGTGAATTTCAAAAATTACGAACACAAGTTATTTTCGCGGCGGAAAATCGATGTCCGCTTATCTGTTTGTCTCGTCTGTGTTCGGTTTACTTTTACCGTACAGCGTGTGAGCGGTAGCGACATTTGGAAGGTTCCATTCTACTTTGATGGGTAATCTGGCACGTGACGTAATTTTTTTTGAATGCCGAGCGCAAGACTATACTTTTTGTCTGCTAATTGTGCGATACATGCTTTCAGATCAGATCAAAGGCAAGAGAACATTAAAAGCACAGACTTTCCTACATGACCTACGTGACAAAGTTCATGTATGTTATTGGTATAGGCTGTCTCTGCATCTATCGACGGAAAACAATGAGGACTACCTGCAGCATGTTCAAATAAAACTCTTCATTGGCGAATTTTTTATCCATCGGAATTGAGTTCTTCAGCAATGGTCATTAACATGGATTTCCTTTGTCACAGTCATTAAACAGACATGCCTCAAGCAAGGATTAGGAGTTAAAATTACCGCGAGAAAACGCTTAGCTTATGTTCGCCATGAAAGACTTAGGTCATACGCTGCCTGGTCGTCAAAATTGAACATTTGCAAGTAACAGTAGCTGTTATTACTTTTAAAAAAGCCATACAAATCACAGCGTTAAACTGAGTAAATTTTCTAAGTAAGTTTGCTTACATACAAAAGGGCCTTTTTCCAAGTTGTGGTTTGAGTCGTGAGACACACAATTAATCCATTCAACATAAAAGCGGTGATGCTTGACATACCTGAGCCATCAATGCTGTATTGAGAATGCACACTTGCACAGGCTCGTCTGAGTCTTTGTCGCATGTTGTAAGTACCAAAATATCATGAAATTATGTCTGACGACAGTTTAATTTCATTCGAGCACACACACTGCATGCATGCGCGGATCCAGAACATTTTGTCAGAGGGGTAATGAGAGAGGCCCGAAATGCCACTAAAAATGGACCACCATCGGTCCATCAGCGAAACGCCATTGAAATGGTGTTTTGCTGGCATGTCCATAATGGCCCACCATTGGATGCTGGCTTGATAGCTTTGTGATTTTTAGGGGGTCTGGACCCCCTGTCCCCCCTCTGGATCCGCCCATGGCATGCATCTTAAAGAAGGTACTTGTCTGAAATGTTCCTTTCAGCGTGTGGTGCCGGGCGGCGTAGCGCAGTCGGTAACGTGTCTGGCTACAGATGCGTGTCTGACTGCAGATCCAGGGGTCGCGAGTTCGATTCCGGTCCGGTCCCATACTTTCGTGGAGATTGATCATTAAATGATTTCTACGGTCATTCTCCTCCCTTCCGCTGATCCATTCAAGAGGGGTTGTTGTCAGTTACAAGCGAAAGTATGTGCACGAATTACTGGTTAACCGCTTGTTCAAGCCTGCCCAGGAAAAAGTGTGGTTAGGTGAACTGACCGTCCCGCAATGACCATAGCTGTTGACTTTGGACGTAAAGCAGGAGAGAGAGAGAGACTGACTGCACACTGTTTGCACACGAATCTTTTGTTTTGGCTTGGTTTCTTAGAATATCGAAACGCAATGTTTGGGTCAGTCAATCCATCTTGTTACAACTGCCTCAGATGATTACCCAAAACCCGAACTTATCATGCGCATCGGCTTTTGTACGGCAAAGTCGGACATTCCACAGTATTAACGCTTTGCAAACTTTCTATTGCATGCACACATTTTTAAATTGAGGGAACATTCTATCTTGAATACCATTCGGGTCTGATCTGGATCCAAACCGTGTTGCAAATGAAGAGAGAGAGAGACTGGTGCAGGCACATCATAGTAAACATTGCATCGGTGGATCGACAAGTAGAGAGAGAGAGGTGTGTGTGTTCTTTTTGAATTTCGTCAGTTTTTTTTATTCTGGGAACTCGTCTACATATTTCAAAGTTTTGTGTAGATCTTTGCAGAGCGAGCGAAGCGTTCTGGTTTTCTGAAGGAAGAACGAAATAGTGTAGTGATTCATCCGTAGCCCGAGACGAGTGAACATAGGAGACCCAGCTTATCGAATAGTTTAAATCAGTGAACTTTTATGACTTGTAAGTAAATTGAGTGACATGATATGCACGTGCCTGGCACTCGACTTGGTGAATACCGCACGCGGCGGTTTTAATAAGATTAAAGAAAAGAAAAATGAGGAGATAGCACAGAATCATATCGCCTTGTTTTTAACAAGTTTCTACCAAATTCTGACATGCATATATACCGTTTTTTTCTCATGATAAAGACCACATTCTCACGGGTGGTAAACCTAGGAACTACCACGAAATTGTGTTAACGTAATTTTGTTCCCAAGCCACATCCGGGACACGTCGCGGTAGTTTCCAGGCCGAAAATTGGATAAAGAAAGGTTGGTGTCACTTTCATTTTTGTTTTATTTTACAACTAAGAACGAACAATGGTGAAATCCGGCAATGTGGTTCAGTGTAAATATGTCTCAGCGTCCTCTCTAGCCCAAAATTGTGTTTGAAAAGTTATTTTCTTTCTTTAGATTCGTGTTTCTCCACTGAGCATCGGACCAACTTTCCCCAAAGTTCGAAGGATTTTAGCCCATATCTGTCAAATTAAATGGAATTTGATATCATTTGACGATGGAAATGATAAAAAGACCCTGAATAAACATTCATACACAGAAAAAAATCTGAGCATTTACTCGTAAACGATTCATGCCCCGTTCGTCCTGTGTGGTAGTTTCCAGCTCATGGTGGTAGTTAAAATGCTATCGTTGTAGTTTCCAAGACATTGTAGGAATTCAGTAGTAGTTCACATCAGCAGATGTTCACTATTCAGGGCCTGCTTCATTTTTATAAAGTCAGGGTTTGCGGGCCGAAGCTTGAATGCCCCTCTTATACATATGAAGACCTTTTCAAACAACCTTTTGCCAGATAACAAATGTCGACTGCCTGAATTTTAATTTTAGTGGGCTATTATATGATGGGAAGAATGAAAAGAAGGGATATTCACATATTTTGTTTTTGAATAAACATGCTACTAATTATCAAATAGCATGCCCGTTCATCGTCGCACTCACATGTATATAAAAAGTGTCCCAACCCGAGGATATTTCCCTTTTTTCTGAAGCGCAAGTACTAACGATACTTTGGGCCAGTAGTCTTAGCCTGCCATTTTATCTTAAAGTTGACTGAACATGGAACAACGTAGCGAGTGATGCATTTTCTGTATAATTTTTTTGTCTGTAAATTGGTCCACCACGGCTCAACTGATGACCTTCTTTTGTTTTAGATTTCCAGAGGTGTTGCTTGGCATTCCAGGGCATGATCTCCACCTGTCAAGCATCACATTGAATCTCTTGAGTCCTCAGCTTAGCTTCTTCATGGTGTTGAAATGTGATTTATTTGTTTACCGTGGTAATTAATTGACGAGTTTGAAGGTTATCATGCGAAACAAACAACCACTTAAATGTTTTGTAACACTTCAGAAACGTATCCTACAAAGTCTTGGAAACTACCACAATAGCATTTTAACTACCACGATGAGCTGGAAACTACCACACAGGACGAACAGACATGAATCGTTTACGTGTAAATGCTCAGATGTTTTTTCTGTGTAGGAATGTTTATTCAGGGTCTTTTTATCATTTCCGTCGTCAAATGATATCAAATTCCATTTAATTTGACAGATATGGGCTAAAATCCTTCGAACATTGGGAAAAGTTGGTCCGATGCTCAGTGGGGAAACGCAAATCTAAAGAAAGAAAATAACTTTTCAAACAAGATTTTGTGTAGATGGGACGCAGAAACATACTTACACGGAACCACATTGTCGGATTTCACCATTGTTCGTTCTTAGTTGTAAAATAAAACAAAAACGAAAGTGACACCAACCTTTCTTTATCCAATTTTCGGCCTGGAAACTACTACGACGTGTCCTGGATGTGGCTTGAGAACAAAATTACGTTAACACAATTTCGTGGTAGTTCCTAGGTTTACCACCCGTGATTCTAAAACTTTGAAAAAACTAGCATTTTTTCTGAAACATAATTTCTAAAATTATGAACAGCGGAAAAAATAATTATTTTTTAGTGTTCGAAATTTTAGAACATTTACCGTATACAGATGTGCAGGCTATTCTGCGATAATGTTATTCCAATAAAATAAAGGTTTTCTCATTGTGGAGTGGAGGGAAGGCTGAAACATTGAACAATATAGTACAACTCACCAATCTCCGGCATGTTGATACACAGTTCCTTTGCCAGGCTCATGTATGTCTTCCCTAAGGTATACACATTCACCTGTACAAGAAAACAAAGATGACATGATACATAGGCAGGGAACAAAAATATTTAAATATTCCACTTGTCTTGCAGGACGAGTGACTTACAACTTTCACTCATCCTGCAAACACATGCACATGTCCTTTGAAAGCGAATGCAATTAAAACATAAGTAAGTAACATTTAATACAACTTCCTCGAGTAATTCTCTCCAAAGCACTCGTCCTCACGGGTGGTAAACCTAGGAACTACCACGAAATTGTGTTAACGCAAATTTGTTCCCAAGCCACATCCGGGACACGTCGTGGTAGTTTCCAGGCCGAAAATTGGATAAAGAAAGGTTGGTGTCACGTTCATTTTTGTTTTATTTTACAACTAAGAACAAACAATGGTCAAATCCGACAATGCAGTTCCGTGTAAATATGTTTCAGCGTCCCCTCTAGCCCAAAATTTTGCATGAAAAGTTATTTTCTTTCTTTTGATTCGTGTTTCCCCACTGAGCATCGGACCAACTTTCCCCAAAGTTTGAAAGATTTTAGCCCATATCTGTCAAATTAAATGGAATTTGATATCATTTGACGATGAAAATGATAAAAAGACTCTCAATAAACGTTCCTACACAGAAAAAAAATCTGAGCATTTACTCGTAAACAATTTATGCCCCGCTCGTCCTGCGTGGTAGTTTCCAGGTCATCGTGGTAGTTAAAATGCTATTGTGGTAGTTTCCAAGACTTTGTAGGAATTTAGTAGTAGTTCGCATCAGCATATGTTTTCTATTCAGGGGCTACTTCATTTTTTTAAAGACAGGGTGTGCGGACTGAACCTTGAATACCCCTCTTATTCCTACGGAGACCTTTTCAAACAACCTTTTGTCAGATAACAAATGTCGACTGCCTGAATTTTAAATTTAGTGGGCTATTGAATGATGAGAAGAATGAAAAGAAGGGATATTCACATATTTTGTTTTTGAATAACTATGCTTTTTAATTATCAAATAACATGCCCGTTCATAGTCGCACACACATGTATATCAAAAGTGACCCAACCAAAGGATATTCCTCTTTTTTCTGAAGCGCAAGTACTAACGATACTCTGGGCCAGTAGTCTTAGCCTGCCATTTTATCTTAAAGTTGACCTGAACATGGAACAACGTAGCGAGTGACGAAATAATTAATATCATTTTTTTGTCTGTTGCTTGGTCCACCGGGACTCAACTTTGCTTTAGATTTCAAGAGATGATGTTTGGTAGTCCAGGACATGATCTCCACCTGTCACGCATTACATCGAATATGTTGAGTCTTCAGCTTTGCTTCTTCATGGAGTTAAAATGTGATTTAATTGTTTACCGTGGCAATTAATTGACGAATTCGAGGGTTGTCATGCAAAACAGGCAACCACTAAAATGTTTTGTACCACTTCAGAAACGTATCCTACAAACTCTTCGAAACTACCACAATAGCATTTTAACTACCACGATGAGCTGGAAACTACCACACAGGGCGAACTGGGCATGAATCGTTTACGAGTAAATACTCAGATGTTTTTTCTGTGTAGGAACGTTTATTGAGGGTCTTTTAATCATTTTCATCGTCAAATGGTATCAAATTCCATTTAATTTGACAGATATGGGCTAAAATCTTTCGAACTTTGGGGAAAGTTGGTCCGATGCTCAGTGGGGAAACACGAATCAAAAGAAAGAAAATAACTTTCCATAAAAAATTTTTGGCTAGAGGGGACGCTGAAACATATTTACACGGAACTGCATTGTCGGATTTGACCATTGTTTGTTCTTAGTTGTAAAATAAAACAAAAATGAACGTGACACCAACCTTTCTTTATCCAATTTTCGGCCTGGAAACTACCACGACGTGTCCCGGATGTGGCTTGGGAACAAATTTGCGTTAACACAATTTCGTGGTAGTTCCTAGGTTTACCACCCGTGTCCTACAGGACGAGTGCTTTGGGAAGAATTGCTCGTCATTTCCAGACAAGTGGAATTTTTGTCACCTGGTAGGTCCAGATAAACAAAATTTTTGAAAGCAAAATTATGATTGTTTTGTTTTCTAATCTATCAGTTTTAACATTTGTTGTGGGTACTCTAACGAACTTGTTCTCTTAATGAAACACTGTGCCCCCTAGTTGCCAACCATATGCTTGTTCATCTGAAGGGGAGTTCTATACATAGACTACTCATCCCAAATCAGTTTACCAAATAAAAAGAATAGCTTAAATACTTTTTGAGTAATCTTGCTAACAAGACAGCTATATTATTATCATCAATCAGGGGCAATAACTCTAATAAATTGATGCATATCTACATCTACCCCATTCATCTGATTAAATAATCTTAGTTCACCAAAAATAAACACTCTATGTCAAGAAGACCCAAAGTTGAAAATGCGTAGGCCTATAGAGGGGTATAACTCAGTCATTACCAAAAATTATTCAGGTTATCTACTCAGCCAAAACCAGTATAACAAATTAAGAAGACTCCACCTTATATACGTTTTGAGTTATCTTGCTAACAAGATCTTATTTGAATCAAAGTGGCATAACGCAAGAATGGGTGATAACTCGAACAAAAATAAAATACAGACAAGCTATATTTCATGAGGAATCAACATATGAAATTCCTATTTGCAAAGCAGGCTATGTAAGATAAAAATCTATATTTAAAATAGCACATGAGATTTTGGTTCTTATTTGCAATGGGGAACAGCCAAGGCTCAGAGGAGACTGCAGAGTCTTTTCAGAGCCCTTGCTACTAACTCGCACAAAAAAGAATTAGATAGGCTAAGGGAAAAAAAATAGGCATCTTGCATTACATAGATCTAAATAAGGAAATTTATTTGCGTAAAATTTTAATTATATGTATTTTACTACCCATTAATTAAAATATGTGTTTTGGGTACTCAAAAGAACCGTCTCATTGAGATGGTTCTTTTGAGTACCCACAACATATGTTTTAGATAGAAATAAAGAAAATAATTTTCCAACACACACTCTTATCTGAAGACCTGGAATTATTAGAAAGATTCACATCCATGTTTAAAGATTGACTTTGCTCATGTGCTTAAAGTACTAAAATCTCAGGAGCTGGCCTTTTTGTTCAAAAAGCATTCTTAAACTTTATCCAGCTAATTTTTTTGTCCACAAAATGTTGTCTGCTTATTATGTCTGCTGCATATATTCAGATGAACTCCAGACGGATTTTACCACAGACAACAAACACTATGAACCCTGATCAGACTGCTCCGGAGCAGTCTGATCTGGGTCCATATTGTTTGCAATATCCGTCACCAAAGTACATAATCAGAAGAGAAGGCAGATGAAAACTGATGTGAATAGCCGCAAAATGGTTAAAAGAAAACTGACCGTCAACACCTAGTGGGTTAAAAAACATATTTTGTTTGATTTGATGCTTTACGTCCCAGTCAACAATTTTTCAGTCATGTCAGGACAGGTCTTCCTGGGTTGAACCGCTACTGAGCAGCGGATAAAGTGTTGCTCAAGGACACAATACAGCGAGGCGGCGGTGAGCCTCAAATGAGCAATCCTTCAACCCTAGTCAAATGCTCTACAGACTGAGCCACTGCCCTCAGCAAGTTAAGAAACATGTACCTACCTGTAATACATCACTGAAGTCCAATAACATGTTTGAGGTTTGTTAAGGGTCATAAATATTGCCATGAAATGAATTGCATCACAATCAATTTCAATCTACAGTAAAACCTGTCTAAAATGGCCACTCTCAAAAAGACCAAAAATTGGTTTTCAAGACCAATTATCGCTTAACGCATGTCAAAAGTGCTCCAAGGGGAGCATTCTGCAACTCCAAAGGGAGCATTCTGCAATACTTTCGACCTTCATTAAGCTACCATTTTTCATTAAGATCCTAGTTTTGTCTATTTTTGAGTGGTCGCTAAAGACAGGTTTTACTGTAGTTCCAAATCTGTGACAAAACAAGGTCCGAGAATAATAAAAATAAGTGTGTCTTTTTGGTATCCATTAACAGTGTTATTTCCTACAGAAAATGGAATTTTGACTTTTCAAGGCCTCTGAGTGATTTTCCAGCACTTTTCAAAGCAGATTTAATATTTAAGGACCTTTCAAAATTAAATTACACTCGATATTCTAGTACTTTCAAGTATGTGGGAACCTCTTGCCTACTACTTGTACCATGGGGCAAATAATATAGTCTCCTATACTTTCGTGGCCAACAACCAACATGAGCAAGAAGAGACTGCTTAGCAACCATTACGTCAACAGACGTAAAATGCCAAATGTACTAAGCAGCTACAATCGCTTAAATGGGTCAAGATGAGTTTGGATCAAGACGACCACCCCCAGTCACTTTCTTTTTATTGTTCACTCACGGACGTCTTCCCAGATTCATTGCAGACAACATCTTTCATACTCCAAATAGAATTCCCCAAACGGTGAATACTCACCTTGGCCCCAAATAATTTATCCACATGCCGGGGAGTTCAGCAATGTTGTCCATCATAAACCTAACGTGACAGTCTTAGATGATTGGAAACGTTGTTTATGTGTCTGTAGGCCTCCTATTTTGGGTCACAATAGGCGTTTATATTGTCATGGGAACTGGTAAGATGGGGGCCAGACAAAGCCCGCCAACCCCCAGGAATACACTCCAGAAGCAAGGCCCCACCCTGCAAATTCTACTGCAAAGAAAAGACAGGTCGTAGGTGCAGCCCCTGAGCTGGTTTCTGAAGCTGGTGAGCCGATTTTGTGCCGTTTTTGGGAGCATACCGCCTCACCTTTGAGGCGGCTCCCCAAGCCACTTTTGGAAGCCAGGAGCCGTTTTTGGCCTGTTGCCAGGGAGCCATGTAGCCTCACTTTGAAAACGGCTCCAGGAGCCGTTTTTGGGAGCCTAGAGCCGCTTTTGGAGCCGCTTCCCACGACTATATAAAGCACGAATGATTGCTGTTCAGGCATCATTGGACTCACGACCACAGAGTCCAAAACATAGCAGGAAACCCCTGAAGAGTCTTCTTATAGACGAAACCTAGGTCCGGTTAGTCGTGTTCAAGCCATGGACAGAGCCCAGGAGTCCATAGTGGTGGCAGCCCTGGCTAGATTCCTCAGTCACGTTCTTGTACATTTACCACTTCAGTCTGGTCAGGACCTGCCACCCAGTTGTCAAAAACGAGAAACCCCATACATTAGCATGCGCTTCTCCAGTACAGCAGGCATAAGCAGCATGTCTCTGTCCACGGAAGTTTCAGTCTCCTATACTTTCGTGGCCAACAACCAACATGAGCAAGAAGAGACTGCTTAGCAACCATTACGTCAACAGACGTAAAATGCCAAATGTACTAAGCAGCTACAATCGCTTAAATGGGTCAAGATGAGTTTGGATCAAGACGACCACCCCCAGTCACTTTCTTTTTATTGTTCACTCACGGACGTCTTCCCAGATTCATTGCAGACAACATCTTTCATACTCCAAATAGAATTCCCCAAACGGTGAATACCCACCTTGGCCCCAAATAATTTATCCACATGCCGGGGAGTTCAGCAATGTTGTCCATCATAAACCTAACGTGACAGTCTTAGATGATTGGAAACGTTGTTTATGTGTCTGTAGGCCTCCTATTTTGGGTCACAATAGGCGTTTATATTGTCATGGGAACTGGTAAGATGGGGGGCCAGACAAAGCCCGCCAACCCCCAGGAATACACTCCAGAAGCAAGGCCCCACCCTGCAAATTCTACTGCAAAGAAAAGACAGGTCGTAGGTGCAGCCCCTGAGCTGGTTTCTGAAGCTGGTGAGCCGATTTTGTGCCGTTTTTGGGAGCATACCGCCTCACCTTTGAGGCGGCTCCCCAAGCCACTTTTGGAAGCCAGGAGCCGTTTTTTGGCCTGTTGCCAGGGAGCCATGTAGCCTCACTTTGAAAACGGCTCCAGGAGCCGTTTTTGGGAGCCTAGAGCCGCTTTTGGAGCCGCTTCCCACGACTATATAAAGCACGAATGATTGCTGTTCAGGCATCATTGGACTCACGACCACAGAGTCCAAAACATAGCAGGAAACCCCTGAAGAGTCTTCTTATAGACGAAACCTAGGTCGGGTTAGTCGTGTTCAAGCCATGGACAGAGCCCAGGAGTCCATAGTGGTGGCAGCCCTGGCTAGATTCCTCAGTCACGTTCTTGTACATTTACCACTTCAGTCTGGTCAGGACCTGCCACCCAGTTGTCAAAAACGAGAAACCCCATACATTAGCATGCGCTTCTCCAGTACAGCAGGCATAAGCAGCATGTCTCTGTCCACGGAAGTTTCAGTCTCCTATACTTTCGTGGCCAACAACCAACATGAGCAAGAAGAGACTGCTTAGCAACCATTACGTCAACAGACGTAAAATGCCAAATGTACTAAGCAGCTACAATCGCTTAAATGGGTCAAGATGAGTTTGGATCAAGACGACCACCCCCAGTCACTTTCTTTTTATTGTTCACTCACGGACGTCTTCCCAGATTCATTGCAGACAACATCTTTCATACTCCAAATAGAATTCCCCAAACGGTGAATACTCACCTTGGCCCCAAATAATTTATCCACATGCCGAGGAGTTCAGCAATGTTGTCCATCATAAACCTAACGTGACAGTCTTAGATGATTGGAAACGTTGTTTATGTGTCTGTAGGCCTCCTATTTTGGGTCACAATAGGCGTTTATATTGTCATGGGAACTGGTAAGATGGGGGCCAGACAAAGCCCGCCAACCCCCAGGAATACACTCCAGAAGCAAGGCCCCACCCTGCAAATTCTACTGCAAAGAAAAGACAGGTCGTAGGTGCAGCCCCTGAGCTGGTTTCTGAAGCTGGTGAGCCGATTTTGTGCCGTTTTTGGGAGCATACCGCCTCACCTTTGAGGCGGCTCCCCAAGCCACTTTTGGAAGCCAGGAGCCGTTTTTTGGCCTGTTGCCAGGGAGCCATGTAGCCTCACTTTGAAAACGGCTCCAGGAGCCGTTTTTGGGAGCCTAGAGCCGCTTTTGGAGCCGCTTCCCACGACTATATAAAGCACGAATGATTGCTGTTCAGGCATCATTGGACTCACGACCACAGAGTCCAAAACATAGCAGGAAACCCCTGAAGAGTCTTCTTATAGACGAAACCTAGGTCGGGTTAGTCGTGTTCAAGCCATGGACAGAGCCCAGGAGTCCATAGTGGTGGCAGCCCTGGCTAGATTCCTCAGTCACGTTCTTGTACATTTACCACTTCAGTCTGGTCAGGACCTGCCACCCAGTTGTCAAAAACGAGAAACCCCATACATTAGCATGCGCTTCTCCAGTACAGCAGGCATAAGCAGCATGTCTCTGTCCACGGAAGTTTCAGTCTCCTATACTTTCGTGGCCAACAACCAACATGAGCAAGAAGAGACTGCTTAGCAACCATTACGTCAACAGACGTAAAATGCCAAATGTACTAAGCAGCTACAATCGCTTAAATGGGTCAAGATGAGTTTGGATCAAGACGACCACCCCCAGTCACTTTCTTTTTATTGTTCAC
Source organism: Loripinus fragilis (assembly GCA_964019695.1). Taxonomy (NCBI): domain Eukaryota; kingdom Metazoa; phylum Mollusca; class Bivalvia; order Lucinida; family Lucinidae; genus Loripinus; species Loripinus fragilis. The sequence continues at coordinate 57,433,679 of OZ026514.1, forward strand.
TCACGGACGTCTTCCCAGATACATTGCAGACAACATCTTTCATACTCCAAATAGAATTCCCCAAACGGTGAATACTCACCTTGGCCCCAAATAATTTATCCACATGCCGGGGAGTTCAGCAATGTTGTCCATCATAAACCTAACGTGACAGTCTTAGATGATTGGAAACGTTGTTTATGTGTCTGTAGGCCTCCTATTTTGGGTCACAATAGGCGTTTATATTGTCATGGGAACTGGTAAGATGGGGGCCAGACAAAGCCCGCCAACCCCCAGGAATACACTCCAGAAGCAAGGCCCCACCCTGCAAATTCTACTGCAAAGAAAAGACAGGTCGTAGGTGCAGCCCCTGAGCTGGTTTCTGAAGCTGGTGAGCCGATTTTGTGCCGTTTTTGGGAGCATACCGCCTCACCTTTGAGGCGGCTCCCCAAGCCACTTTTGGAAGCCAGGAGCCGTTTTTTGGCCTGTTGCCAGGGAGCCATGTAGCCTCACTTTGAAAACGGCTCCAGGAGCCGTTTTTGGGAGCCTAGAGCCGCTTTTGGAGCCGCTTCCCACGACTATATAAAGCACGAATGATTGCTGTTCAGGCATCATTGGACTCACGACCACAGAGTCCAAAACATAGCAGGAAACCCCTGAAGAGTCTTCTTATAGACGAAACCTAGGTCGGGTTAGTCGTGTTCAAGCCATGGACAGAGCCCAGGAGTCCATAGTGGTGGCAGCCCTGGCTAGATTCCTCAGTCACGTTCTTGTACATTTACCACTTCAGTCTGGTCAGGACCTGCCACCCAGTTGTCAAAAACGAGAAACCCCATACATTAGCATGCGCTTCTCCAGTACAGCAGGCATAAGCAGCATGTCTCTGTCCACGGAAGTTTCAGTCTCCTATACTTTCGTGGCCAACAACCAACATGAGCAAGAAGAGACTGCTTAGCAACCATTACGTCAACAGACGTAAAATGCCAAATGTACTAAGCAGCTACAATCGCTTAAATGGGTCAAGATGAGTTTGGATCAAGACGACCACCCCCAGTCACTTTCTTTTTATTGTTCACTCACGGACGTCTTCCCAGATTCATTGCAGACAACATCTTTCATACTCCAAATAGAATTCCCCAAACGGTGAATACTCACCTTGGCCCCAAATAATTTATCCACATGCCGGGGAGTTCAGCAATGTTGTCCATCATAAACCTAACGTGACAGTCTTAGATGATTGGAAACGTTGTTTATGTGTCTGTAGGCCTCCTATTTTGGGTCACAATAGGCGTTTATATTGTCATGGGAACTGGTAAGATGGGGGCCAGACAAAGCCCGCCAACCCCCAGGAATACACTCCAGAAGCAAGGCCCCACCCTGCAAATTCTACTGCAAAGAAAAGACAGGTCGTAGGTGCAGCCCCTGAGCTGGTTCCTGAAGCTGGTGAGCCGATTTTGTGCCGTTTTTGGGAGCATACCGCCTCACCTTTGAGGCGGCTCCCCAAGCCACTTTTGGAAGCCAGGAGCCGTTTTTTGGCCTGTTGCCAGGGAGCCATGTAGCCTCACTTTGAAAACGGCTCCAGGAGCCGTTTTTGGGAGCCTAGAGCCGCTTTTGGAGCCGCTTCCCACGACTATATAAAGCACGAATGATTGCTGTTCAGGCATCATTGGACTCACGACCACAGAGTCCAAAACATAGCAGGAAACCCCTGAAGAGTCTTCTTATAGACGAAACCTAGGTCGGGTTAGTCGTGTTCAAGCCATGGACAGAGCCCAGGAGTCCATAGTGGTGGCAGCCCTGGCTAGATTCCTCAGTCACGTTCTTGTACATTTACCACTTCAGTCTGGTCAGGACCTGCCACCCAGTTGTCAAAAACGAGAAACCCCATACATTAGCATGCGCTTCTCCAGTACAGCAGGCATAAGCAGCATGTCTCTGTCCACGGAAGTTTCAGTCTCCTATACTTTCGTGGCCAACAACCAACATGAGCAAGAAGAGACTGCTTAGCAACCATTACGTCAACAGACGTAAAATGCCAAATGTACTAAGCAGCTACAATCGCTTAAATGGGTCAAGATGAGTTTGGATCAAGACGACCACCCCCAGTCACTTTCTTTTTATTGTTCACTCACGGACGTCTTCCCAGATTCATTGCAGACAACATCTTTCATACTCCAAATAGAATTCCCCAAACTGTGAATACTCACCTTGGCCCCAAATAATTTATCCACATGCCGGGGAGTTCAGCAATGTTGTCCATCATAAACCTAACGTGACAGTATTAGATGATTAGAAACGTTGTTTATGTGTCTGTAGGCCTCCTATTTTGGGTCACAATAGGCGTTTATATTGTCATGGGAACTGGTAAGATGGGGGCCAGACAAAGCCCGCCAACCCCCAGGAATACACTCCAGAAGCAAGGCCCCACCCTGCAAATTCTACTGCAAAGAAAAGACAGGTCGTAGGTGCAGCCCCTGAGCTGGTTTCTGAAGCTGGTGAGCCGATTTTGTGCCGTTTTTGGGAGCATACCGCCTCACCTTTGAGGCGGCTCCCCAAGCCACTTTTGGAAGCAAGGAGCCGTTTTTTGGCCTGTTGCCAGGGAGCCATGTAGCCTCACTTTGAAAACGGCTCCAGGAGCCGTTTTTGGGAGCCTAGAGCCGCTTTTGGAGCCGCTTCCCACGACTATATAAAGCACGAATGATTGCTGTTCAGGCATCATTGGACTCACGACCACAGAGTCCAAAACATAGCAGGAAACCCCTGAAGAGTCTTCTTATAGACGAAACCTAGGTCGGGTTAGTCGTGTTCAAGCCATGGACAGAGCCCAGGAGTCCATAGTGGTGGCAGCCCTGGCTAGATTCCTCAGTCACGTTCTTGTACATTTACCACTTCAGTCTGGTCAGGACCTGCCACCCAGTTGTCAAAAACGAGAAACCCCATACATTAGCATGCGCTTCTCCAGTACAGCAGGCATAAGCAGCATGTCTCTGTCCACGGAAGTTTCAGTCTCCTATACTTTCGTGGCCAACAACCAACATGAGCAAGAAGAGACTGCTTAGCAACCATTACGTCAACAGACGTAAAATGCCAAATGTACTAAGCAGCTACAATCGCTTAAATGGGTCAAGATGAGTTTGGATCAAGACGACCACCCCCAGTCACTTTCTTTTTATTGTTCACTCACGGACGTCTTCCCAGATTCATTGCAGACAACATCTTTCATACTCCAAATAGAATTCCCCAAACGGTGAATACTCACCTTGGCCCCAAATAATTTATCCACATGCCGGGGAGTTCAGCAATGTTGTCCATCATAAACCTAACGTGACAGTCTTAGATGATTGGAAACGTTGTTTATGTGTCTGTAGGCCTCCTATTTTGGGTCACAATAGGCGTTTATATTGTCATGGGAACTGGTAAGATGGGGGCCAGACAAAGCCCGCCAACCCCCAGGAATACACTCCAGAAGCAAGGCCCCACCCTGCAAATTCTACTGCAAAGAAAAGACAGGTCGTAGGTGCAGCCCCTGAGCTGGTTTCTGAAGCTGGTGAGCCGATTTTGTGCCGTTTTTGGGAGCATACCGCCTCACCTTTGAGGCGGCTCCCCAAGCCACTTTTGGAAGCCAGGAGCCGTTTTTTGGCCTGTTGCCAGGGAGCCATGTAGCCTCACTTTGAAAACGGCTCCAGGAGCCGTTTTTGGGAGCCTAGAGCCGCTTTTGGAGCCGCTTCCCACGACTATATAAAGCACGAATGATTGCTGTTCAGGCATCATTGGACTCACGACCACAGAGTCCAAAACATAGCAGGAAACCCCTGAAGAGTCTTCTTATAGACGAAACCTAGGTCCGGTTAGTCGTGTTCAAGCCATGGACAGAGCCCAGGAGTCCATAGTGGTGGCAGCCCTGGCTAGATTCCTCAGTCACGTTCTTGTACATTTACCACTTCAGTCTGGTCAGGACCTGCCACCCAGTTGTCAAAAACGAGAAACCCCATACATTAGCATGCGCTTCTCCAGTACAGCAGGCATAAGCAGCATGTCTCTGTCCACGGAAGTTTCAGTCTCCTATACTTTCGTGGCCAACAACCAACATGAGCAAGAAGAGACTGCTTAGCAACCATTACGTCAACAGACGTAAAATGCCAAATGTACTAAGCAGCTACAATCGCTTAAATGGGTCAAGATGAGTTTGGATCAAGACGACCACCCCCAGTCACTTTCTTTTCAAATAATATAGTAAGTTTTGAAATTTTGTTTGTTTGTTTGATTTGATTCTTTACGTCCCATCAACAATCTTTCAGTTAAACAGGGACGGGTCTTCCTGGGTCGAACCAGTACTAAGCTAGGATAAATGTGTCTTGCTCAAGGACCACAACGCAGTGACGCCGGTGCAACTCGAACCCGCAGCCCCTAGGTCTTGAGTCAAGCACTCTACCACTGAGCTACTGCGCTCCCTACAAGGTTTGAACTTATAAGTGAATAACAAAGGAGCTGATCAGACTGTGTGTGTGCACAGGATGGACTGCACCTTTGTTGTTGACATGCAACAAGTTGGGTCTTCTAGCAACGAGGCCCAAATGTCTTTAGCATTTAGGTAAAATATGCTATTTCTTGAAGCAAGGATATGAGGGGTTCTCTCTGTCCTACACACAAGGTAGAGACATGCTGCTACAACGTGGGGTGATTTACGGCCACGAGTAATTCTTCTCGAGACAGCCATCTTGAAGAAATTAAACGCTCTGTCAATGCACATCTGGTTCAGTTTCATCTGTGCAGCCAGTTGTTGAATCCTCTTCTTACCTTGAAAATAAGGAATTTAGGAAATCAGTGAACGCTGAAAAAGTTACGCACATCAAAGGGAGACTACTGGATCAAGCAGTGTTTCTCTTCAATTGGGCCACTTTTCAAAATGGGAACTGCTATTAAAGGAAAGAATTTGCTCCCTTTAGGGGCGAAAGAAAGAATTTGCTCCCTTTTGGAGCGAATTCTTTTCTTTAAAAGCAGTTCCTTATGGTATGGAAAATTACTTTTACCACATTAGGTGACCTCCCTTGAATGTTACTATTTTTATTATGCAGGTGCGTAACTGCATAATGGCAGCTACACCAATGTCTGAGGTCCAGATAAACAACAACAACAGAATTTGAGCATAAAATTGTTAATATTTTCATATCTATCAGTTTTAATATTTATTTTGGATGCTCAAGAGAACCGTCCCATTGAAACAGTTCTTTTGAGTACCCCCAACATTTGTTCTAGTTGAGAAATAAGAAATATAATTTCTAATTTTGCAATCTTTATTTAGAGGCCTGGAAACAGCAATCGGGGATCAAAGCCAAGTTTTAACCTTTTCTTGATGAGAAAACCCACAACTGATACATTCTGCCGCACATCAAATTCATTGGGATCTTCTTAAATGTTTAACTCTCCAAGTTATGGATTTCTAATATGGACTTCTACAGTTGATGATATGAACTAATCATTTCTAGTAAGCAATAATTAATTACATTTATTTTAGCATAAATTATGTATATTTAACAGGTGTTTTGGCTGAGAAATAAGAAAATTAATTTTTGATCACACACTCTTATCTAGAGGTCTGATCGGAGCAGTCTGTTCTTGGACTAAAAATTTGGTGTAAGGATGGGCATCCAATCGGGATAGAGCTCCTCCACTTGTTATTTACTGTTTTAGATGATTCTTCTTTTTATTGGTAGTTCTCCATGAAAACATTTGCTATGTTGTCATTGTACATATATTTACATTTCCACTGCAAGTCTTTAAATGAACATATGAGATGTCCTTCATACCTCCATGAACAGAATGATTTAAGCCACGCCCAAATACACACCATTTAGGCTGACCAACATCAACGCCATCCAATAACGTTTGTTTACTGACGTTTGTGTGATGTTGAACATGTTTTCGCAATGACGTTAAGGGCTTCACTTACTTTGCAAGAGACCCGAAGTGTTCATGGCCCAAAGTGTTAGGGTCTCTTGCAAAGTTAACATGAAGCCTGAAACTTACTTTGCAGAAGACCCGAAATGTTCATGATTCCATGAACAAACCAAAATCAAATTAATTTGTAACTCATTATGTGGTTCATCAAGACATTTCTAATTGAAGAATCCACATGATCTGTTCATGAAGTCCTATGAATTACATTATTTTCAGGGGGGAATCCCATTTTACTTAAGTTTCATATAATAAGTTCACTTAAACAAACCCTCTGGCATTTTAATGGGGTATAGATCAATACCCTCTTATTTTTATAATACAAAAATGTCTTTTTTAATTATTCTCACCATTTTGTAAGGTGATTGTCCTGGACTCTTTCTGAATCCCTCCACGGAAGGTACCACCAAGTGACAGTGACTTTGGACCTGAAATTAATGTACAAGGAGACCATGAGCCTGTGTTAAACGGCCACTCTCAAAAAGACCTTAAATTGGTTTTCAAGACCAATTATCGCTTAATGCAGGTCAAAAGTATTACAGAATGCTCCAAGGGTAGCATTCTGCAATACTTTCGACCTTCATTAAGCTACCATTTGTTATTAAGATCTTTGTTTTGTCTATTTTTGAGTGGCCCTTTTACACAGGTTTTACTGTAAACAGTTACCATCTTTGACCAAATAAGGGCACTGTGCACATAACATTTTCAAGTTCAGACTTCTATTACAGGGTGCCCACTCTTCGTCTGAAATGAAATTCCCTGACTTTTCACTGACTTTTCCCTGACAAAAAATCATTTTTCCCTGACAATATTACCGTGCTTTGCGTACACCTCCTCCCCTTCCAGCCGTCTTATACACCTGCATTTGATAAATACTGACATAAATCAAACTAAATCCTTAAAATGTATGCGTTTACATCAGAAATATGTGTTTTAATAAAAAAGACGCACAAAAGGAAGCAAGTGTGTAAGAAAAGAACATTACATAACTTTGTGTTGTGTAAGATATTTTGTTAATATGTTATACAGCTTACTTGAGCTGTTTGGGGAATTTTGCCAGGTGTAAATGGGAGCAAACGACCCCAATTTGGACCCCAGGGACATGGTTGGCAAGATTTATGTAGGGGAACGCTAAACATTGCTATATACATGTGCTTAATATATAAGCTGTGGGCCTCATGGTTTTGGAGTGTTTTTTTATTTATAGTCAACATAAGATAATGGCCCCCAGGGTGTGGCCAGTTTGGACCCCAGGGCTTGATTGGCAGGAGACCACTAGATATTGCTACAAATTAAATCAACAAGCTGTGGGGCTTATGACTCAAGCCACTTCAGAGAAGATTTTTAAAGTTTTTCCCATTATAAGTCTATGGGAGCTTTATGTTACCCATGGCAGCCTTTCCCCTAGCTACCGTATGTGCTTTACATCAAATTTGATCAGAACTGATATATACTCCTTTGAAAATGGAAGCAAACAACAACAACAGACCATCATTATACTCATTATCATACCTAACATGAGCCTTTAACCCAGGTGAGTTAAAACAATGCGGCCAAAAATAAGGTTTTAGATTATAATAACAGTTCCTAGCCGAAAGATATATATATATTAGACTAACTGGATTGCATATTATATTCACCCTAACTCTATAAAAGTCATCATCTCATATTTGTTTGTTTTTAATTTTTGAGGGGTTAACCAAGCATGATATTAAAATTCCCTGACTTTTCCCTGACTTTTGAAGATTTTCTAATTTCCCTGACCATTTTACAGAATTCCCTGACTTCCCTGACCTTGAAGAAAAACCAAATTTCCCTGACTTTTCCCTGACGGGTGGGCACCCTGTATTAGTAATTTAAAATGGTACATGGTACATACCGGTAGGTTTAGATAAACAAAATTTGTGAGCATAAAATTCTAAATATTTTTAACACCAGTTTTAACATATGTTTTGGGTGCTCAAAAGAACCATCCCATTGAGACAGTTCTTTTGAGTACCCACAACATATGTTTTGGTTGAGAAATAAGAAAATTAATTTTTTGGTACGCACTCTTAACCAAACTCCTGGTGGTAGAGCGGGATCAGCTGGCTTATGATGAAGCTAGCTGATCAGGAATAACACTTTTTCATCCAAAAGATGAAGCCATATCAGTGAAATTGCAACAGTGAGTGGATTGCCTGGAAATCAGAAGCTTATAATATTGTAGACAACCCATAAAGTATTCATTGTGTGCTTACAGGAGCACATATGCTTATTAGTTTAAATATTTTACTAACCGTTCAAAGGCGGTACTTTTTTCTGGATCTTTTATGTTTTTTCTATCTTGAGTTTGTTATGCCTTTGTGCGCTTCTGTTTATATTTGCCTTGTGGTCACCTGCTGTGAAAGGGCTGACCTCTTGGCTCTCGTTTGTGGTGTTTAACTGTGAATTTTTCACTTTCCCATTAGTATCCTGAGTCATGTGTGGTACTTGATTGAATTGATTCCTGATCTTTGCACCTTTACTTACTTTAAGTAGCGTCAACCACCAAGCTTGCATGAAACTAGATTTTGTTAATATAACATTTCATAAGTCTGAAGAGCTCAGTGTGCATTTATAAGGCCAAATAAAAAAAATAAGCATGTTTCAGATAACGGGTCTGAAAATTTTAGGTAGGTACCTCGCACACATAATCAGTGATTCATTTACAATTTTGGGCTTATGGGTCCTGGGACTCGCTGTTTCTCATATCATTGAGTCCCAACTGCAAACTTATGAGTCCAAAACACTATTTTTTTAATGACAAGTCTGCAATACTATTGCATCCTGGGACTCGCTGAAATAAAAACTTTGCATTTCAGAGGCAAAATTATGCGCAAAAGATGCAAAATGCTCAGGTAACAAAATCACTGCATAATATTTTTTTTCTTGAAAAAATATAATTTTTTGCATTTTGAATGGCATTTCACCTTTCAAAATGCATAAAATTATATTTTTTTCCAGAAAACCTGAACAAAATTCTAGTTATCACCAGTAAATTTAGGTAGGGTGGGGTTACCCTTAACACAAGTATTTTTTTATTTGGCCTAAGAGCATGTGGCATATTGTGGAATTGAGGCAACCACCAAGCTTGCTTGTAACAGAAGTTGATTTATCAAAGTCTAAAATAGCTAAGTGTGTATAAAGTTGCATATTATGTTGAATACAGGCAATCAGCAAGCAAGCTGATATGTTAAAGTCTAAAAGAGCTAAGTGTGCAATTATAAGAGAATGTTGCTGATTAGGTTGATGATGATAAAATATTGCTATAATTGAGAAAACTATTCATTTTTATAAGAAAAACAGTATATAGCTCATTTGCAGAGGATTCTCTACAAAAATGAATAGTTTTCTCAATTATTTCTAAAACATCCTTGTAGAATGTTTACAAAGATATAAGTCCAAGCTGGACCAAGTTTTTTCATCTTTTCATTTCAAATGTAAATTTCCGAAAATAAAGCAGACCGAAAGATCTATATGCAATCAGATTGATCAATCGATATCTCACGGGTGGTAAACCTAGGAACTACCACGAAATTGTGTTAACGTAATTTTGTTCCCAAGCCACATCCGGGACACGTCGTGGTAGTTTCCAGGCCCAAATTGGATAAACAAAGGTAAGTGTCAGTTTAATTTTCGTTTTATTTTAACTACTAAGAACGACTTCTGGTAAAATCGGGCAATGTGGTTCCGTGTAAATATGTCTCTGCGTCCTCTCTAGCCCAAAATTTTGTATGAAAAATCATTTTATTTCTTTAGATGTGTGTTTCCCCACTGAGCATCGTACCAACTTTCCCCAAGTACAGTGCCAGTTCTATGGATTTTAGCCCATATCTGTCATATTAAATGGAATTTGATATCATTTGACAATGAAAATGATATAAAGACCCTCAATAAACGTTCCTACACATAGAAAAAACTGAGCATTTACTCGTAAACGATTCATGCCCCGTTCTTCCTGTGTGGTAGTTTTCAGCGCATCGTGGTAGTTAAAATGCTATTGTGGTAGTTGCCAAGACTTTGTAGGATTTTAGAAGTAGTTCCCATCAGCAGATGTTCACTAATCAGGGGCTACTTTATTTTTAGCTCACCTGTCACGTAGTGGCAGTGTGAGGTTTTGTGATCAGTCCGTCGTCGTCGTCCGTTAACAATTGACTTAAATGAGATCTCCTTTTAAACTACTGGTTAGATTTTGACCAAACTTGGCAGAAATAATCCTCTTTAATAATTGTTCAAATGCTTTATGTCTGTTGCATATCTAGGTCACACAGGCTAAAATAGATTTTCGAGATTAAAACTTTAAAAATCTTCTTGTCTGGAACCACAAGGCCTACAGACGTGATATTTGGCATGTAGCATCACCTAGTAGACCTCTACCAAAATTGTTAAAATGATGCCCCTGGGACCAAAAATGGATCTGCCCCGGGGTCACATGTTTTACATAGGCTTATATAGGAAAAACATGGAAAAAATCTGTTTGTCTGAAACCACAAGGTATGGAGCATCATCTAGTGGACCTCTACCAAGTTTGTTCAAATTATGTTCCTGTGGCCAAAAATTGCCCCGCCCCAGGGAGCACATGTTTTACATAGGCTTATATAGGGAAAACATGGAGAAATCTTCTTGTCTGAAACCACAAGGCCTAGAGCCTTGATATTTGGTATGTAGCATCACCTAGTGGACCTCTACCAATTTTTTTTAAAAATTATGCCCCTGTGTAGATGCCCATCTAAAACAGAGAAAAGTAATTTACCCATTTGGACACAGCGGTTAAATCACCATGGCATATGCCTTAGTTAGCAATAGATAAGCTGATCTTTGAATGAAAATGAACCTATCAATATCTTCAACGAAACAGTGGATTTCATCACCGCTGCCAGTCATAATTTAGTTGAGCCATGGCAACCATTTGAGACTTGTGGTAAAATGGCTATTTTGGGGTATTTTCTTGAACATGAGAAAACCTGCACAAAATAGACACCTTTATCAATATTTCACTGTTTAGAATTTTTTTAATGTTATGGTTCTGGAGTTGTACTGTTTTAAAAGATTTGGTCCACAATCAGGGCAAACTTGATATTTTTGTCCCAGATCCACTTGGGTCATATGGTGTTATAAATACTATATAAGTATTCATTTATGTGACATGGTATCAAAAATTAAATGACTTAAAGTCAGAAACGAAGTTGATTGTAAAAAAAACATATACAGATAGTAAACTTGATTATTATGAAGTTGAGATTTTGGCCCTATGTCTATTTTCTTTTTGCATGTCTATGTTTAGGACTAGTAATTCAGCCGCAAATACTCTAGTTTTCATGTGGTTTTAATAGTATATAGTACAATGTCAAATGACCCCCATCGAGGAATAATATGTCAAATTACATTCCATTTGGGGTCGTAATTGTTTGAAAATCATAACTTGAGATATAAAGCATTAAAATACTGAACGGTTAAAGTTTGAATAATTTTGTCCTCTTTCAGCAAGTTTTCTCTCTTCATTAACTTTTTGCACAGTTGTCTAAAATAACAAAATGGCCATTTTACCTCTCCCAATTGGGCTACAAATGTCTTAACATGGAAACAAATGCGATAGGTAAATTCTAATTCTACTGTAATATGGCAAATATAAGTGATGACAAGCAAACATTACAATCAGACGATGCCAAAACAGGAAAATATGACATTACAAAAACGGTTGTAAACATTATTTAAACAAGCAAACAATTTGACAGACCACATTTTGGAAAGGGGCTGCTCACTAAAACTGTACAAGCTATTAATTGTATGGGTGTTATTTCTTTCAGTGAAACGCATATCAATAATTAAATTGAGCTACGACTAATCCCAATGCACCTATTAATGTTCCCCCACAGGGAGACAGAGGGATACCCATGGGGAATACGACACTTTTGAAAACTCAAGTGGATTCCCTTCACATAAGTAAATATTTGGTGTCCAAAATTCTTTGGTGGACCATCATATTTGTTATATTATATAATCTCATTTAGAACTACCAGAAAAGTATCAAATGTCCCAACTGCGTTTTAGGTGTTTATCTAATTCCCAGCGGTTGTGATTTTTGACTGTCTAATCCCCGTGCTGTCCCCCCTTTCTGGGTGAGGGATATTGATAGGTGCACTAGTATGGGCGATTATTAAAAGAGCGGATATCTGTTGATGGGAACTACATCATGGTCTTGGCAACAACCACGATAGCATTTTAACTACCACGATGCGCTGGAAACTACCACACAAGGCAAACGGAGCATGAATAGTTTACGAGTAAATGCTCAGATTTCTTTTTCTGTGTAGAAACGTTTATTTTGGGTCTTTATATCATTTCCATCGTCAAATGATATCAAATTCCATTTAATTTGACAGATATGGGCTAAAATCCTTCTAACTGGCACTGTACTTTGGGGAAAGTTGGTCCGATGCTCAGTGAGGAAACACACATCTAAAGAAATAAAATGCTTTTTCATACAAAATTTTGGGCTAGAGGGGACACTGAGACATGCTAACACGGAACCACATTGCCCGATTTTACAATATGTCGTTCTGAATAGTAAAAATAAAACGAAACTTACCCTTGTTTATCCAATTTTCGGCCTGGAAACTACCATGACGTGTCGCAACAAAATTACGTTAACACAATTTCGTGGTAGTTCCTAGGTTTACCACCGGTGTATCTAGTTGGTTTTGAAGCCTCCTGATTATTAACCGATGATGGCTTGTGATTTTAAACTGATTGCCAATCACTATTAATATGATCAAATACAAATGTACCCTCTTAAGGACTTCAAATTAACTTTGTTCCCCAAATTTGTCCTCAAACTGAGAAAAGACCTAATACCAGACGGCAGACTCTACCCCATAGTTACTTTCTCTGTTATTTCTAGGACAGGCAACGGTGGGAGTGAGAATCAAACAATTGCCTCTATTTGGGCCACTTCATGAGATTTTGGTACTTGAATTACGGGAATGCTCTGGCAAACCTATGCTTCAACAAAATTCTTGCCAGAGCATTTGCAACTTGCATACATGAAAAAAAGAATAAGATAGAGTGTCAGACAAAAATTTAGACTTCTTACCCACTAGATAGCTGTGCATGCATGTTTAAAGAGTGAATTTTATGCTAAGTACCAAAATGTTGAAAAGCTCATTAACTGACTCATATTTATCTCTTTGAACCCCTGGTTTCTGGTCTTCAAAGAGATAAATATTTAAAAAAATGTCCCTAAATGTTTACTTTGGCAAACAGTGAAGACTCGGCTGAGGTGTCGCATGATGCAGCATTTCCTCAGGGTCTACACTTTTTGCAACTTAAGACAAAGTCTATCTTCAGAGAAAAAAAATCTGGAAATTATAACCTGTGACCTCTCAGTATATACATGCGGGTATACATGTACAATGGACCATTCTGACTTTATTATAAATAAATAGCTCTATGGAAAATTCAAATGGTCTGAAAAGTCTTATTACCATCTGTGGAGACAAACTGTCCAACCATAGAGGAGGCGCCACCAGCACTCTCCTGGAACTGAATCTCCGAGACAATGATTTGGTCCTCCAACACGGACCCACATCCTGTACAGACA